>BSBK01002144.1:220000-820000 GCA_027943335.1 Chamaecyparis obtusa | reverse complement strand
GTACTTGCAAGAAAAATGATTTTGTTGTTTTTTTGGGGGGGGGGTTTTCCTTGGTCAAACCCTAGTTTGGAATCAACCTTAATATTGAAATTGAAATGGAGAATGCTAGCAAGTAGTAGAAATAGATCTAACAATGAAGCTATGATATTCAATAGGTATGCAATTGTATTTGAAATGTAATCAAGTATGTTAATATGAAAGCTTGAACATAACATAAATGTAAATCAAACCTCCATGATTGTATGCTTGGAATCCACCTTGAGGGAAGAATGAATGGATCTTGAAGATGAACAAAAGGATCTTGAAGGAAGATCACACCATCATGATGGCTAGATCTAGGGTTTGAATGATGAATCTTGAATGCTTAAACCAAATCCCTTCAATGGCTTGAATGCTTAAATCCTTGATCTTCAATGGAGAACTTTAATGGAGAAGAGGACTTGAATTGATGATTGGATGCTTTCTTGAATGGATGCTTTCTTGATCACCTTGAGAGCTTGATAGATGTTTTCACAAAACTTGATGTGAAAATGAGAGAGGAAGGCTTCCTTTTATAGTGATCTAGGGCATAATCCTCTAGAGGGGCCACCTTGGAGAATTAAATCCCAATTAGTTCCTAACCTTTATAAAATATACCTAGATTAAATTCAATTAGAGGATTTACCATTTTGAAACCCGAAATGGCCAACCTGGAGGCGGGGAAAACAAATATCCCCGAAACCCGACACCCAAAAATCAAGGAATTTGGAAATTTGAAAGAGGGGGGAAACAACAAGGTTGGGACTAACCTAGTCAGGATCGAGCTTGATCCTGACCTAGCTAGGATCAACCTTGATTCTGACCTGTGGGCCCAGATCTAGGCAGAATCAGGATAGGAGGTCCCGAGGATGCCCGGAGACCTAGAAATGATACCAGAATGGGACATAATGCCTGTGATAGGCATAAAATCCTATGATGACTATGATGAATTCTAGGAGGACCTATTTCTAATTCCTACCTAGAAAATAGAGCCATGGAAGAGGGAAATTAAAGAGAATCCTTGGGATCCTAACCCTAATTTCACCTAGAATGAAGCAGAAAAGAAGTGGAAAGTAGGGAGAAAGCCAGATCAAAGAAAAGATCAATTCAAGGAAGCCAATATGACCCCAAACCACTTACTTGGAGTGATAAACACTCTTAAAATGGAAGTGCTTCCATTTTAAGATGATGCATTAAGCCCCCACTTTAGCAAGAGTATGGACTCGATCCAAACTCTTGGTAAAGGAGAAGAAAGAGGAGATCCAAGTGGATTCACAACAAGATAAAATAACACTTAGCTAAGGACAAAATCCCCTAGACTAAGGATTATAACTCAACATACATGCATGAGGGTGTCAAAAGAACAAGGGTTAGTACTAAACAACCCAAATCAATTAGCATAAGAAACCTTGCTAAGAAATATTTATCATACTAATATCATATTTGGAAAACTATCATAAAAGCATAAATGATTACATAAGAAAGACAAGAGAAACACTATAAATAGAATAGCTTGATGATCCAGTTCAAATAGCATGAAAAGAAAAAAGAGAGAAAGGGAAAAGAGTGATTACCTCACCTAGTAAGATGCTCACCTTACCATGAATCACCCTGGAGGGAGAGCCCAACAGGTTCACCCATAAACTGTGCTTGCAATTTTAATGTGTCTTCTAATGAATTCTTGGAATATCCATAGATCCACCTTCTTGTATCACTATGAATATGAAATGCATGTCTCCTCAGGATTTAGCAACTTATGTGTGTTAGCTTTGGAAGCTTTAGCATATAGGTGTGTGTCTTTTCAGGATTTAGCAACTTATGTGCATTACCTTCCAAGATTTAGCATATTTGAAATTGGAAATGTGTGTCCCTTTAGGATTTAGCAACTTATGTGCATTACCTTCAGAGGATTTAGCATATTGAAAATTTTGAAAAATGTGTGTCTCCTCAGGATTTAGCAACTTATGTGTGTTACCATCGGAAGATTTAGCATATAAATGCATGTCTTTTCAAGATTTAGCAACTTATGTGCATTACCTTCCAAGATTTAGTACAAGGGAGACCCTATATATGCCTCCCTCCTTAATATGGAAAAATCATACTATTTTGACATGTTAAGGAAAGAAAAGAACAAGGATAAATCCTTCTTCAGCATCAAGACAATATCCACAAACAACACCCTATTCAAGCCAAGAAGGTCATAGCTCCTATGAGCCCATGGAAGGGATGAATGTAAAGAGATGTCATGCAAGAAGTGAAAAGAAAGTAACCCTTATGAGGGATAGCACAGTATTCAGTTTCCAAGGTGAGAGATTTATCCACCATGGAAACCCAATGTCAAACAATGAAATAGGTTGTGATCAAGGACATAGATCCTTAATGCAAACCAAAATGTTCATGTATTATTGGATATCACATAATAGATAGATACTATATCACCAAGGAAAGAGGTGAATCCTGGAAAGATAGAAAAGAAGGAGATGACATCCTTGCCCCCCCAAGTGTAGGAACAAAGATGGAAGAGGATACCTACTTCACAATGGAAGGAGATATCCTATTTACAACAATGTATACCATATTCTTAGTGAGGAATATTGACCCCTACATCCAAGAGAATAGATAATCATGAAAAGGATATGTCACTCATGGAAAAGGATCCTCAAATGAAAGAGAAAAAAGATTCAATCATCAAGCCCCCTATAAAACAAGAGGAAGAGGAATCTTTGGAATGAGGGAAACAACTCTAACACTAAAGAAAGGGTAAGAGTTTATAAAAAACATAATTTGCAGCATAGAGAAGAAGTGACGACCTAGGACAACAACTTCTCATTTAAGAAGGGTACCCATAGTCAAAATATCTCTCAATATGATGAAATAATATTGCAATATAAACAAATACCACTTAAGCTAAGGAAAGAAGTTCCCTAGACAAAGAGAGAAAATGGAGAACCTTGCCCCCTAGGGATGAAAGGCAAGGGATACCTTTGCAAAACACATGTCCTAGAAAAGATATATTGAATAATAAAAGAGAGCAATGGATGAAAATCTATCATAATACAAACCATCAAGATAAATGAAAGAATAACCAATTAAGCTCAAAGAAGGAACATAATGGATTCTAAAAGACAAGAAGAAATATATCTCTTGCCCCCTAGTGAGGGGTAAAATTATGAAGAAATCTCAAAGGAGAAATTTCTTTTCTTTTATCTTTATGGATCGGATAATATGGAGAAGGTACTTTGAAGAATCTTTGCACATCTACATCATGAACCATAGTTTGAACCTCAACATAAGTGTGGGAAGAACTAAGAATATCAGATGGAGAATTAGGAATATGAATTTTAGGAATCAGATTAGGAAAGATAGGATTAGGATTAGGAAGATTAAGAACTAGATTAGGAAGGATACAATTAGGATTAGGAAGTTTAAGAATACTAGGAAAAGTGTAGGAAGTGATATGAATGGAAAATACAACCGAAGGAACACTTGGAGCCATAGTTGGAAAAGGGTTTGAATAGATATAAGTAATATTATGGTAAGAATGATGTGAGGTAGGATTTGGATTACCACTAAGAGGAAGAGCATTAAGGGAATTCATATCTTTCTTCGCTAATGCCTCATTGCTAGAAGGAATCCCAAATGGGGGTGAAGGATTTATAATTTCATCTTCTTTCGCATAAGGGGAGTGTGTTTTAGAGAATATGTCATCCTTTTGTATCAAAAATTATTCACAAGGAGGGGATAAATCAGTGTATTTATCCAAAGGTTTATCCCAAAAAGTAGAATTATCCATAATGGCTTCATGAGGAAGAGAGTAATCAACATCCAAATCCAAAGGTTCATCCCAAATAGGAGGATTATCCACAATGGTTTCATGAGGAAAAGAGTAATCAACATCCAAATCCAAAGGTTCATCCCAAATAGGAGGATTTTCCACAATGGTTTCATGAGGAAGAGAGTAATCAACATCCAAATCCAAAGGTTCATCCCAAATAGGAGGACTATCATCCCTATCCATAAAGCACATTGCAGGAGTGTCATAAGTCATTAAAGCTTGATCCCTAAAGGGGAAAGAAGTTAAATTGTATTCTAAAATAGGCTCATAGAAAAGATATATATTAGGAGAAGAATTAACATTAATCCCTAACTCATCTTTGTAAAGGTCAATTGAAGAGGTTGTGGAGGAGAGTGAAATAGGAATAGGATTAATGGAGATCTCATTCAAACAATTTTCATCCTCACTACCATGTACCTCATTAAGGGAGCTATCCTCTTGAACAACAAAAGCCTCATCAAAGTACTCAAAAAAAGAATCATACATGTTGAATACTAAAAGCATGAAAATGTAAATGTTTTTGTATTTTTAAAGAAATTTTGCAATTTTTTTGGATTTTTGAAATATAAATGCAAGGGCATAAACCTAATCTTAATGCAAGAAAAGATTAACCATAAATATAACACAACATGGCATCTAAATCCATAAAAGAAAGGAGAGTAAGTATGTCGGGTTCACCAAAATGAAAAGGATAAAATATTGATGGGGTCCTAGAACAATGGTTTGCACATAAAAGAGACCCCAAAACCAATATTTTACACTTACATTTGAATTGTATTGATATGGAAAGTAAATATAAATGACTAATGTTGAAATGAAGAGATAAAGGTACTTACCTCCGAAAAAGAACCTTCTAAAAACCTTGTCAAACAGTCTCAGAAACTGTTGATTTTTGTGACATTAAACTAAAACTGCAAGATCTACAAAACCAAGAAATCTTTTCCAATTATAAGGGAGGTCATCTTTGACCCTCAAAAGGTCAAAGGCTACATTTTTATTCTAAAGGTTGATTTTGACTTTGTTCACAAATCCCAGAAGTTCGCTGAAAAGGGTATCCAAATATGCTCTTAGATCTGAAACTCCACACCTGTACCTAGAAGAAAAATGGTTTTGTTGTTTGTTTGGGGGGCTTACCTTGGTCAAACCCTAGTTTGGAATCAACCTTAATATTGAAATTGAAATGGAGAATGCTAGCAAGTAGTAGAAATAGATCTAACAATGAAGCTATGATATTCAATAGGTATGCAATTGTATTTGAAATGTAATCAAGTATGTTAATATGAAAGCTTGAACATAACATAAATGTAAATCAAACCTCCATGATTGTATTCTTGGAATCCACCTTGAGGGAAGAATGAATGGATCTTGAAGATGAAAAAAAGGATCTTGAAGGAAGATCACACCATCATGATGGCTAGATCTAGGGTTTGAATGATGAATCTTGAATGCTTGAACCAAATCCCTTCAATAGCTTAAATGCTCGAATCCTTGATCTTCAATGGATAACTTGAATGGAGAAGAGGAATTTAATGGATGATTGGATACTTTCTTGAATGGACACTTGCTTGATCACCTTGAGAGCTTGAGAGATGTTCTCACAAAACTTGATGTGAAAATGAGAGAGGAAGGCTTCCTTTTATAGTGATCTAGGGCACAATCCTCTAGAGGGGCCACCTTGGAGAATTAAATCTCAATTAGGTCCTAACCTTTAAAAATATACCTAGATTAAATCCAATTAAAGGATTTACCATTCCAAAACCCAAAATGGCCAACCTGGAGGTGGGAAAACAAATATCCCCGAAACCTGACACCCAGAAATCAAGGAATTTGGAAATTTGAAAGAGGGGGGAAAAATCAAGGTTGGGACTGACCTAGTCAGGATCAAGCTCTATCTTGATCTAGTCAAGTTTGAGCTCAATCTTGATCTAGTTAGGATCAACCTCGATTCTGACCCCGTGGGCCCAGATCCAGGTAGAATCAGGACAGGAGGTCTCGGGGATGCTCGAAGACCTAGAAATGATACCAAAATGGGACAAAATGTCTGAGATAGGCATAAAATCCTATGATGTATGTGATGAAGGCTAGGAGGACCTATTTCAAAGTCCTACATAGAAAATAGAGCCATGGAAGAGGGAAATTAAGGAGAATCCTTGGGATCCTAACCCTAATTTCACCTAGAATGAAGCAGAAAAGAAGTGGAAAGTGGGGAGAAAACTAGATCAAAGCAAAGATCAATTAAAGGTATTTAATATGACCCCAAACCACTTACTTAGAGGGCTAAACACTCTTAACATGGAAGTGCTTCCATTTTAAGATGATACAATAAACATCAGTCATTATCAAATAAGTTGCATAAATGAGAATCATTTCTTTTTTGACTTTTTCCTTTTTTCTACTTCCCTATATTTTTGCAGAGGCATATCCATCTCAGCATCGTCATTTCTTCTCTCTTGTGCATGTGATCTCACTATCCTTTGAAAAGCTGAGTCCTCTACAATAAAAAATAAAAGGGTTAAATTAAAAATATATTATCATAATTGTTACAAGCATTTCAGTACTTTAAAAAACATAAACGTGACACTCTTTACCTTGTCCAACCACATCTTCTTGCCCGATGGCTTGAACCTCAACATGCTCATTAAGAACAACCTCTACATCCCCTGCAACTGCAATAAAAAATGTTTTATTAATCCCAACACATTATAATTAAATTTTTATTACTTCGCCAAATTCAATTTAAAATGTTTACTTGTATTAATAAATCAATAATCAAAATTTGAATAGAAAATGTATACATTGAGTACTACAATGCACATTTGAATTGATGCCTCCATCATGCTCGGATGGTGTTTTAGGATCGACATGTCATTCCAATGTAAATAATTAGTGCATTTATCGACAATATATACATATAAATACAAGACAAATACTGAGAAATGTTAATCATTTAGTTTAATACATATAAATATATTGACTTTAAATTTTTAAACAAATATATAATCATTGATTCCTTACTTAAAATAAATATATTCACTTTATGTTGGAACTTAACATCAAATACAGTAATTGGTAAAGTATTGAACTTGAAATAAAGATCAATTGGCTTATTTACTTGATCGACATATCCACTAGAAGAACCTTGCACACTCATTGATCAGAATTGTCCTCTTGTGAAACATTTTGTTTGAACTCCAAGCCCTACATTTTTTCTTGGTATCATGAATTTTTATTATAGTGAATTTCATCAAAACTAAATTTATTTCAATGTATAAATATTTGCATACGGTTTCTCATTTACTATTACTTACAATTTTTGCAACAAGTTTTGAATATCCACCCGAGCTGAGTTTGTGTTGCCTGTGCTTTTGTTTTCTTTCTTTTGTTTCCTTTGATGTGTCAGGCAACCTATGTGATGTTTGAAATATGTTAGATCACATAAGTAGAAAGAGTAAATAGTACATAATTTTATTATTAAGATTATCACATACCTTCTTTCCTCGGGTGATACTATTTGTCCACTATTTCTTGTGTGTCTCTCAAGTGCATCCCTTTTAAGATTCTCCCACTCATTAATAGGAACATAGCGGGGCCGCTCATAATAAGGGTTGTGTTCTATTTGGGTCATGTAGTTGTCCCTAATATACTTCAAATTTTGGCCCACTTTCTCAAGGAGCCTAAGCCTTTGAAAGGCATTGGGTCCAAAAAATTTTATCATAGAGTCAATGAGTTTATCCTTTAACTCTTTATCCTGTAATTGTCACCTTTTAAGAAAAAAAAACTGTTACATTCATAAATGAAGTGAAGCTACCTTTTAATATACTTGAAGAAAGGGATGAAAGGAAATTTGATCTAGCAATGAAATCAAAATATGATACCATGTGCATATGGTCAGCCCAAAAATGTGCAAACATTCATCATTAAGTTTTTCATAAAATAGATTATTCCCTGGAAAATAATAACAAGATTATTAGTTATTGCAAGGGACTGCACAAGGGGTTAGTGCATTACATTATGAGTATAATATTGTATAGTAAAAGAAAGGATCAATCTTTAAAATACCTGGAATCTGGGCTACTCTCATGGGAAGTCCATCTTCAATGTTCACAAGAAATTGATCACAATTCTCTATTGTTCCCATATAACTAACACGAGTACATCCAAGAATTTCCTCATCACCTCCTACATAAAATGAATCCAATATAACAAAATGCCCCCTAAGAAAGAATAGTTCAAGTGAAATAAACACATGATAAATGAGAGAGAAAAAGAGGAATCTACTTACCAATAATAGGCATTTTCATCGCATCTGTGGTCATGTTACGTGTTGCCGATATTGTAGGTAGTAGTGCTTTTGTGGTTCTGATCTTCATAGTAGATGACACTCAACATAGGATCAATAGTAGGTGCTAAAAAATACGATTGTTAGAGCATAAAAAAATATGGACAACCATGGACAAGATTGTTAGAGCTATTAAAAAAAATATTGTTCGAGCAAAACACAAGTGAAGGATAGAACATGTGATCTACTTGAACCACCTGAAGTATCTGCATCTGGGGCATGACCCTTTAATGTTTTTTGCATCCTCTGTAAAAATAACACATATCTATTTTAGTTAATGACATAAATAAAAGAGTATACTATAAAAACCATTATTGAACTTTTGTTATAATTAAAAAATACATTAATACTTACTATATAAGTCTAAACATGGTGAGCCAACTCATCCTCTCTCATTAGTATTTCAGGAGTCTAATGTTGAATATATGCCAATCGAGTTAACTCTCTTGAAATTGCATGAAGGACCTTTTGCAGTGCAACCACAGGATCAACGTCTAATGAAAAATTAATAATGAATGGATCATGCTCATCTTGCAGCTCCTCATGGACTACTTATTCCTTCCCCTTTTTCTGATCAACACTTTTTTGTGAGAACAATATTATTAGCACTTTATTTAAAAGTAATCCAAAATAGTAGTGAAGAATAAAACATAAAAAAAAATACACATTAAAATTTTTCTTGTATGTGCATTTGTACAACAACAATGAGTTTTACTTGTCAGGAAGAAGAAGTCCCATGAGAACCACCATCGTCATGCATATCATGTGGTTGTTGATCCATACTATAGCCCTTTGTTTCAATGAAAAATCATTGAGACATGTTAAAACACATGTGTTCTTATTCTAAGTTACGTTGAATAATAGACAATTATCAAAATGCTTCAATTAAAAGAAGAGATAGTTTTTTAATTTTTAAACAATTTTAAATGGTGCATAGTGTGTACCACCTCATCCATGATAGTGAGTTTTTTTGTATCTATGTGATTCAAATTGTAATTGATAAGCAGCTCTTCACCTCCATGTAATAATTTGATCGTACATACAAATACACAATTTCCCTCGTGTGCCTCAAATATACAATTGGGTTTCTTCTTAGTTGATGCAGGTTGTGTACTATTTATAAAACCTACAATATTACCTGATGCTTTTGGCCTTCTATCAATGTATATAGCTACTATTTTATTTTATTCACTTACTTTTTGTTGTATATAATTTTCCACGAGTGCATACCTACACAAACATTTTTTATATCTAACAATCTACATCCAACTACTGTAATCATAACAAGGTCTGACATACTCCATCAATTTGACAAATTTGTTGTAAGAGACCTTTATGCCATCCATGGAAAATAGGGCCAAACCATGTAATGAAGATGGTGCTATGCAATATATCCTCTCTCTAGCACAAAAATCAATGTTTATTGAAGGAAGTTCATCGGGGACCCATTGTTTTTGTAGATGTTTGTACCTAGGAGTTCATAGGAGTCACCTTTTCCCTCATCATCATAAGAACATGACCCCCCTTGAGCAAGGAAAAATTCCATACATTTATTGAATTTCTTTCTGATCTTTTGACCTTGAGTCAATCTTCTTGATTTAGACATACTAAATGTCTCACTTTCTTCTTCCATTCCTACATTTTCATCACTCGAGGAAGACAAATCTGATAAAAACATATTCATTGGTACCTACACTTCATGAAATTCAAGAGACAGGTGACAATGAGAGATATTTTACAAATGGTAAAAGACATTAATCTCTATGGGGTGTATTGACTTATACTTGACAATCCACGAGACTGTGTGGGATACTTGACAAAAGATAATAGTTATATAATCAGACAAATATAGTTCACTCCATTATGGAGAACAAGGAGAATCCCTTGTGATTTAACATCATTCCTAAGTACTCAATTCCTCACAAAGTATCTGAAACTAAGATGTTTGATGAAATGCCACAAGAGTTGTGTCGCATGCAGTGTTGAGATATTCACTATATGCTAGTTTGTGAAAATGCTTCAAAGAAATGTGATCTCCTACAATATTTTAAATATTTTAAACATCTCAGCATTGTATGAGACACCACTATTGTAGCATTTTTTCAAATAGTTCTTGTGCCTTGCCATTGTTTTTATTACATCTTGTGAAGGACATTACACATTGTTAAAATTATCTATTTATACTTTCAAAATTAGCTCACTCCATTGTAGGGAACAAAGAGAATCAATCCCCTATGATTTAACATCATTGATGTGCAAGGAAATATAAAATTATCAGAAGAAAATCTCATAAGATAGTATTTAGATTAAATGCATTGATATAAAAATTACCCTAGAAAATGATAAAGAAAGGTAATTTTCTTAATCATGTCACTAATTTGTGCATGTCTAAATACTGGTATCTTTCAAGTGATTTGATTCTTGTCATGCCCACTAGAAATGAGAATAGTCTGAACTAGTGAGGATGTTTATGCATATAGAGATTACATACACTCTTTTAGAATGAAATTTCTCTTAACAAAAGATCAAAGATATTAGTGGGACATATAAAAAAAGGTGAATAAGAGTATTTAGATATTAATTCTAAAACCAAAAATGCCATTAATATGAAACCCTAAGCATATTAGTGGAAAAAGTAAAGATTTCAACCCAAAACAATCATTAAAACATGCCAAACAAGAAAAGTCATATGGACATTTTATTGAACGGTTCACATGCCCTGTCTATACTTATATTCTTTAGGCATTTTGTCAAAAATATTGTGTGGATCGTTAATGCTTCCATCTATTCATTCAAGGCTAGCATGTAGTTGAAGCTAAAACATCTAGCATAATTGTACATTTCATTCATGTCATTGATATTCTTCATCATCCATCTCATCATCAAGATCATCATCATCGATGACATCATCACCACCACTATTTCCATTATCATCCTCATCATCAGCATCATCATCATCATCATCATCATCATCATCATCATCCTCATCATCATCATGATCAGTAGAAGCATCATCATCATCTTCTTCTTGATATTCTTCTTCGACTAACTCTTGATCATGATCATCATCTACATCATCTTCCACTTCTTCCTCTTCCTCGATATCTTCTTCTTATATCACATTATACTTTATCGGCTTTCCTCTTGGATCATTTCTAACAACAAATGACCAACCTAGTTTATGTGAAACCTCTGAGTAAAATACCCGCTCACATTGGCTTGGAAGAACATAGGAATCTTCCCCAAATGGGTCAAATAACCTTGTATTAATAATTGGAAATCCATTGTCATGTTCAATAATAGTTCTATCACCATCATTTTGATTGACTTGTAGTCTATACCATTTCATGACGAAGAGAACTAATTTGAAGGAATTAAATTCACAGTCAATTATATCAACCAAAATACCATAGTATCGATTTTGTGACTCATGAGGATGTAAGTTATTTCTAGATGAAATATTAGTCACCTGGAAGACTGCACTTATCCCAGAATCACAAGTTATCTTCATGTCATCCAAATTTTTGATACAAAATTTATAACGATTGCATAACATAGCCTTGTGGTGTTTCACCTACAATAATTTCAAACGTGTATAAATTATTGCATCAAGAGTTGAAAAATATATGGTTGATTAACAAATTTATAAGTACATGGTGATCTCTTAAACCATATGCTAAATTTATTTCCTTTTGTGTAACATTGAGATCTCCATTATGATGAGCTTGTATAACTAATGAAGACACGGATTCCCATTTTAAATTATGACCATAATGTTGACATCATTCAATCCATACTATCATCCAATCTTGATTGTTTGCAATAAAAAAATGTATTGCATCCCACTCTTTAGTAACTGTACAAAAGTAAATAGATAACTTACAACAAATTTATTTTAAAGATTAAGAATTAATTAACTACAATAATATCTCATAATTTATTATGTTTCAGTTTCCTAAATCTACTGTTCTCCACCAGGTACTCCCCTTCAAATTTTTTGATGAAGTCAAGATTCCAAATGCAATCTATATGGGTCTTCGATGCAAGATTAGGAAGATATTGAGTAATTTTTTTCTACATGTCCTTATAATTACCTTTGTAATTTTGGTTCAACCCCTATAGGATGCCCAAGCCTAGAGGCCAAGGAAAGTACCCAAGAGAACTTGAAAGAAAGATGAATGAAACCATTTTCCTTATGTGAGTTACAAACCCATATAAGTGTTCTTTCTTTGCATCATAATTCCTACTTTAGGATCCACAATCATGCATTAATGTTCAAGACTTATTATTACCTTGGTCTTTTCAAATCTTAGGATGACATCTAAATTGGGAAAGGAAAACCAAAAAAATTCATAGACCAATCACAACCAAGGCATGTGGGTGCTCCTCTGTTGTACAATTATACTCATAAAATATATGTATAGTTTTAAAATTTCATGCCTTAAAATTTTATAACATAGTTCCTTAGCATAGTTTACTATGCTAAGGAACTATGTTCAATGTCAAATGTGTTATCAAGAAACAACTCATGGGTTGTGAGTCAACATGGTATGTTGTTTATACAAGATCAGTAAAAGGACATCTAGATAAAATAGTATCCAAGATCATTAAGCCTAGATGACAGTGATACAATGGTTCACATCTCAAACCTCACAAGATCTTCAAGCTAGAATGCTATCAAAATAGAATGGAAGTGGTGATTCAATGCATCTACAACCTCAACAACATGAAAACATTGATCCAATAACAGAAAATGCATTACAAATGCCAAGGTCATGGTCTCAATAAAATAAATAGTGTATAAAATAATATATGGTGCACAACACCAACAAGCATGCAATGACAATAATAACATTGCATGATGCCCAAGCTCAAATTCAAAATAGTAAGTGTATTATTTTATTACTGATGTCCCTATTTGATTGGTCGATGCTCTTTTTGTTATATTTCTTCTATTAAAATATAATGACAATGGTGATTCAATGCATCTACAATATCAACAACATGGAAAAATTGATCCAATAACAACAAATACATTACAAATGCCAAGCTCATGGTCTCAATGAAATAAACAGTGTATAAAGCAATATATGGTGCACAACAACAACAAGCATGCAATGATAGAAATAACATTGCATGATGCCCGAGCTCAAATTCAAAATAGTAAGTGTATTAATATATGATCTAATAGTAGTAATATAAAAAAAAAGAGCACCAACCAATCAAATAGGGACATCAGTAATCAAATAATACCAATCAATGATGTAGACAGATTAGGGGCATGGAAAAATTAGTGAGCATCAATATCAGCATAAATCAAATGCCTAAATACTCCACATGGTGCCATGATAGTAGCAGGGTCATGAGGTGCTCAAACAGTGAGCTCATAAATAATGCATGATGCCCTAGCTTGTAGCCCACGAGCCATCCAAACATTTCCTCATGAAATGATCATAAATGGAGAGTACCACATAGTGAATATCAATAGAAAAACAAATAAAGACAGATAAAACACTTCACTCAATGCCTTGAAAGTAATAGTAATGATGCCCTGGCTCTCAAAGCTCGCAGGTCATCAATCATTCCAAATGCAAAGATGTAAACAATGTCAGTACTAGCATTCATATTGTGCCATTAAATCAACAAATACCATCAAAATGAAATTTATTTAATGAGAAGACGAACCTTGAATGCCTACCTCAAGTCATGGATGCCATATGAAGATCAAATGCTAAGGAACTATGTTATAAAATTTCAAGGCATGAAATTTTATAATTGTACATATATTTTCTTCCACTCCCCCACATTGTAAACTCAATGCTAAGGAGAAAAATGTATGATGTAAAAATGTATAAAATTTCATGCCTTGAAATTTTATAATATAGTTCCTTAGCAGCTACCATATGAAGATCAAAAGGCTCCAAGCTTCCTAATCGAGCTCGAGCTTCACAATAGAAGAGTAGTACAAAATGGAAACTTTCTCATTTTACCACAGTTAGGGCCCTCTTTTACTATGCTTTATGAGCTTTATATTTTTACCATGCTTTATGAGCTTTATGTTTTTTTGTAAGTGAATACAAAGATTGTCTTAATTTGTTATCTTTAAATTTTATTCATTTTATGATTTTAAAAATTGAAATAAAAAAATATTTCAATTATATTTGGATTCATGGTTGGTGGCACCTAACATCCAAGGTCTAGTCACTACATAAGTATTGTTAGTGACACCTTGAAGGAAATTAAAGAATATTGGTAGCAAATTGAGTATACTAGGTAATGAGATTGAGAATTTGTGTATACTAATGAACAAATTTTTGAAGAGGAGAAATAATAAAGTGAAGAAGACAATCCAACATAGAAATCAATTGATCTCAAGATAATACATTGGTAGGAAAAGTGGAGTATTGAAAACTACGGTATGGAAATGTGAAAATTTGAGGAGAGTAGAAACATATCAAGAGGTGAAGAGTAGTAAAGTTAATAAAAAGGGTCGACACCATAATGAAAATTTTTGAACATGTTTAGAATAGCAAGGAAAGAGGACAATGAAAAAAGAATGTTTGGGATCTAGGATGGAAATAAGTTTCATTAAATGGACCTACAATTGGAAAATATGGAACAAAGTACAACTATCAAATTAAGTTACTAAGGACATGAGGAATATGACATGAGGAATATTCCCAAAAATTATGACTTGTCTAATAAGGATTTTTCACCTAAACATCCCATCAAAACATCATCTTTGAATACAAAATCTTTGTGAGTTAGGACTATTACAATTTTTCCTTTTAGGACAGTCAAAAAAAAAATTAATGACCCTTACTAAAATGGCTTCCAATAAATTGATTTGGACTCTTAAAGACCCTACAAATCCCTCTACCACCACACATAAAATGGTTCAACCATTTTTTTTCTTCTATAAGGTGATTTGTTCCAATTTGTTGTCAATTGAAGTCTTCTACATAGGGAAATTTATGGATGTATAATCATTCCTCAACCTCCAAAATGACCAAAAACAACTTGCAACCAATTTGCAAACAAAATTCATTACAAATTAAAATTTTGTCATGACAACATGGTAAATTTTAAGAAAATTTTACATCTTTTCATCAAATGACTAAAAAACATCAAGAATGGTCATATATGGTCACTAATAGCCAACTTTCAGAAGAATATGAATGCATGAAAACATACATAAGTGGATAAACATAAATAATGAAGGTACCAGACATTTCCTGAAGTAATGAAGTGTTGACCCGGGGTTGAATCCAGTATGCTCTTGTATGATCTAGAACCTGCAAGGAAGGACAAGATTGGGTTAGATCCAAAGGATATAAGAAATATCTGGCACCCTATTGCTGATCCTCATCTATAATTATTCATGTGCATAGTCAAGCCATACACTTCTAAAATGAACTATTCTACAGAACATGTGCACTCAAGAAACATGTGATTACAGTGAGTAAATCAAGACCAAAATGGAGCCAAAAGTATGATGTCAAATAGGTTATCAAGAAATAGCTCATGGGCTGTGAGTCAACATGGTATGTTGTTTATACAAGATCAGTAAAAGGACATCTTGATAAAATAGTATGCAATATTATTAAGCCTAGATGACAGTGATACAATGATTCACATCTCGAACCTCACAAGATCTTCAAGCTAGCATGCTATCAAAATAGAATGTCAGTGGTGATTCAATGCATCTACAACCTCAACAACATGGAAACATTGATCCAATAAAAGAAAATACATTATAAATGCCAAGCTCACGGTCTCAATGAAAAAAATAGTGTATAAAACAATATATGGTGCACAGCAACAACAAGCATGCAATGACAAGAATAATATTGCATGATGCCCGAGCTCAAACTCAAAACAGTAAGTGTATTAATGTATGATCTAATAGAAGCAACCTCATTGATCATTACCTTTGACTCCTCCATCATTATAGAAGAGATAACTACCTACAATTATATTTCATAATTCCTCCTTTGAAGTCATAGGTTAGTTTAAAATGGAGAAAGTATAAAAACACACCAATTTAATCCCAAAACATCATATAATTGGAATTAATCACTTCTCACAAATGTATAGATTATACTACATACCATTGTATTATATATATCAAGTATCATTATGATTTTACATCATATATTTAGTCTTAATAAAATCTTATAAAACAACATAAAACTAACCCAAAATACTTCAAAAGACATAGATTTTCAAGCTCATCAATAGTCATGAAACATGATCCTAAATTTTATATAGAGATTTTAGACTATGAAGGGGTAAAAATACATATTAATTTTGATGTATATTTTCTTGCAGTGGATTGTAAGAGAGGCCCTAATGATTATGCTAAAAAAATCCTTGAATCATATCATGAGACTACCAATCAAAGACACTGAAAACTATTGATCTTATCACCACCTACAACTTGGTTAAAATGGTATTTCAACATCAAAGTGTTTAAGGTTTGAATAGAATGAGTATTTTGGTTAAGGTATTGATGTTTCCATTGATATAAACATGTTTTTGTTGTCATTAGTGACTGATTATTGCAAATGTTATCGAGTTTTCTATGTAGTGGTGCTAAGAGAAATGTTCTATTTATGAACACTTGGAAGACTTGTCTAAAGATCATTGTGTCACTTCCATTGTCAATCATAATATAATATCATTTCAATTGAAAATTTCATTTCAAATTTATCCTCTTTCCCACTAAGGGTAATCTCTCTTTTTTGTCATCATTATTGTAGTGGACCAATAATTTCATCTCTATATTTTAGTAACACATCCTATCATACTTGACCAATAATTTTAGCTCTATATGTTCATAACACATTCATTTCTAGATCAATACTTCTATTATAGATTTATATATTTTGTATTTATCTATTTATGCTAAATATTATGAATCTTGCATCATTTTACATATTCATTCCACATTCACATTAACTCTAATCAACAAAAAACTAAGGAAATAATCATACATAACATTCAAATCTTCTTTGGAACTAGAGTTGGATCTTGTTGGCTATTTCCTCTAATGAATGATACTGATTTGGATCTATCTAGGCTTGGATCCTATTTCCCATTATTTCACCAACAAGGAAGACAAAGAACTAGAAGAGGGAGAAAGAAACCCTCTTCTCCTACCCAAAAGTTGATCACTATGCATGGACTCAACCATAGGCATCTCAACCATCTTATTCTTTTTTTAATGAGAATCAATGATGCAGACAACTCACGGGCATGGAAAAATCAATGAGCATCAATATCAGCATAAATCAAATTCCTAAATACTCCACACGGTGCCATGATAGCAGCAGGGTCGTGAGGTGCTCAAATAGTGAGCTCATAAATAATGCATGATGCCCTAGCTTGCAGCCCACGATCCATCAAGATATTTCCTCATGAAATGATCATAAATGGGGAGTACCACATAGTGAATATCAACATCAAAACAAATAAAGAGAGATAAAACACTTCACACAATGCCTTGAAGGTAATAGAAATGATGCCCTATCTCTCAAAGCTCTCAAGTCATCAAGCATTCCAAATGCAAAGATGTAAATAATACCAATATTAAACAATGAGCTCATAAATAATGCATGATGCCCTAGCTTGCAGCCCATGAGCCATCAAGATATTTCCTCATAAAATGATCATAAACAAGGAGTACCACATAGTGAATATCAAAAGAAAAACAAATAAAGAGAGATCAAACACTTCACACAATTCCTTGAAGGTAATAGCAATGATGCCCTAGCTCTCAAAGATTGCAGGTCATCAAGCATTCCAAATGCAAAGATGTAAACAATGACATTATTAACATTCATATTGTGCCATTAAATCAACAAATGTCATCAAAATGAAATTGAGTTAATGAGAAGACAAAGCTCGAATTACTACCTCAAGTCATGGTTGCCATATGCCAAGCTTCCAATTTGAGCTCGAGCCTCACAACAAAAGAGTCCTCTTCATGCATGCAGTTCGATCTACAATAGTTAGGGCCCTCTTCACGCATGCAACTCGATCACAAAAATTAGAAATGAGCCTTTCTTTTTCTTTATTTTTTTAATGATCATGCAGGTGTCAAAATTATGATGGCACCATCACTATTATGACAGCATCGGGGGCACTGGCAAAAAAAAATACAAAAATCACACACAAATGGTAGTGCCATCACAAATTGGTGTTGAAATTTGACCCCAAATGTTGTAGTGTTTAATAATTAATCAATCATCATTAATTCCTCTATAAACCAATCTCTTCGTCATTAAATAATTCCCCTAAAATTAATTAAATTAATAATTAATATTATTTAATTAATCAATCTTTATTGGTTAGTTATATTCAATTTCCTAAGTCCTATAGTTTGAATTTAATTATTCAAATTATCTAATTATTTCTCCATATTAAATTAATTCCTAAATTAATTTAATTTCATGTCAATTTCCAACTAATTTCATTTCTAATTAATTTCATACTAATTCTGATCTAATTTCAATTTTCTCATAAATTAAAATTTAAATTCAATTTAAATATTTTAAATCTTCAAAAAAAGAAAAATATGAGGAAAATCAAATTCTAAAAATTCTAAAATCCTTATAAATAGAAAAGCCAAGTTTATGAAAATCTAATATCTCTTCAAAATCAAAAATAAAATTATCTTCCCAATTTGCATTTTGGAAACTTAATCTTCTAAAAATCAAAGATATCTTCTCAACCTTTATCCTATCTTTATCTCCTAAAACAACTCTTCACTTTTTGAGTTTAATTGGAAATAAATCTTCATTTTTTAGAAGATAACCCAAAATCTTCTCCTTTCTAGTTATCTCATCTTTTTATTCTTATTTTTCCATAATCAATCTCGATTGTTTGGAATTCTTATAGAAACCCACATTCCTTCTCATATTTCATCATTTATTTTCATATTAAACTTATGCTATCATCTTGGAGTTTACTTATCATATTTTCTTAGATATTTGAGTTTGGATGTTGTTAGAATCACCGAGTGGAAGCTAATCACATCCCAATGAAGAAAAGAGAAGATATATAAGCTTTGGAGCATCGAGTGGTTTGATTTGAATTATTTATTTTAATTTATTTGATCAATGTGATTTTTATATTGTTGTTTGCAAGGCTTAATTTTCTTAATATTTAGTATTTTAAATAAGAAGGTACTATTAATCTCTCTTGTTTTAGTCTTACAATTTTGCCTATGACAACACTTTGTTGCTATCTAAGTACCGCCTTTGGTAGGGTTTCATTATGATGAAGGTTTTTATACTATTTCAAAGTTTTCACGAAGCTTTCTTGGACAAAAGTCATGGCTTATTATTGGGTATTTGATCTTTGCATTATTTTGATCTTCTCTACCTTCAAAAATATCTTGAAGCTCCTATCTCTCCATAGTTAGATTATTTTATCTCGATGAATTAGGGTTTTAAGCTATATATTTTGAGCTCCAATTCATTATCTTTGTATCATATCTAGAAAAACTCTAAAAGGCTTCAAGCTATGGAATATTTTTGCATTCTGTCGACAACTTTCCTTGAAAGTTGACTATATTTTCGAAACATAGGAGGAAGAAATAAGAAAACCCAAAGGTTTACATTTCTTTGCATTGAACATGATTTATAATGTTTTTATGGCTGATGTTTATCTATATTAGGGTTCTTTAAAAATTAAACCCTCTCTATATTTGATGTTTAGTGAACATTCTCACTTCTTTTCCTAACAAATGTGTAAATGTTCCAAGACATATTGATTTTCAAAACCCCATTTCAAACTCTAAATTTTTACCTTTTTTTAGTGCAATGACTCCCTTGCTTTGATATAGATTTTTCTCTACAATACTAAAAGGGTTTTATAATAACAATTGAGCTTCATTGTTGTAGTTGTGTTCATCTTGTACAACTAGTTTATGTTCATCTATGTAGCTCTCATGGCACTACCCATACCTTGGATAATGTGTTTGTAATTTTCATTGGGGTCCATTATATGATCATCGATATTGTATTATATACTAGATATATTCTTATCATTAGCACTAAATAGGTAAGTGCAAGAAATTGGGTCCCAATTTGGTGAAATTTTTTCCAACCTTATAAATCAAACTAGAAAGAGGTTATGAATGTCTAAGTTTTGGAACAGTAAAATGGGTCTCAGAACAAAGACCATAACTTTAAAATAAACCATTGGATTTGGCTATGTTTTTTATATATTTTAAAAGGCATCATTTGAAACAATTATACTAGAGATATTTCAAAGATGATGTCTAAAATAAAACTTATGAATAACAGATTCAGGTATAGAAAGAAGGCAGTGTGAACAACAAATTGAAAAGTTGAGTAGTGAATTGCTTTGTTTGGATAATCAATGATGTCTAATGGATTGAAAAGAAAGTGTTTATATTTATTTATTGGGTTTGGAACTAGTGATGTTTGTTTTGATATTGTAGAGGTTAATTTGAAATCAATGTGTGATGGGTGTGATATTGGATAGATTAAATGGAAGTTGACGTTGAATGAGTTGATTAAGATTTGGGGTTTGATCTTGTTAGATGCCTCTAATAAGTTGTCTAAATGATGAAATCTTGATTGGATTGAATTGATCCTTGGGAAAATATTGGTTATGATGGATGCTCTTCATGAAGAAGATATTTTGATAGAATTTAAAATGCACTACCATGGGGGTATGTGCAAGATCATGAGGGGCCAAAAAGTGGTGATGTAAAAATATCCAATTTTCACTCGTCCAAAAGCGCATGAAAATGTATGTTGACTTTTTAGTAGGCCTGGGTGTCAGTACACCTAGGAAAACTTGACACCAAAGCAAAGCCAAATCGGGTACCTGATTTGAAATCAAGTACATGATTTGAAATCGGGTATTCGATATGTTCGAGTTGAAAAAATGGTGGGAGAAAATGAAAAAATTGAACTTTTATATATAATGTTTAAATATGTATTATATATATTATTATATATTAATTTATATATTTTATATTATAATATTTATAAGTTAATATATTTTTTTATATATTAATATGTATTGTATATAATTATATTTAACATTTATATTATATAAATATATGTACAAAATATATATATATATATATATAACATTTAAAGGGTATTAAGGGCTATTATGTAAATATTTTAATATATTTTTTATATTAAAATATTTTATATTATAATATCTTAGAATATTTAAATTGTATGTTATATATATTTTATAGTATAATATTTTATATTAATCTATTTTTAATATATATATATATATATATAAACTTTATAGATCATAATATTTAAATTGTATGTTGAAAGGGGTTACCGAGACTTCCTAGGGGTCCTAGTATGCCTTATCATGCGTTAGGACCCCTAGGAAGTCCCCATGACCCCTTTTGAAATATTGGAATGCTTGAGTGTGTCCAAAGAGGTCCCATGACCCCTTTTGAAATATTGGAATGCTTAAGTGTGTCCAAAGGGGCCGTAGGACCCCTTAGGACACACTTGAGCATTCTAATGTGTCCACAGGGGTCACGGGGACTTCCTAGGGATCCTAACTCATGATAAGGCTTACTAGGACCCCTAGGAAGTCCCCATGACCCCTTTTGACACATTGAATTCTCAAGTGTGTCCGAAGGTGTTGTAGAACCCCTTAGGACACGCTTGAGCATTCCAATGTGTCCACAGGGGTCACGGGGAATTCCTAAGGGTGCTAACTTGTGAGAAGGCCTACTAGGACCCCTAAGAAGTCCCCATGACCCCTTTTGACACATTGGAATGCTCAACTGTGTCGAAAGGTGTCGTAGGACCCCTTAGGACACACTTGAGCATCCCAATGTGTTAAAAGGGGTCACAAGGACTTCCTAAGAGTCCTGCCACATGATAAGGCCTATTAGGACCCCTAGGAAGTCCCCATAACCCCTTTTGACACATTGGAATGCTCAAGTGTGTCTGCAGGCATCATAGGAGCCCTTAGGACACACTTGAGCATTCCAATCTGTCAGAAGGGGTCACAAGAACTTCCTAGGGGTCCTAATGTGCGATAAGGCCTATTAGGACCCCTAGGAAGTCCCCATGACCCCTTTTGACACATTTGAATGCTCAAGTGTGTTTGAAGGGTCTGTAGGACCCCTTATGACACACTTGAGCATTTTGATGTGTCAAAAGGGGTCATGGGGACTTCCTAGGGGTCCTAACATGCGATAAGGCCTATTAGGACCCCTAGGAAGTCCCCATGACCCATTTTGACACATTGGAATGCTCAAGTGTGTCCGAAGGGGCCATAGGACCCCTTCGGAAACACTTGAGCATTCCAATGTGTCAAAAGGGGTCACGAGGACTTCCTAGGGGTCCTAATGCCTGATAAGGCCTATTAGGACCCCTAAGAAGTCACCATGACCCCTTTTGACACATTTTAATGCTCAAGTGTGTCTGAAGGGTCTGTAGGACCCCTTATGACACACTTGAGCATTCTAATGTGTCAAAAGGGGTCACAGGGACTTCCTAGGGGTCCTAACATGTGATAAGGCCTATTAGGACCCTTAAGAAATCCCCATGACCCCTTTTGACACATTTGAATGCTCAAGTGTGTTTGAAGGGGGCGTAGGATCCCTTATGACACACTTCAGCATTCTAATGTGTCAAAAGGGGTCACAGGGATTTCCTAGGGGTCCTAATGTGTGATAAGGCCTATTAGGACCCCTAGGAAGTCCCCATGACCCCTTTTGACACATTTGAATGATCAAGTGTGTCGAAAGGGGCCATAGGACCCCTTTGGACACACTTGAGCATTCCAATGTGTCAAAAGGGGTCACAGGGACTTCCTAGGGGTCCTAATGCCTAATAAGGCCTATTAGGACCCGTAGGAAGTCCCCATGACCCCTTTTGACATATTTGAATGCTCAAGTGTGTCTACAGGGTCCGTAGGACCCCTTATGATAGACTTGAGCATTCTAATGTGTCAAAAGGGGTCACGGGGACTTCCTAGGGGTTGTAACACATGAAAAGGCCTATTAGGACCCCTAGGAAGTCCCCATGACCCCTTTTGACACATTTGAATGCTCAAGTGTGTCTGAAGGGGTAGTACAACCCCTTTTGAGACATATGAATTCTCAAGTGTGTATGAAGGGGCCGCAAGACCCCTTATGACACACTTCAGCATTCTAATGTGTCAAAAGGGGTCACAGGGACTTGAAAGGGGTCCTAATGTGCAATAAGGCCTATTAGGAAACCCTAGGAAGTCCCCATGAACCCTTTTGACACATTTGAATGCTTAAGTGTGTCTGAAGGGGCTGTAGGACCCCTTATGACACAGTTGACTATTCCAATGTGTCAAATGGGGTCACGAGGACTTCCCAGGGGTCCTAATGCATGATAAGTCTTATTAGAACCCCTAGGAAGTCCCCATGACCCCTTTTGACACATTTGAATGCTCAAGTGTCTCAGAAGGGGCCGTAGGACCCCTTTGGACATGCTTGAGCATTCCAATGTGTCAAAAGGGGTCACGGGGACTTCCTAGGGGTCCTAATGTCAGATAAGACTTATTACGACCCCTAGGAAGTCCCCATGACTCCTTTTGACACATTTGAATGCTCAAGTGTATCTGAAGGGTCTGTAGGACCCCTTATGACACACTTGAGAATTCTAATGTTTCGAAAGTGGTCACATGGACTTCCTAGGGGTCCTAACGTGTGATAACACCTATTAGGACCCCTAGGAAGTCCCCATGACCCCTTTTGACACATTTGAATGCTCAAGTGTATCTGAAATGGATGTAGGATGCCTTTGGACACACTTGAGCATTCCAATGTGTCAAAAGGGGTGACGGGGACTTCCTATAGGTCCTAATGTCGGATAAGACCTATTAGGACCCCTAGGAAGTCTCCATGACCCCTTTTGACACATTTGAATGCTCAAGTGTGTCTGAAGGGTCCATAGGACCCCTTATGTCACACTTGAGCATTCTAAAGGGGTCACAAGGACTTCCTAAGGGTCCTAACATGTGAAAAGGCCTATTAGGACCCCTAAGAAGTCCCCATGACCCCTTTTGACACATTTGAATGCTCAAGTGTGTCCAAAGGGGCTGTAGGACCCCTTATGATACACTTGAGCATTCCAATGTGTCAAAAGGGGTCATAGGGACTTCCTAGGGGTCCTAATGTGTGATAAGGCTGATTAGGATCCCTAGGAAGTCCCCATGACCCCTTTTGACACATTTTAATGCTCAAGTGTGTTCGAAGGGCCCATAGGATCCATTAGGACACACTTGAGCATTGCAATGTGTCCGTAGGGGTCAAAGGGACTTCCTAGGGGTCCTAACATGTGATAAGGCCTATTAGGACACCTAGGAAGTCCCCATGACCCCTTTTGACACATTTGAATGCTCAAGTGTGTCATAAGGGGCCGTAGGACACCTTAGGACACACTTGAGCATTCCAATATGTCCACACAAGTCACACGGACTTCTTAGGGGTCCTAAGTCACGATAAGGCCTACTAGGACCCCTAGAAAGTCCCCATGACCCCTTTTGACACATTTGAATGCTCAAGTGTGTCTGAAGGGGCCGTAGGAACCCTTAGGACACACTTCAACATTCCAATGTGTCCACAAGGGTTACAGGGACTTCCTAGGGGTCCATAACTTGTGATAAGGCCTATTAGGACCCCTAGGAAGTCCTCATGACCCCTTTTGACACATTTGAATGCTCAAGTGTGTTCGAAGGGGCTGTAGGGCCCCTTAGGACACAATTGAGCATTCCAATGTGTCCAAAGATGTCACGGGGACTTCCTAGGGGTCCTAACGCATGATAAGGCATATTAGGACCCCTAGGAAGTCCCCATGACCCCTTTTGACACATTTGAATGCTCAAGTGTCTATGAAGGGGCCCTAGGACCCCTTATGACACACTTGAGTGTTCCAATGTGTCAAAAGGGGTCATAGGGATTTTCTAGGGTTCCTAATGCGTGATAAGGCTTATTAGCATCCCTAGGAAGTCTCCATGACCCCTTTGGACACATTTGAATGCTCAAGTGTGTTCGAAGGGGCCATAGGACTTGTTAGGATACACTTGAGCATTCCAATGTGTCCATAGGGGTCACAGGGACTTCCTAGGGGGCCTAATGTGTGATAAGGCATATTAAGACCCCTAGGAAGTCCCCATGACCCCTTTTGACACATTTGAATTCTCAAGTGTATTCCAAGGGGCCATAGGACCCCTTAGGACACACTTGAGCATTCCAGTGTGTCCATAGGGGTCACGGGGACTTCTTAGGAGTCCTAACTCGTGATAGGGCCTACTAGGACCCCTAAGAATTCCCCATGACCCCTTTTGATGGATTTGAATGCTCAAGTGTGTCTGAAGGGGCCATAGAATCCTTGAGGACACACTTGAGCATTCCAATGTGTCAACATGGGTCATGGGGACTTCCTAGGGGTCCTAACTTGTGATAAGGCCTATTAGGACCCCTAGGAAGTTCTCATGACCCCTTTTGACACATTTGAATGCTCAAGTGTGTCTAAAGGGGTCATATGACCCCTTAGGACACACTTGAGTGTTGCAATGTGTCCACAAGGGTCACGATACTTCCTAGGGGTCCTAACTCATGATAAGACCTATTACGACCCCTAGGAAGTCCTCATGACCCCTTTTAACACATTTGAATGCATAAGTGTGTCAAAAGAGGCCATAGGACACACTTGATCATTCTAATGTGTCAAAAAGGGTCACAGGGACCTCCTAGGGGTCCTAACATGTGATAAGTTGTACTAGGACCCCTAGAAAGTCCCCATGACCCCTTTTGACACATGAGAACCCTCAAGTGTGTCTTAAGGGGTGGACCCCTAGGAAGTCCCCATGACTCCTTTTGACACATTTGAACCCTCAAGTGTGTCTGAAGGGGTTGTAGGACTCCTTAGGATACACTTGAGTGTTCTAATGAGTCAAAAGGTGTTATGGGGACTTCCTAGGAGTCTTAGTGCATGATAAGGCATACTAGGACCCCTAAGAAGTCCTCATGACCCCTTTTGAAACATTTAAATGCACAACTCTATTTGAAAGGGTCATAGGACCCCTTAGGACACACTTGAGCATTCCAATGTGTCAATAGGTGTCATGGGGACTTCCTATGGGTCCTAATGCATGATAAGGTGTACTAGTACCCCTAAGAAGTCTGTATGACCCCTTTTGACATATTACAACTCTCAAGTGTGTCATAAGGAGTCATACTACACCTTCAGACACACTTGAGTGTTGAAATATTTCAAAAGGGGTCATGAAGACTTTCTAGGGGTCCTAACGCATGATAAGGTATACTAGGACCTCTAGGAAGACCCCATGACCCCTTTCGACACATTAAAACTCTTAAGTGTGACCTAAGGTGTCGTATGACCCCTAAGGACACACTTGAGAGTTCTAATGTGTCGAAAGGGGTCATAGGATCTTCTTAGGGGTCCTAGTATGCCTTATCACATGTTATGACACCTAGGAAGTATGACACCTAGGAAGTCTTCATGACCCCTTTTGATACATTTCAACACTCAAGTTTTTTCCAAGGGGTCATATGACCCCTTATGATGCACTTGAGAGTTATAATATGTCAAAAGGGGTCATGGGGACTTTGTAGGGGTCCTAACATGTGATAAGGCATACTAGGACCCCTAGGAACTCCCCATGATAAGTTTTGACACATGAAAACACTCAAGTGTGTCCCAAGGGGTCCTATGACTCCTTAGGACATTCTTGAGTGTTCTAATGTGTCAAAAGGGGTCATGGGCACCTCCTAGGGGTCCTAGTATGCCTTATCACATGTTAGGACCCCTAGGAAGTCTCGATGAACGCTTTTGACACATTTCAACACTCAAGTGTGTCCCAAGGGGTTGTATGACCCCTTCAGACGCACTTGAGAGTTCTAATGTGTCAAAAGGGGTCATGGGGACCTCCTAGGGGTCCTAATGTGTGATAAGGTGTACTAGGACCCCTAGGAAAGCCCCATGACCTCTTTTGACACATTTCAACACTCAAGTGTGTCCCAAGGGGTCATATAATCTCTTAGGACACACTTGAGTGTTATCATGTGTCAAAAGAGATCACAGGGACTTCCTAGGGGTCCTATGACACCTTATCACATGTTAGGACCCCTAGGAAGTACCGATGACCCCTTTTGACACATTTCAACACTCAAGTGTGTCCCAAGGGGTCATATGACACCTTAGGACACACTTGAGTGTTGAAATGTGTCAAAAGGGGTCATGGGGACTTTCTATGGGTCCTAGTACACCTTATCACGTGTTAAGACCCTGAGGAAGTGCCCACGACCCCTTTCGACACATTAGAACTCTCAAGTGTGTCCTAAGGGGTCATATGACCCTTTGGGACACACTTGAGTGTTGAAATGTGTCAAAAGGGGTCATTTAGACTTCCTAAGGGTCCTAACATGTGATAATATGTACTAGGACACATAGGAAGTTCCCATGACCCCTTTTGACACATTAGAACATTCAAGTGTATCCTAAGGGGTCATACGACCCCTTGGGACACACTTGAGTGTTTTCATTTGTCAAAAGGGCTGATGGGGACTTCTTAGGGGTCCTAGTATGCCTTATCACATGTTAGGACCCTTAGGAAGTCCCCATGACCCGTTGTGACATACTATAGCTCTCAAGTGTGTCATAAGGGGTCATACGACCCCTTGGGAAAAACTTGAGTGTTGAAATGTGTCAAAAGGGGTCATGAAGACTTTCTAGGGGTCATAACACATGATAAGGCATACTAGGACCCTTAGCAAGTCCCCATAACCCATTTCAACACATTAGAACTCTCAAGTGTGTCCTAAGGGGTCATATGATCCCTTAGGACACATTTGAGTGTTGAAATGTGTCAAAAGGGGTCATTGGTACTTCCTAGGAGTCCTAACACCTGATTAGGAATACTAGGACCCCTAGGAAGTCCCCATGACCCATTTTGACACATTGGAACACTCAAGTGTGTCCTAAGAGATTATATGACCCTTTGGGAGATACTTTAGTCTTGAAATATGTCAGAAGAGGTCATGGGGACTTCCTAGGGGTCCTAGTATGCCTTATCACATGTTAGGACCCCTAGGAAGTCCCCATGACCCCTTTTGACACATTAAAACTCTCAAGTGTGTCCCTTCATGTTAGATTCAGCTCTTATTAGATTTGAAGATGTGAGTGGAGAATTTGTTAAGCATTGAAGTTTGTTTAGTGATTGTGAGATCATGCAAACATACAAAATGCAAAGAGACATGCAAAATGGAATGCAACTAAAGACCTAGGACCTAGTCACTGATCATATGTCGATTTGTTATCATCATTGAACTTTTAGGTAACCGGATAAATCAATACAATGCCCACTAGCTAAAAAAACCATAGACATATGAATATTGATTTGTATGTGCAAGAATCAATACAACACCCACTGGTCCTAGTATGCCTTATCATGTGTGATGACCCCTAAGAAGTACCAATGATCCCTTTTGACACATTTCAACACTCAAGTGTGTCCCAAGGAGTCCTATGACCCCTTAGGACACACTTGAGAGTTCTAATGTGTCAAAAGGGGTCATGAGGACTTCCTAGGGGTCCTAGTATGCCTTATCACATGTTAGGACCCTTAGGAAGCTTTCATGACCCCTTTTGACACATTTCAACACTCAAGTGTGTCCCAAGGGGTCGTACGACCCCTTATGATACACTTGAGAGTTCTAATATGTCAAAAGGGGTCATGGGGACTTCCTATGGGTCCTAACATGTGATAAGGCATACTATGACCCTTAGGAAGTCCCCATGACCCCTTTTGACATATTTCAACACTCAAGTGTGTCCCAAGGGGTTGTATGACATCTTAGGACACACTTAAGAGTTCTAATGGTTCGAAAGGGGTCATGGGAACTTTCTAGGAGTCCTCGTATGCCTTATCACATGTTAGGACCCTTAGGAAGTCCTCATGACCCCTTTCAACACATTAGAACTCTCAAGTGTGTTCTAAGGTGTCATACAACCTCTTGGAACACACTTGAGTGTTAAAATGTGTCAAAAGAGGTCATCGATACTTCCTAGGAGTCTAACATGTGATAAGGCATACTAGGACACCTAGGAAGTCCCTATGACCCCTTTTGACACATGAGAACACTCAAGTGTGTCCTAAGGGATTATACGACCCATTGGGACACACTTGAGTGTTGAAATTTGTTAAAAGAGGTCATGGGGACCTCCTAGGGGTCCTAGTACACCTTATCATGTGTTAGGATCCCTAGGAAGTCCCCATGACCCCTTTCAACACATTAGAACTCTCAAGTGTGTCCTAAGGGGTCATACGACCCCTTGGGACACACTTGAGTGTTGAAATGTGTCAAAAGGGGTCATCAGGACTTCCTAGGGGTCCTAACATGTGATAAGGCATACTAGGACCCTTAGGAAGTGCCCATGACCCCTTTTGACACATTAGAACACTCAAGTGTGTCCTAAGGTGTCATACCACCCCTTGGGACACACTTGAGTGTTCAAATGTGTCAAAAGGGGTCATGGGGACTTCCTAGGGATCCTAGTATGCCTTATCATGTGTTAGGACCCCTATGAAGTCCCCATGACCCCTTTCGACACATTAGAACTCTCAACTATTTCTTAAGGTGTCATACAACCCCTTGGGACACACTTGAGTGTTGAAATGTGTCAAAATAGGTCATCGGTACTTCCTAGAAGTCCTAACACATGATAAGGCATACTAGGATGCCTAGGAAGTCACCATGACCCCTTTTGACACATGAGAACACTCAAGTGTGTCCTAAGGGATTATACAACCCCTTGGGACACACTTGAGTGTTGAAATGTGTCAAAAGAGGTCATTGGGACTTCCTAGGGGTCCTAGTTGTGTGTGTGAATTTTGTACCTGATATGTAGACACAACACTTCAGTAAAACATTAGAGGTTAGCTATAATCAAAATCATGAAAAATTGAAATCTACTCTAACCAAGCGATTTACTACCTTCTAGTAGGTGTGAGATTGATGTTCTCAGATTGCTATCGAGATCAGTGACCTAGATGACACCTAAATGAAGGATTTGAATGCAATTGATTTGGATATGAATTGAATGCAATTAATCTAATTTTTTGGTATTTTCTATGCAGTAAGAATGATAAAATGATATGAATCTATGCTAATATGAAAATTGATATGCTAAAATGATCTAACAAATGAAAACTAATATGATATGAATGCAAATGAAATTGATCTCACAATATCCTTGATTCACAATAAGCTTTGATTCTTTGTCCTCTAATTCGACAGCGTGAGGATGCAAAAATATGAGATGCTTTGAGATGAGCTGAGGCTTTAATTTATAGAAATCCAGGGCTTTGGAGGTGCATGAAAAAAAGCCATAAATCACTCAAATTAACTCAGCTTGATTTTTGAGTTATCTGATAATAAAGATAATTTAATTCACAAAAACATGCAAAAACTAAGTTTTAACTCAAAATAGAGTTTAGCTTTAATTGACAATTGATAGTTGTCTGCTTTTATGGTTGTGCATGCTTTATTTATGAATTAATTTAATAACTAAAGTGATTTATGCTCAACTTAACTAATTTTTGAAAATAAATAATTGATTTATGGGTTAATCAATTATTTAATCAAACTTTTATTAAAAACTATATTATTAAATAATGACAACTTGCTTTAATTAATTAAATAAAAATTTAATCAATTATTCATAAGATATTAGATTTATTGTCAAAATTAAATAATATAATTAATAATAGATAGAATTAAATTTAATTACATAATTAAGTGGCAAGATATTAAATCTAATTAATTAAATATGAAAATATTCAATTAATCAAACTTAGGATAAATGTGATTTATCGCCAAATAATCATTAAATTAAAGATAATTAAGATAATTAGGAATATTACTAGGAATATTCCCCGATGCAGAATTTAAGATAATCAATTAGCATTCGATGATGTGTAGATGTTCCTTAGGTTAGGACTTTGATGTCGATTTCATTTGAATTGTTGATTTAAGAGGTTAATGAACTTATAGCCCATTTTTGGGGTATTACATTTTGCCCCTCTTTGAATTATTGTGCGAAGTGCAGTGGTTCAAAGATAGTCTGTGTTTGATAGAGATATGAAACTTATTCAAAATTGATAATTGATATGAGACAGAAGCTGATTGATATTGATTTGATATGAAGATAATAGGTCCTGAATGACCAAAGATAATGTTCACTATAACAGCAAATGAACCTATGATTGCGAAAAAGTGTCAAAACGCCTGATTCCAAACCTTAGGATTGCAAAGAAGTGAGTGACCGGTTCTAGACTTGATTGTCTTAGCAGAACTAACAGGTATCACATCCGAACCCTTCAGTTGCCGAAGAACCAAGGAAAGAACACTATGATCCGATGGTTGCAAAAACTGATATAGATTACAAGATTAGGAGGATACCAGATTGATATGGATCGATGAATCTGATATGCCCCAAGTGATGATAGATTTGCCCCAAGCGATGAGTACTTTTGATGAATCAGTAACTAGACGTGGTTGTTGTCTTGATTACTAAGGAAGATATGATTTCAAATTTGATTACAGACTTTGAATGATATGCAATACCATGCCCCCTTTGGGATTAAAATTGAAATTTGACAAGGAAAGTCAACGTTGATAGTTTAGAAGCATGTTAATTGATTGGAAAAGTGGTTATACACGTTCAAGAATGCATTCTACATCATTTGGAGGTCCAAAAGACCAAGTTTGACTAGGTTAAACCATGAGTTGACCATAGTTGACCAAATTGAAATTTTGATAGTTTGATGTTAGATAATCAGTTAAGTTGAATACTAGATTTCTGTGATGATTGAAGGTTGATTATGGAAGTAGTTAATAATATGAATGATCTCAGATTTTGATTTTGATCCCAAAAAAGGATTCTACCTGCTCTTTCATTGGAGGAACCTTCGTGTGAGATTCAGCTCTTATTAGATTTGAAGATGCGAGTGGAGAATTTGTTAAGCATTGAAGTTCGTTTAGCGATTGTGAGATCATGCAAACATGAAAAATGCAAAGAGACATGCAAAATGAAATGCAACTAAAGACCTAGGACCTAGTCACTAATCATATGTCGATTTGTTATCATCATTGAACTTTTAGGTAACCAGATAAATCAATAGAATTCCCACTAGCTAAAAAAACCATAGACATGAATATTGATTTGTATGCACAAGAATCAATACAACACCCACTGGTCAACAACCATGGATATATGAATATTGATTTTATTTTCGGAATGTCGGATTAGATATAAGTACCAAGGCACAAACACTAGGATGACCTGAATATCATGTCCATTTTGATATAGAAATTTGTATAAGCATCAAAACATAAACGTCATGATGACCCGAATACACCTTGCATTAAAAACACATCAAACAACCAAGAGATCATTCTAAATCCAATGTGAATTACCTATAGTGACCCTTTATCATTCACATCCTTAGGTAAGATCATGTTTCACAGTAGGAGAAAGAACTTACTCAAAAAGACAATAGTGAGATCAAACTTCCTTGAATTTTTTGGGTATCAATGGTCGAGGTACGCATGGCCATCCAATTCGAGATAGAGGCTCTTAGATTTAGACACCATTTCAATCCAGAATTTCCAAAGACATTAGATTTTCACATACAAGCAGAACACAAAGAAAAGATTATGCCCCTAGTCATCACTATCTAAATCCTATAAAGGACATCATCGAAGAGCTCAAAGGGACACAATATGCAAAAATCTCAATTCGAATCAGTAAGAATACAAGGAGATAAAAGCATGTAAAAAAGCATAGATTGTTTTCAGTTTGATGTTTGATGTTGATTGCGTTGTTGTAGATGCAAAATCCTTTCTGGAGACAAGATAGACTGACTAACTGACATGAAGCTTCAAAGGACTCTGAGTGGATATGACATGTCTAAGATACATGGGAGACCATAGGATATGACATTGATTGCCCCCAAGTGTTAAGCATTGATAGGATACAGACGCTTGAGCCAAGTGGTGTACAAACTGACTTATTGAAAACTAGAAATGCAGAAACAAACTGGGAGATATGTACAAACTAAAGCAAAATGGAAAGCTGGGAAAGACCAAGATTGCGCTGATAGATGGAGCATTTTGAAACAAGTGGCACCCATTTGCTGGGTTTTCACCATCTTGGCAGAGATTCTATTTTTGCTACCAAGGCGCCTGTTTCCAAGTTTTCACCAAGGCACTTTTTTATTTATTTTTTATTTATTTTTTTTCAATTTTTTTTTTGTACTTTTGATATTTTTTGATTTTTTTGTGAATCATCAAGGCACCTATTGCTAGGTTTTCACCAAGATGTTCATTTTTTCAGGACTTTTTCTGATTTTTATAATTTTTTCAGGACATTTTACCATAGATTGAATGCCTTAGGCATAGAATTTCTTCAGATGGGGAATGTTGATTGGTTCTTGGAGCTGTTCTCCTTCAGTCGTTGAGAGTTGATGGGCACCAGAGCCAAAAGTAGCAGTGATAACAAAGGGACCCATCCAGTTGGGTTCAAATTTCCCCTTGCATTCTCGATGGGATTGATTTTTAGGATTTTCTCTCAAGACTAGATCACCAACCTAAAATTCTCTGTGTCTGACTTTCTTGTTGTAGCCTCTAGGAATTCTCTTCTGATATACTCTGAGATGATCATATGCTACTTGTCTGTGCTTCTAGTAGTTCAAGTTCTTGCAACCTAGACACTCTGTAGTCATCATCAGTTACTAGACTATGCATTCTGATTCTTAGTGATGGGATTTCAACCTCAATAGGTAGTACCACTTCAGACCCATAAACTAAAGTGAAAGGTGTAGCCCCTATAGGGATTCTGATACTTGTTCTATAGGCCCAGAGAGCTGGATTGATCATGAGATGCTAGTCTCTACTGGTTTTGTTTACTATTCTGTGTAAGATCTTCAATAGATTTTTGTTGGAAGCCTCTGCTTGGCCATTCCCTTGTGGATAGTAGATAGAAGACCAATGTTGGGTGATCCTGAATTTGGCACATAGATCATCTAGGTCTTTATTCCTGAATTGCCTACCATTATCTGTGATTATGGAATGAGGGATCCCATATCTGCATATGATATAGTTTAAGATGAACATCGATATCTACTTTCCCATTGCTTGTGTCAAAGGGACCACTTCTACCCATTTTGTAAAATAATCTGTGGCTATGATTATATGGGTATGTCTGTTAGAAGAATGAGGATGAATCATCCCGATAAGATCAAATGCCCATTGATGGAAAGACCATTGTGTTGTAAAGGGGATTAGATCCCTCCCTGGAGCATGAATTAGGTTGCCATGTACTTGACACTTGTGACAATTCTTAGCAAATTTGATGGCCTCTTTCTCCATTTCAAGCCAGTAGTACCCAGCCCTAATAAGTTTTCAAGCTAGTGTTAAACCATTCGAGTGTGACCCACAAATACCATCATGGACTTCCTCTAATGCACGTTGAGACTCTTCATGTTCTAAACATCTAAGTAGCATACCATCTAGACCTCGTTTGTATAGATCATGACCAATGATGACATATTGGGAGGCATTATGGATAAAGTATCTCTTTTCATGATGGTTGAAGGTATCGGGGATGATTTGGTCTTGGAGATAGGAAAATAGGTCTTTGTATCTGGATGAATCATGACTAACAATAGTGCAGATCATGCGGGTTTCAGGGGAGTCATATGCAGGATAAGATAGTGCTTCCACTAGGAACTCATAGCGTAGCTCATGTTCAGGCTGCTGTAATAAAGTAGATAGTGTTGGCATTGCATCGACAGCCTTGTTTTCCATTCTAGGAATTTGCTCAAATGTGATAGATATGAAATATTTCTTAAGATCATCTACCATTCTCTTGTAAGGAATGAGCTTTTCATCTTTAGTTTGGTACACATCATTGACTTGATGAATAAAAAGTTGAGAGTCTCCATGAATGTGTAGCTCTGTTACTCTCCATTCAATTGCTATTTTCATACCATTCAAAAGGGCTTCATATTCTGCAATATTGTTTGTGTAGGGGAACTTTAGTCTGAATTCTTTTGGGATGGAGTATCCTTGAGGAGTTATGAACAATATGCCTACTCTAGATCCATTCTGTGTATAGGAGCCATTAAAGAACAATTGCCATTCTCTAGAAGATAGGTGCATAATAGAGGAGTCTAGAAATTCCATTTGCATTGGTGTGTCATCAAACATGGGTGCATCTGCTAGTTGATCAGAAATAAACTATCCTTTTATAGCTTTTCTTTCCACGTATTCAATGTCAAATTTACTTAAGAGCATAACCCATTTAGCTAATCTACCTGTGAGGGAAGCTTTTCTTAGTAGGTACTTGAGGGGATCAATTTTAGCTACCAATTGTGTAGTATGAGCTAACATATAGTGTCTCAGTTTCTATGATGCAAAGATCACAGCGAGACAAGCTTTCTCAATCATAGAATAGTTCTTTTCATATGCCACCAATGTTCTGCTTATATAATAAATGGCTCTTTCCTTTTTCTCTTCATCATGTTGCTCTAGTAATGCCCCCAGTGATGTGGCTGTTGCGGAGACATATAAGATCAATGGCTTCCCATGAACAGGAGGCATCAAGTAGGCAGATTTGATAGATACTTCTTGATATGGTTAAAGTTGTTCTCACATTCTTCATTCCATGCAAAGGTCACACCTTTATGTAATGTTTTTGTAAAAGGCTGTGATATGTCTGCTAGCTGTGATATGAATCTTCTGATAGATTGAACTCTTCCTTGCAACGTCCTCATTTGACTGATATTTGTGGGAGGTTGCATCTCTATTATAGCCTTGACTTTAGCCGGATCAACTTCAATGCCCTTCTTTGAAACTATGTATCCTAAGAGCTTTCCAGAAGTGACACCAAAAGCACACTTCTTAGGATTTAGTCGGAGACTAAACTTTTCCATTATGTCTAGGATCATGCTCAAGTCCTTTAGATGTTCAGTTCTGATCATAGATTTTGCTAAAGTATCATCAACATAATCTTCCATAGTTCGATGCATCATGTCATGGAAAATAGATGTCATTGCTTTTTGATATGTAGCACCAGCATTTTTAAGCCCAAATGGCATGACATTCTAACAGAAGGTGCTCCAGGCACATGTGAAAGTAGTTTTCTCTTGGTTCTCTGGAGCAATTTTTATTTGGTTATATCCAGAGAAACCATCCATTAAGGAATACATCTTGAAACCCACAGTCATGTCCACTATCATATCAATGTTAGGTAGTGGAAAATCATCCTTAGGGCATGCTCTATTCACATCTCTAAAGTCTGTGCACACTCTGATTGACCCATCTGGTTTAGAAATAGGTACAATATTAGAGATCCACTCTGCATAGTCAATAACTTGGATGAATCCGGCGTTTAGGAGTTTCTCTAATTTAGCTTTTACCAAGAGTGCAACGTGAGGATGCATCTTTCTCAATTTTTGCTTGACAGGTTTGACATTTGGAGCAATAGATAAATGATGCATTATAAGATTAGGATCCAATCCTAGCATATCTGAATATTTCCATGCAAAGTTGATCTTCTTCTCTGTTAGGAATGTTGTAAATTTTTGCTTCTCTTCTTCTGATAATGATTGTGCTACATGTACCAATTGTGGTTCCTCTGTTGTACCCAAATTGATGGATTGGGTGGGCTTAATTAGAACTAGAGATCTATCCTGTAAATGACGCAGAAGGACATCAAACATCTCATCCTTAGGCACCTCAGAGAGGTTTTCACCTTTGGATACGTCTTTTATTTTTACTTTTGTAGGTTCTGAGACTGCCACAAAGTGGTTTTCACCCTCAGAACTCTTTTTCTTTTTCTTTTTACTCTTGTTTTTCTGACTAAGATATTTGATGTCCGACTCAGTCATGCTGACGCTCAGTTCACTAATGGAAGTCCTCATAGGCTCAACTACATTGAGGTAGCAAGCAAGGGCATAGTCATTTGGGAAGGTATAAATACCATGGCTCAGATTTGTGGAGGTTTGATTAATAAGTTCTGGATATTTGATAGTCAAAGTAGGGAAAGATTGGGAAAAAGTGTTTACGGATATGGATCTGTCATCATTGGTCCTAACCTAATGCTCAAGTTCAAAGGTGATACTACAACTTAAGACATCCAATTCGTGAATAGGCTCAATGTCATTGTGGGAGTCCAATTTAGCCATAGGTGGATCAGACTCGATAGGTTCATCATTTCGCTCTAGACTTACATTGGTTTGAGGTGCATATTGGTGAATAACATCAACATGTTTCTCTGTGATAAGCTCATCTGGTTCTAGGATGACTCCCCATTCATAGTCATTAGATTCATCTTCTGATTCAGGATCTCTAGGAAATCTTAGAACATGAGTAAAGTCAGGGTGAATACCCCAAGAAGGGTTACCCTCAGATTCTGATTTGTATTCATACTCATGAGAATCTATCTCAGAATCACTACCACTTCCCTCATCTTGATTGTTTTCGAGATTAGCTGGTTCTTGTGTTGCACCTATCTCTTGATTGATAGTAGGTTCTTGTGTTTCTACTACATTAATTCTCTTGATAGGATCATCTTTATCATTAAGAAGGTCTTTAATCTCTTTACGCAATTTTTCATAGGGGATGAGTTTTGAACTATCTGAATCACTATCTAATGGTTTTGTTTCTTCTTTCTTAAGAAGAGGTTCCCCTAGTGTGATCTTCTCTATGACATGAGAGCAATTACCTTTGAGATGATAGGGTTTCTTCTTAAAGTCTAAGCTGACTTTATCTTTATTTTCCCTACCAGTATGTGGGAGAGGTGCCATGAGACCTTTTCCTCTGACTCCTAGAGGCCCTTGACTTGAATATCCGATCTTAGCTATTAATTTATCTCCTGGACCATATGACTTGGAGGGGAGTTTGGACACTGCAGAGTCACTAGTTTGAACAACTTGAGATTCAGGTTTGTCTTTGTTAGAGCCATGATAGCACAACTTCATCCTCTTCAAACTCTTGCTTGGATACTTGTTCTACTACAAAATTATTTTTATATGCTTTCAGAGGTTCTTTAGAGTCTGATTTGGATTGTTTCAAAGATTTCCCATAAGACTTAAGTGAGATGGGGAGAGATGTCAAAGATAAGACTAGCTCAATAGTATATTCTCCCATACTATTTTCTTTGATATTAACCTCTTTTGCAAGATCTTCCATTTTAGATGCAGATGCTTCTTTAGTTGGTTCAATGGAAGATTATTTGTTATTAGGTACAAGCTTATCTGCACTTTCCTTCAAGGTGTTGCAAGTTGTATTCAGATCTGCAGGGATAGTAACCTCTACTCCTTCATAAGGAAACCTCAAACATTGATGGTATGTAGAAGGAATAGCTTGCATTTCATGTATCCATGGTCTCCCTAGAAGGACGTTGTAGGCCAAAGGTAGATCAAGCACTTGAAAGATGGTAGCTTTGATAATTGGACCCACTCTGATAGGTAAGACAATGGTGCCTTTAGAAGATCTTTCTTGTTCATCATAGGCCTTGATAGTTATTTTCTTTCTAGGATCAATAGCCAATTCTAAAAATCCCAATTGTGTGATCAAGCTATAAGAACAAATGTTTAGGCCAGCGCCCCCATCTGTCAACACACATTTGACTCTACAGTTCTAGATCAAGACTTCTATATGCAAAGGCTAATTATGTGGGTGACTCAAGGAGTTGTCATCTTCCTCTAAAAAGGAGATATATTGCGGAGATGTAAGATGTCCAACCATAGTCTGGAACCTGTCTAAATCAAGGTCATCAAGAACATTGGAATCGAGCAAAGCTTTATCGAGAATGGCTCTATGAGCTAGAGATATTTGAAGCAACTCAAACATGGAGATTTTCACATTAGTGTGTTGGAGTTTTTGAACAATGCTATAAGACATAGGCCTTGTATCCTTTGGATTGGAAGATTTAGAAGCAGCCTTCTATTTAGAAGTAGATGAAAGATTGAAGGCCACCTTAGGGACATTTGATGAATCTGGGATTTGTCCTTTTAGATGTGTTTGAGCTTGTGATCGAGTAACTATGTTAGCTAAGGAATGATCTCTGTCTATTCATACAATTGTGATGACATTGCAACTTTCAGGGAGACATGGTTCAACCATATTGATGACAACATTATTTCCAGTGTAGGCATAGTTGACTTTTGCCCTCATATTAGGCTGAGAAGTTGAAACTTCTTGACCATGTTTTGGAAATGGTTCTGTGAATGCTATATGATCATTATTGCTCTTGGGATTGTCAATTGTGATGTCTCCACTATCGATCAGATCTTGAATGGTATGCTTCAAGTGGTAGCAACTACTAGTTTTGTGACCTTTACTCTGATGGAAATCACAGAATTCATTTTCTCTCCACCATTTTGGTTTGGGGTCCTGATCATTTGGTCAGATTGGTGGTAAAGAGATGATGTTATCAGCTAGTAGAGTTTTCATAGCTGATTTAAAGACTCTCCCAGAGGAGTAAACTTTCGATGTTTATCCCATCTTTTGTATTCTGGCTTCCATTGAGAAGGTTGAGAAGACTTTTGCTCTGAAGCTTTAATGGCTTGAGTGCCAAGAGTGAGATTGTAGGCTGGTGCCTTTGATGGGGCATAGATAGTGTCAACAATGCCATCTATGACTATGCCTTTGTTCTTGCTCCAATTTTTGTTCTTGTCTTTAGAACTGTATCCAGATTTGTACTTGTCTTTTTGAAGTGTGATTTCTCCTTTTTTTACAAGCACTTTTTCAATTTTGATAGCATTATCCACCATCTTGTCAAAAGATGTATGATCTTACATTTGTAAAGGATAATTGATTTCTGGAACAAGGTTGTTGATGAAGATTTCCAATTTTTCTATTTTTGGAATAGGTCTAGCATATAGAGAGAACTTCTTCCTCCATCTCTTGAGAAATGTTAGGAATGGTTCCCCTGTATATTGCTTGAGATTACATATATCGATCATGGTAACTGGGTGCTAGATATTGTAGGAATATTGTTGATAAAACAATTTGATCAACTCCTCAAAAGTTTTGATAGTAGAAGGCAATTTTGAAAACCAATGAATGGATGCTCCTCCCAAAGATCTAGGAAAGAGGTGCATAAGTTAGGTCGATTCATGCATGAACTCTATCGATTGTGTACAAAATTCCCTAACATGATCTTGAGGGTCTGAGTGCCCATCATATTTATCATACTTCGGTATCTCCACTCTTTTTGGAAATGGTGGCATGTACAAGTCTTTGTCAAATGGAAAAGGACATAGAGCCTCCATGGAGAACTCTTTAGGTTCATTCTCTTTCTTAAGATTGTTAAGTTCAACTTGTATAGCATGCATCTATTTCATCATAGCTGTGAGTGGATTTTCTTCCTCATGTGTAATGATGTCTTCAACATTAAAGTTGGGAGGAAGTTTAGCTCCTTGATGAGCTAATTTTAAAAAGTATGCTTCTCTATCTTCTTTCAAGAAATGCTTCATCATTCATTTGAAGTTATCATCATTTTGATATTGAGCAATTTCTTCAGGTGTGGGTTCCTGATCTGCACCATGTTGAGATTGAGCTCTTTGAGAGCCAAAATTTGTCCCTGCTTGAGACATGGTAGGAGTTTGTGGACTCCTTGGATTAGATTGATGAGGGGTATGTTGAGTACCTCCATGAGTTGATGGAGGAGGCATGTAACCAGATTTCAATCGATAGTTGCCAAGACCGTCATCCTCGTAAAGACCAGAATTGATGAGTTTCTCAAGAGTTTGCATTTGGAGAGTTGTGATAGATTTCTTGTGAGAGGAAGCTCTAGTCTCCACCATTCACCTCAAGTGAAACAAAAGAATAAGATCCAGATAACCGAAGAATGAATTGAATCAAGATGATCAAATGATGCAACCTTGTCAAGGTTTGATTGATTTGAAGATTTGATTAGATGTGGATGAAGGATACTATGCCCTAGATGTATGGGTAGGTTCCCAAAAGATAGCGGACAAGATATCACAACACTTAGTCATTTTGATGATTGATTGAAGATTGATAGTTATCACAAGGTTTTGACATAGGATGATAAGGACTCAAATTGATTAAAGAGAAGGCTGAATCTTATTCAAAAGGCCACTTTAGGAAAATGATTGGATTCTTAATAGCTACTGCTCTATTCCTGACATAGTGATTTGTTTGACAAATTCTGAAATTAGGCTGAAAAAGCTAATTATCTGGCAATTTTGACAATTTTTTTGACAACTTAAAAAAATTTCCCAAATGACACTCTGCAGACTCGTACGACAATTGGGTAGCAATAAAATGACAGTTGCAAAACTCATATGATAGTTGGGTAGCAATGAAACGACAGTTGCAAAACTCATACGACAGTTGGGTAGCAATGAAACGACAGTTGCAAGATTTTGACTTTGAGAATTTGCTGGCATGGAAACTTGTACGACATTGGGTACTCAATCATATGATAGATGGGTTGTAATGAAATGACACTTGGAAAAACCCGTATGACTTTTGACTTCCTGAAATGATTTTTGACTCCAGAAAGGATTTTACGTCAATTTTTGCAAAAATTTGAGTTTACAGATTCGGATTGTTTGCAAATTTCAATGTCTAGATTTGAGGATTGTAATAGATTTGTTCGTTTTCAGTAACCAGATAGATAAACAAGCATGCAAAATAGCAAGCATGTCTGAAAACAATGAACAAGGGCAAAAGCAACCTTGCACATGAACTATCAAGTGACTTATTCGTTCTAATCCTCAGAAGCGCTAATTGTGTATGTTCCAAAAATGTTTTGCAATAATGCACATATACCCTATAAAATGAAAATTTGGCCTTGCTAGGGTTTTTAGTAATGGTTTGACTCTGCAACTTTTATGATCCAAAGGGGTGAACTCCAATCCCGGCGCACCAGGGTTTTGACACAGTCCGAGAACTTAATCTTCAGGAGCTGCTAGGGAGATCTAACAACCCAACAATGAGCCATACCCATGGAGATTTCTTCCACAAGGACATTTGTATAGCGGCTATCACTACAACAATGAAAATGGCTATTACCGCTTGAGGTTTCATCAACGTAGTTTTCCCTATGAAGGGATTGTTCGCTACGATTAACCCTCTATAAAGGTGACTCACAATAGTATACCACAAGGGGACTTGGCTCCAGATCCAAGGTTTTGATGCCTCTTCACTTTTAACCCAAATAAAGCAAGAAAATTAATTCGACACGCTAAGACAAAGTTTGTCTCATGAAGGTCTATGATATCAACCCCACGTGATCTATCAACCCCTCTGGAGAGAGAATGTATCAATCAATAAGGAAAGATGCACTAACCAATTTTGATTCACCAAAGCTTGTGATGTCAACCCCACGTGATCTATCAACCTCTCCTGGGAGAGAATGTATTGATCAATAAGAGAAGACACACTAACCAAGTTGAATGTGAAACGCACTAAGTATCCTCCCTACCTACAAGGATACTATCGTCAAGAAGGATTTTGCTGGGAATCCAATCTCTCAAGAATCACGAATAGTGTTCATAGTGTTGGAAATATTCAGGAATTAACCAAGTTACTGAGAGGGGAGGGGTGAATCAGTAACTCCAAATTTTCTTACAATTACAGATGTATTAACATATAGTTTACTTTATCCTTTTGCATATAGAAAGAATGAAACTTAAAATCATACACAACAATGACACATAGATTTGGTTACCCAGAAACCTTCCAAAAGAAAGTAAAACTGGGGTGGGGATGAAACCCACAAAGCTTTAGTACTGCAGTATAAAGTTGGCCGGTTAAGGCTTACAATTGATCACTTCTGATGATCTGCCCTACTAGGAGCAATAAGGACTGCTAGGTCCACCTTGTTAGAGGATTTACAAACATACAATGAAGTATGCACTCGGTAAAGAGATTTTACAAAAGACTGTTAAGTCTACCCGGTTAAAGGATTTTAGTACTGATTCACCTGTTAGGATGAAACAGTAGATCTCTTGCTTTGCAACTGGATTGCTGAATGAGATTCGATGATGTACTGATCACCTTCTGTGATGGATTTATCTTTGCTACTTCTTATACTGCTATAGCCCTTTGTAATTCACTTATCTCTGCTTTTCTCTTCTATTTCATATTCATATGTATTACATCTTGGTATTTTTACAACATTGTTTATATACAAGTCTAAACAATTAATTACAATTACAATTACAAAGTCGGCTTGACAAATAAACATAAGTGCTACTAAGTCAGCCCAAGTATGGTTACACGGTTCCTGCAAACTAACTCGGTGACTTCCTGATACTCGACGTCCACTGCATTACTCGGCATCGTCATGCACTCGGTAGAAGTGAAGGCACGGTTCATACTAACCATTCAGTAAGTTTTGAACTCGGTAAATACTGGTGACTCGGTAGACATAATGTCACTCGGTTTATATTGTCCTGCTCGGTTTGCACTATCCTACTCGGTTTGCACTGTTATGCTCAGTTTGCACTGTTCTGCTTGGTTTGCACTGTTCTGCTTGGTTTGCACTGTTCTGCTCGGTTTGCACTGTTCTGCTCGGTTTGCACTGTTCTGCTCGGTTTGCACTTAGAATGCAAATAAGTGTTGTCACTCGTGGCAATCCTGCTTAATGCCAACAATCTCCCCCTTTGGCATTAGTGACAAAAACACTTATTGCCCAAAACTTATATACATGAACCATGCTGAGATTTATTTTAATTTTTCAAAATTTGTCTTTGTAAATTATCTCCCCCTTTCAATGTGCTAACTTTTTCTTCTTTTCTTCTATACATATCTATACATATCTCCCCCTTTTTGGTGATAATGCCAAAGGTGTATATACAAGTGATTTACAGAGAGAATCCATAATTTGATAGAAAAATAGAATGTACCTTCATTATCAGTGCCAGGGTTCTGTCCCAATTTTCTTGCAGAATCTTGCATGTTTGGATTGCAATTTGGACTTTTTCAGAGAGTTCAATCATGTGATCTGCTATTGAGAACTGATTGTCATGAATCAATGTTTTGGAATGTTCAATGTGCTTATACATTGTATTCATGATGGGAAGGATCATGTTCTGAATGTCTAGCAGTGTGGACCGGATCCTTGTGTCTTCTTTCAGTAGTTCTGACTGCATATTTGATAGGTATGAGATTTTCATGTGATGAGCAAAGTTTGAACTTGGTTCAAGTTGCAGCTTTTGTATGCTAATCTTCAAATCCTCATCAATTTTATTCATTTTATCTTTGACATCCTTGGTGAACTCGGCAACATTGCACAGTCTGGCCAAAAGAGAGGTAACATTCGAATAGGAAGATTCAATGTTTGACAAAACTAAAGACAATTCCACTTGATTAATAGCTATGTGCTGAGCAATGTGCTCAAGCACTTTATTGTTGAATTTCTTCTTAGCTCTTTCAACTAACTTTTCTGTCCCAGATGAATCCTCATTGTACTTATTTACTGCTTCTGCTAATTGTAACAAAACATGTTGAGAGGAGTCTACTTTAATACCTAATGCTTCAGACAAAATGTCCTTAGCATCTTTAATGATTTTATATTCCTTGTCTCTCTCATCTTTAAGTTTCTTTTGCTTCGCTTTCCTTTGGAGGATTTCACCTATATTTTTCATTTGATCCGCTGATAGATTTGCAAAATCCAATGTTGGAATTTCTATTTCCTCATCTAGGTCTATATCCTCTACTATATTCTTGCCCAAAAATCTTATCCTTGGTTGAGCCTTAGGCTTATCTGTACTTAATGCCTTAGTAGTAGTGACAGTAGACATAGTAGGACTGGCTATAGAGAATTGTAGACTGTCTATTGGAGAACTTAAAGTATTTACACTTGTAGAATCAAAAACTGGAATACTTACTGCTGGAAAACTTGATGAAGTAGGAGAATGCAACTCGGTAGAAGAAATGGTAGTTTCTTCTGTTGTTGCTATAGGTGATTGGACAAATGTTGAAGTTGTCACAACCATGCTTGAAGGTGTCTTCGGGCTAGATGTAGAAACTTTTACTAGAGAGGTAGGAAGTGATGCAATGACTTTTGCCGCTATCCTCACAGTATCATCTACCTCAGTGGCTTCTTCCTGTTCATCACTGTCATCTTCAATGTCTTTTATTATAACTATTTCAGTACTCGGTTGGTGAAGATGGTATATGTTCTTCCATGTGGCATTTGCAGCCTTCACAACCGATTCAATATTGTTAATCAGAATCAAACAAGTATTGAACTTCAGTGTCATCTTATTTTCATTCTCCTTCAATGCCTTCTTTATTTCATCATTTTTCAAGCTCGGCATTAACTGTCTCAGGGTTTGATCAAATATGTCTTTTACAATTTGCTTTGCATTTGTCCATCTCATTTTTATTGGATCTAATAATGCTACTGGAACCTGTGGGGCTATTTCATCAGGAGAGTATTTCCACTGTCCCATCTTTTCAATAACAGCATCTTCAATCTCCTTTTGTTCTGTTTCATATTTAAAAGATTTTATATTACTTACTCCAGATCCTGATCCTTCTCTAAAAAGTTTGATCTTCTCTTGAAGGGTTAGAGGAGGCCTTTTGAATATTATATCTTTGTCTACCTTGTCTGCCTTTCCTCTTGCACTTCTCCTTGTAAATACAGCAGTGGGAGGCTTAGGTGCCTTAGTGATGAATACCTTTCCTTTCTTCTTTGCAGGTTCTGGTTCCTCTGTTTTCTCATCCTTTTTCTCTTCTTCTTCAGTGTCTTCTCCTTTGTCCTCGGTTAGCATTTGCATTTTGGCTATCCTCTTCTTTCCTTTATTTACCACCTGTGGAAGTTTTATGCTTAATTCAATTCTCACCTTTGCTTCTTCATATGTTCCAAAATATGGAGCTTTGGGATTAACAGGCTGATTAAGGAGGGCTTCAATGATATTCTTTGTCTCATCAATGTTTACCTCATAAGGAAGAGGTTTTACATGTACAATCCTCAGTTTAGCTGCTTGAATGTATACTCTATCACAGTCCACCATGAAACAAATATCATCCTTATAATCTTCCACCAGCTTCTGTGGAATCCAGAATCTGTCATTCATTTTCTCCTTGAAAGACTCAAAATAACTATACATGATGCTTTCAAAAATTTCACCCATTTCTGAAATATATTCATTTATCTCATAAAGAACTGGTACATCTTTTCTCCATATTACTTTTCCTTTGGAAGGGAAGAATTTCTGAACATAGAAGAATAAACAGACCAGTAGAGATCCAAACTTACATGGATTGTTTTTGGAAGTTTGAATGCTTTCCATGTTCTTGTTAAACTATTTTAACAATAAATCTGCAAGATCAAATGATAGATTATTCTTCACCACCTTGTATGCTAGGTCAATGGCTTCACAGGAGACACTATTCTGTCGACTTGAACTGTATATCTTATGTGCAATGATGTGTGTCCCAAACTTTAGTTCAGCATCAGTAATGCTGCTTACTTTCATGCCTCTACCGTCCCACTCGGCTAGGGTTTTCTTCTCCAGTTTCGGCTGACCTAGGGTTTTGGTAGCTTTAACTTTGTTTAACATGGGAAGACCGGTGATTTGAAGAATCATCTTCTTAGTGATCTCTATGGGTTGCTCAAGCCAAATCTTGCCTTCATGTACACGGCTGAGAATGTATCTAACCCATTTCTCCTGAAAGTTTCGAGGTAAATGTGTAATGTGAACTAATCCCTTGTCTTCCAGATGTTTGTGCTCAAGTTTTAGAACACCATTCACACACAGTTCCTCATGCACAATATCTAGCTCTAGGTTTCCCATTTCTTGAATTGCACAATTGAAATGATTGCGAATATCGTTAACAAGTAGTACCTTAGGAGGAATCTGAGATTGAGCTCCGTTCGGATCTAGGGCTGCTGCAATTGCGGGCACGAGCTTGAAATTTGGTGTGCTCCATTCCCCTTTGATTATCATTTCTATTTCTTTCATCGTTGAAGTGCTGGATGATGCCATGGTAGCTCACAGAAAATTCTTTTCAGAAAAGTATTTGAATCTCTGGATTGCTCTTGAAATTTTCTGCTCTCAAAGTGCTAAAGTTTGCGGTGAAGAATGAGTTTGATTTCTTGCTTTTTGTTTACAACTCTGTCATTAATGCTCAGTACAAATTAGGGTATGAATTCTGACAGACTGTCACCCACTATGAATTAATTGCTCGGTAAAGACTTTGTAACTCGGTGAACTCAAGAATTCATATTGCTCCGACCTCACTCGGCAAAGACTGGTACCGACCTTGCTCGGTGAAAACTGATACCGACCTTCTTGTGATCTTATTGCATCTTGTATGCTGATTTAGATCTTTCTTTTAATTCAGTTCTGGAACTGCTTGAAATTGGTCTATGAGAATACAGTTCCAGTGCTTTCTTGGAATTTAGTTTGAGTTGGTACAGCCACCCATTCCATTACTTGGACTGGTTTGCTCGGTAGATTTAGGAACCCACTATTGTCTTACCTATTTCCTGACCTTAGCTGCTTCATTCTTCTTTCCATCTTCAATTTCACTAGCATTCATGCAATTTCGGGCTATATGACCAAGTTAAGTGCATTTGAAACATCTTATGGTAGTATCTCTTTTCCTTAGATGATGTTTTATGCAGTTCATGCCAATGTGTCCATATTCTCCATAGTAATGACATCTACACCAGGTGTTGTAATCCCATCCAAACATTGCTTTCATAATTTGTTCTGCTGGATTGAATGTTTTGGATCTACACTCGGATGCCTTGTGACCTTGTTTGTTGCATTTGTGACAATTACCTTTGAATCTTGGTTTTTCCCTGCATTCATTTGCTTTGTGACCATGCTGATTGCAGTTGTAGCATTTTCCATTGAATTCTTCTTTTTCATTGCTCCAACATTTATTTGAAGTATGTCCTATTTTTCCACAATGATTACAAGTAGGTTTCTGATTTCTTTGAGTACCTTGCTTAGAAGATTCACCTTCTGCTTTGTATCCAAGTCCTGCTTTTCCTTTTTGCCTATGAAGATTTTGATCATACAACTAATTTAGGTCTTCTTGGCTTTTCAGCATTCTTTCATTGATTTGTTTTTTGGTGTTTAGGTCATCCACCAATCTTTGATTGATTTTCTTTTCAAATCTTAGTTCTTCTCTTGTGCTTTCTATTTCTGATCTTAGAGTCAGAATTTCCTCATTTGTATGGGAGATCTAATCAATTAGGTTTTCTAGCTGAAGGGTTTTATTTTGGACTTCATTGCTCCTTCCATCTAATTCATCTTTCAACTTGTTTCTTTGTTCTAAGATCTCACAAAATCTTGTTGAGTGTAGTTCTTGTTCTCTTTTTAATTTTCTCACTTCTTCCTGCAGAGACCCATTCTTTTCTAGGAGTTCTTTGACAGCATTGTTTGCTTCATCTGAGCTATCTGAGGGAAAAAGATCTTCAATCTTTTCTTCAATGTAATTCTGATCATTCATCTGATTTGCAAGTTCCTTCCTTCTTCTCAGGGATTGGGAAAGATGTTCTTTTGCTTCTTTAAGTTTAGCTATGGCCACTTCCAGATCTAGCTTTTCATTTTCAATCACCTTGTTCAGTTTGAATACCTCCATTGTCCTGGATCTTTGCTCAAGCTAGTTAAGCTTTATCTTGAGAACCAATATAGCTCTGATACCAATTGTTGGAAATATTCAGGAATTAACCAAGTTATTGAGAGGGGAGGGGTGAATCAATAACTCCAAATTTTCTTACAATTACAGATGTATTAACATATAGTTTACTTTATCCTTTTGCATATAGAAAGCATTAAACTTGAAAGCATACACAACAATGACACATAGATTTGGTTACCCAGAAACCTTCCAAAAGAAAGTAAAACTGGGGTGGGGATGAAACCCACAAAGCTTTAGTACTACAGTATAAAGTTGGCCGATTAAGGCTTACAATTGATCACTTCTGATGATCTGCCCTGCTAGGAGCAATAAGGACTACTAGGTCCACCTTTTTAGAGGATTTACAAACATACAATGAAGTATGCACTCGGTAAAGAGATTTTACAAAAGACTGTTAAGTCTATCCGGTTAAAGGATTTTAGTACTGATTCACCTGTTAGGATGAAACAGTAGATCTCTTGCTTTGCAACTGGATTGCTGAATGAGATTCGATGATGTACTGATCACCTTCTGTGATGGATTTATCTTTGCTACTTCTTATACTGCTGTAGCCCTTTGTAATTCACTTATCTCTGCTTTTCTCTTCTATTTCATATTCATATGTATTACATCTTGGTATTTTTACAACATTGTTTATATACAAGTCTAAACAATTAATTACAATTACAATTACAAAGTCGGCTTGACAAATAAACATAAGTGCTACTAAGTCAGCCCAAGTATGGTTACACGGTTCTTGCAAAGTAACTCGGTGACTTTCTGATACTCGGTGTCCACTGCATTACTCGGCATCGTCATGCACTCGGTAGAAGTGAAGGCACGGTTCATACTAACCACTCAGTAAGTTTTGAACTCGGTAAATACTGGTGACTCGGTAGACATAATGTCACTCAGTTTATAATGTCCTGCTCGGTTTGCACTGTCCTACTCGGTTTGCACTGTTCTGCTCGGTTTGCACTGTTCTGCTCGATTTGCACTGTTCTACTCGGTTTGCATTGTTCTGCTCGATTTGCACTGTTCTGCTTGGTTTGCACTCAAAATGCAAATAAGTGTTGTCATTAGTGGCAATCCTGCTTAATGCCAACACATAGGGCCTAATTACCATGTGAGCATAGATGTATGTTTCCAAAAGTAAATCTACCAAAAGTACCCAAAAAGCAGAAAGAGGAACACTTAATGCTTAAAGCAAATATGAGATGAGTCCACAAGGTGGAACACTTAACACCTCACACAAGCTAAAAATGAGTCCCCAAATTAGAAAACAAGTGAGTTCCTAAAAGCACAAAAGGGTTCCTAAGTGGAACACTTAACGCTTCTATCCTGTTGACCCCTCCCCTTTATGGCGCTGAGATTGCAACCATGGGGCAGAATGAGGGGCCGGTGGATTAGCGATTCCAATAACCCAAGATAGAAATCAAGATCAATCACAAGTATCTGAGACTACTTAATGAATCCTTAAGGGGTCACAACCTAGTATCAATTATGCAAGTGTGTAAAATAAAAGCATGAAAAGAATCACCCAAGCTAGACACATGAGAGATTTATTTTAAGCCCAAATCAAAATATTATCAGCACAAGTGGAATACCTAAGATCCTCACAATGCGCTTAGTAGATTTTTACCTGATTTTAGCAAACTTTACGCTTTTTTCAATCAAAACCAGCAAGAGTCAATCAAAAATAGAGAATTCCAACTTTAAGATTAGCTGTTAGTCAAAATCCAAAAATCAAATTTGACAAACTGCCTGCAAAAATGAAACGACAGTTAAAAGCTGATGCTGAAACTTGTACGACAGTGGTTCTGTTACCAGATGACAGTCTGAAACTCGTACGACAGTGGGTATGCTCCTAGATGACAGGATGGAAACTCGTACGACACTGGGTGTCTGATGAAACGATAATCCAACTTCCAAATGACAGTGGGTGCCTGATCAAATGATACTCGGTCAACTATCGTACGATAGCAGGCTCAAACTCATAAGACTTTTGTCAGAAACTCATACGAAGATTGTATGGACAAAAAATAAAAATTGTATTTTTGCACAGAAACCGAGGACAAAAAGATAGAAATTGATAGAATTGAATTGGAAACCCATTTCAGGGCCCCACGGTGGGTGCCAGAAATGTGTGTGTGAATTTTGTACCTGATCTATAGACACAACACTTTAGTAAAACATTAGAGGTTAGCTATAATCAAAATATGCAAAATTGAAATCTACTCTAACCAAGTGATTTACTGCCTTCTAGTAGGTGCGAGATTGATGTTCTCAGATTGTTATCGAGATCAGTGACCTAGATGACACCTAAATGAAGGATTTGAATGCAATTGATTTGGATATGAATTGAATGCAATTAATCTATTTTTTTGGTATTTTCTATGCAATAAGAATGATAAAATGATATGAATCTATGCTAATATGGAAATTGATATGCTAAAATGATCTAACAAATGAAAACTAATATGATATGAATGCAAATGAAATTGATCTCACAATAGCCTTGATTCACAATAAGCTTTGATTCTTTGTCCTCCAATTCGACAGCGCGAGGATGCAAAAATATGAGATGCTTTGAGATGAGCTGAGGCTTTAATTTATAGAAATCCAGGGCTTTGGAGGTGCATGGAAAAAAGCCATAAATCACTCAAATTAACTCAGCTTGATTTTTGAGTTATCTGATAATAAAGATAATTTAATTCACAAAAACATGCAAAAGCTAAGTTTTAACTCAAAATAGAGTTTAGCTTTAATTGATAATTGATAGTTGTCTGCTTTTATGATTGTGCATGCTTCATTTATGAATTAATTTAATAAATAAAGTGATTTATGCTCAACTTAACTATTTTTGAAAATAAATAATTGATTTATGGGTTAATCAATTATTTAATCAAACTTTTATTAAAAACTATATTATTAAATAATAACAACTTGCTTTAATTAATTAAATAAAAATTTAATCAATTATTCATAAGATATTAGATTTATTGTCAAAATTAAATAATACAATTAATAATAGATAGAATTAAATTTAATTACACAATTAAGTGGCAAGATATTAAATCTAATTAATTAAATATGAAAATATTCAATTAATCAAACTTAGGATAAATGTGATTTATCGCCAAATAATCATTAAATTAAAGATAATTAAGATAATTAGGAATATTCCCCAATGCAGAATTTAAGATAATCAATTAGGATTCGATGATGTTTAGATGTGCCTTAGGTTAGGACTTTGATGTCAATTTCATTCGAATTATTGACGTAGGAGGTTAATGAACTTATAGCCCATTTTTGGGGTATTACACTAGTACGTCTTATCATGCGTTAGGACCCCTAGGAAGTCCTCATGACCCCTTTTGACACATTAGAACTCTCAATTGTGTCGTAAGGGGTCATAGGACCCCTCGGGACACATTTGAGTGTTGAAATGTGTCAAAAGGGTCATCAGAACTTGCTAGGGGTCCTAACGTGTGATAAGGCATACTAGGACCCCTAGGAACTGCCCATGACCCCTTTCGACACATTAGAACACTCAATTGTGTCCTAAGGGGTCATACAACTACTTGGAACACACTTGACTGTTGAAATGTGTCAAAAAGGGTCATGGGGACTTCCTAGGGGCCCTAGTATGCCTTATCATGTGTTAGGACCCCTAGGTAGTCCCCATAACCCCTTTTGACATATTAGAACTCTCAAGTGTGTCATAAGGGGTCATAGGACCCCTTGGGACACACTTGAGTGTTGAAATGTGTCTAAAAAGGTCATGAAGACTTCCTAGGGGTCCTAACACATGATAAGGCATACTAGGACCCCTAGGAAGTCCCCATGAGCCCTTTTGACACATTAGAACTTTCAAGTGTGTCCTAAGGGGTCATATGACTCCTTGGGACACACTTGAGTGTTGAAATGTGTCAAAAGGGATCATCACTACTTCCTAGGGGTCCTAATGTGTGATAAGGTGTACTAGGACCCCTAGGAAGTCCACATGACCCCTTTTGACACGTGAAAACACTCAAGTGCATCCTAAGGGGTCATATGACTCCTTGGGAAACACTTGACTGTTCAAATGTGTTGAAAGGGGTCATGGGGACTTTGTAGAGGTCCTAACGCATGATAAAGTGTACTAGGACCCCCAGGAAGTCCCCGTGACCCCTTTTGACACATAAGCACACTCAAGTGTGTCCCAAGGGGTCATGACCCCTTGGGACAAATTTGAGTGTTGAAATATGTCAAAAGGGGTCATGAGGACTTCGAAGGGTCCTAGTATGCCTTATTATGCATTAGGACCCTTAGGAAGTCCCCATGACCATTTTCGACACAATATAACTCTCAAGTTTGTCCTAAAGATTCATTGACCCCTTGGGACACACTTGACTATTGAAATTTGTCAAAAGGGGTGATCGGGACTTCCTAGGGGTCCTAACATGTGATAAGACATACTAGGACCCCTAGGAAGTACCCATGACCTCTTTCGACACATTAAAACACTCAAGTGTGTCCTAAGGGGTCATATGACCCCTTGGAACACATTTGAGTGTTGAAATATGTTAAAAAGGGTCATGGGGACTTGCTAGGGGTCCTAGTATGCCTTATCATGTGTTAGGACCCCTAGGAAGTCCCCATGACCCCTTTTGACACATTAGAACTCTCAAGTGTGTCATAATGGGTCATACGACCCCTTGGGACAGACTTGAGTGTTGAAATGTGTCAAAAGGAGTCATCGAGACTTTCTAGGGGTCCTAATGCGTGATATGATGTACTAGGACCTGTAAGAATTCCCACTAACTCCTTTCGACACATGAGAACACTCAAGTGTGTCCTAAGGGGTCATACGGCCCCTTGGGACAAACTTAAGTGTTGAAATGTGTCAAAAGTAGTTATGGGGACTTGCTAGGGGTCCTAATGTGTGATAAGGCATACTAGGACCCCTATGAAGTCCCCATGACCCCTTTTGACACATTTCAACACTAAAGTGTGTCCCAAGGGGTCGTACGACCCCTAGTGACACAATTGAGTGGTCTAATGTGTTGTTGGGGGTTACACCAGGACCTAAGGGGTCCTAGTACACTTTCTCAAGCCTTACGACCCTTAGGAACCCTCTATGACCCCTTTGGAAACCTTTTGGATGCCTTATATTGGTGTAATTAACCTATGTATTAATATGTCCTATATAATATATATATTATACTTGATTTTATTATATATACAAAAATATTTTATAAATAATATATAATACATATCATATATATATATATGATATGATATGTATGTGTGTGTGTGTGTGTGTCTATATATATATATATGTATATATGTATCTATATATCTATATATATATATATGTGTGTGTGTGTGTGTGTATCTATATATATATGTATATATATATACATGTATATATATATACATATATGTATATATATATATACACATGTATATATATATACACACACATATATATACACACACACACATATATATATATATATACACACATATATATATATACATATATATAGAGATATATACATATATATATATACATATATACATACATAGAGATATATATATATATATATATATATATATATATACATATATATATATATATATACATATATATATATATATATACATATATATATATATATATACATATATATATATATATATACATATATATATACATACATATATATACATATATATATACATACATATATATATATATACATATATATATACATATATATATATGTATATATATATATATATATATTATAATATAAAATAATATATAATATATGATGTATAATGTAATATTTAATATTAATATATATTATATAATATTTAATGTAAAATGTATATTATATAATATATAATATATAATAGATATTATGTAATATTTAATATATATAATATATAATTTTTGATATATAATATATTGAAGTATGGAGAAATTGGAGGGAGAGAGGGGCTGGAAATAAATTAAGAGGGAGAAAGGGGAGGGAAAATTTAAAATTCAAAATTTTGCTGGGATTTTCGGGTACCCGATTAAGCTCGGTATTGCTTTGTGCACCAAACCTACCTGGTCAACTCTTCAAATGTCACAAAAACATGTGTTTCCCCTATTTCTCTAAGTTCCAAACTTCGACCATGTAGTTGACAATTTTTTTTTAATCCGAATTTGATGAAATGAAAAGGGTATTTTAAGGAGATTATCAGCGTTCTATCGATATAATTGCTGTCAAATTTTGAATTCGGTAAGTAATTATTAGTTATTTTCTAATTGAGTTACCTATAAAGTGCTAATTTATATACTGATTGAAAAATGACTATTACTTTCAGATGGTATAACATTTTTTAAATCCGAAAAATGTGTCACATTCTATGCTTTGCCTACTATAAGGAAAAAAATAATAATTTGAATTTTGTACAGTTTTGAGTGAGTTAAGGTGGTCAGACACAGGAGTTTTTTAATTCTGAAAATGTTGTAGTAGAAAATTCATAATTAATTATTTTTTGGGAATAAAATTACAAAAAAATATGTGTCACATCCGAGCATGAGTCTACTACTTATACTATAAAATCTTATAAAAAAATATTATCATTTGATCATGATTAAGGTGGTCAGACATACACCTACTTCTTATTTTTTTCCTAAAATTTTTGTACTGTTGTATTGAAATCTATACTTTTCACCAATTATATTAATTTTTTTTAGATAGAAAAGGTCTAGTAGTTTAGAAACTAGATTCAATTTCCTATAGATTTCTATTGTTACAACTTTTTGGTATTAGGTTGATAGGTAGTTCAAATTTTCACGTCAAGTTGACTAACCCTAATTTGCTAATTTTTCATTGCCACTTAAGGGCAGAGTTTGGCCCCTCATGATCTTGCACATACCCATGGATGGTGATCTATCTATTGTCTTCCTCCAAGGCCAACATTCAAAGGTAATTTTATTGGGAAGGTAGTGTTCACTATGGTATGGGTATGGAGGGGGGATTGAAATGGTTATAAAGGTTTTCATATATAAATGAAACTATATATCCTTGGACATTCATCTCATTAGTTGTATATTGTACTTTTTAAGCTATATGCTTACTTATTGGAAAATTCATTATACCAGAGGTATTACCTTAAAAAAACTATCTATATTATAGTCTATGCGATATAGTTATATCCATCATATGTATACAAACTTTTATTTACATTCTATAGGCTCCTCATGTGGATTTTGTATGTTTGATTCTTATTTTGTAGCTTAGTAACATAGAAAGTTTATGGTTCCTAGATATGTTTATCTGTATCTTTTTAATGGGTATCCTTGACATGCAGTGGAATGTTGTTGGGATTGATGACTAGTGGACAAGTGAGTATTTTTTGTTGAATGAAGGCGTTTCTTCTCATCTACTTATTGTATTCTATGGTTTTCTAAAGTTTTTGGCCGATATTGACATAAATTTCACTATGACATCAAAAGCTAGAGATGATGTTAAATTTTCAAAGTTAAATAAATTTATGTGGATAAACTTGTTGAATTTTCCAATGACATTGTATATAATTAACCTAACTGCAGTTTTTCCTAGTGTCTTTGATGCTATAAATAATGGATACCAGACTTGGGGCCCTTTGTTTGGAAAAGTATTTTTTTCCTTTTAAGTGATTGTGCATTTGTATCCTTTCCTAAAAGGTTTGATGAGGAGACAAAATAGGACACCAAAAATTGTTGTTGAGTGGTCCATTCTACTTGCATCTATCTTCTCCCTCTTATGGGTCTGAATTAATCCATTCATTTATAGATCATATGTACCAACATTGGAGGAATGTGGCTTAGACTATGAATAAGCTTCAAAATCTGATTCTTAACCAAATGATTGGATTCCTACAACATATTAACATTAGAACTGCAGTAATTTTGATAGAATTTGATGTCTTGAAATTATTTCTACTAGTAATGGTGATGAGAAAATTTGTAACTTATGCAAGGCCAAATAACCCCTTTGATTATGGTTGGGGATAAATTTTTAGAGGATAATACCAATACTTTATTTGTGTAGTTTATTATTATCTAGGTAGTGCTACTAATTCCTTAATGAATTTGATTCTACCTCCTTGGTTTAGGTATCTATTGGCAATGGTGATCAATGTTTGAACTACTTAGTAGTCCAATAGAGCTCATCATTCTTTATTACTTGGTTAAAAGCTCAATATTGTGCATGTAGAACTCCTCTTGATCTTACATTGATTACTTTCCAATATGACCATATTTATGCTTTCCATAGAAGGGCCATGCACAAATAGGAAGTGGGAGATGAAGATTAAAGTATTTATCTATTTGTTCTTTTTCATTACCAGGTGTCATTTTCATCTCTTCATAAGAGATATCTTATAATTTAATATGTTTAGAAATCAGTGTGCCTAATGATTTTGATGCAGAGGTATTTTGGAGATCCTAGGAAGATAGTTCAGCTCAAATAGGATGCATAAAAGTACCTTGATTCACTCAAGTTTATTATATCCTAGACCAATTCCATCGTTTCACTTCTACACCCCATCCTACCTCCCATTCTTCTAATGAGCCCAACTTGGCACAATTCAATAATGTTTCATTTCTCCTTGCATGAAACCTCCTAATGGTGAGAATGACTTTAGGGTGACTAAGAAACAATAGTCTGGAATGGTTTTGACACCCACAACATCAGAGATTATGGTTCTGCGCATCTAGGTTTAGTCCTTGTAGCCTTTTGCATCCTATATTTCCTAATTTTTTCCCATGCCTTCCAAAGGACCCCAAGATTAAAATAGTGATCAAGATACCCTTTTTTTAGGTTAATCAATGCCCCTAAGTTACAACCCTTCAATACCTCACTAGTATCCTGTAACCTAGGGTGTTAGGAGACCTAATAATGCCAATTAGGCCTTGGTTTACGAAATGACTATCAACCATACCTTACCCATGCAACTTAGACCAATTGGAATGAATAGGGGATGTTAAAACATTGCTAATGCAAAAGCTTCAGCTTTGGGTTCATCACTTATCAGTTAGAATCACTCTTCTTGTAAGCTATCTGGGTGAATACATGAAGATATTCACCCTAGGGCATCATTGATCCTCCATTCTCCCATAGATAAAAATCTAAAGCTATATGAATCTTAAAGACCATGGTCAAGACTTGAAAAACCCCTAGGCCCATTCAGAACTATGAGAGGAATTTCAAGCTATGGCCATTTTATTGTTCAAACCCTAGGTACAGTCCTAATACCGGCCTGTTACTACAAACACTCCTATAACTTAAGTTCAAAATCACTTCAAAAATACAAGCTTGATCCAAATAAAAACTAAATCCAACCTCTTATTGATCCAACACTCCTTACATTCACACAGGTCGTACACTTCCATACAAAAATTCTGCAACCTAAAAAATATAGTTAGAAAATGAAAAATCTTTGTTAATCTTTCTTCACTAGCTCCCTCTGACCATATATATGCCTCTATATATGATCAATCTTCTTGGGAAACCATTATTTATTGCCTAAAGTTAGTGATCATTGGATTTGACTGGCTGATCATCAAAAGAAACATTTGAATAATTTTGGCAAAAGTTCCTAACAACAACTTTGCAATATTTGAACAAAAGACAAACTGAACCACCTACTCTCGTAAACACTCTTATAACCCACAACTACAACCCAAAAATACATAAAACATTAAATTTAAGCTAATTTCCTAAGATTTTAGCTATGGACCATAATGGCTTATAGGTCTGCCAGTTGTGGCCATGCCAATGACATAGTTAGGACTTTATTACAAACCCAAAACTTCCTAACCTAAGGAAAGCTAATCAACAAGTTCTCAAGTTATTTTTTGTCCTATTCCTTCCTCTGATTCAAGATTTTATGGTCTTCCCCTGCACCATACTCCCTAGGAGAAGGAATCTCAAGCCCACTTGAGATGAGCTCGGTCAAGGAAGGTCTCAATTGGGCAATCTATCTTTCATCAAGTGAAATGGCTTCAGATTCTAGTTTACATCTCCATTTGACTAGGTACTCTTTGTAATCTCTCCTTCTAGTCTTCTTTACTTTGGTATCAAGTATCTTCTCCAATTGTGGCTTGTTCAGTTTGGGTAATTCTTTTAGATCTGAGGTGACTTGTTCCATCTACTATGAGCCTTCTGCGGGTGGTTCCCCTTTATAAGGGATGAGAGCAGAGATAATGAATATGGGGGAGATGCCAATGTTGGGAGGTAACTAAATTTTGTAGGAGTTGTGTCCATATTTCTCCAAGATTTTGCAAGGGCCTATCTTTCTTGGTAGCATTTTTTAATGTTTTACCTTTGGAAGCCTTTCCTTCTTGAGATTGGCCCAAACTAAGTCTCCAATTTGTAGCTAAAGTTCCCTTCTTTTCTAGTCTTCTACTTGTTTGTACTTCATAGAGGACTATTGTAGCTGTTCTTTCACTTGATCATGGACTTCTTTGATTGCTTCAACAAAATTTTCTTGCTCAGCACTGATTGGGGGAAAATTTTGTAGTTCCCTCAACTCTAGTACACCCCTTGGATGCAATCCATAAACAATTTAGAAATGGGATTTTCTTGTGCTCCTATTGATGGTATTATTATATGATAATTCAGCTTGGGGTGGTATAGAATCCCATTTTTACTCATGTTGTTTAGCGATGCATCTCAATAGATTCCCTAAGGACCTATTAACTACTTCGATTTTCCCGTCAGTTAGTGGGTGATAGGTTGATGAGAAAGAGAGGTTAGCTCCTAATTTTCTCCATAGGGTCATCAAAAAATGGCCAACAAACTTGATATTCCTGTCTGATATAATGTTTAAAGGAAGTCCATGGGTCCTCACCATGTCTTTAAAAAATAGATTTGCAATATAGGATGCATCACTAGTTTTTTTGCATGGAAAGAAGTGTGTCATCTTACTAAATCTATCGACCACAACAAAAATGCTATCAAACCTTCTTTGTGTTCTAGGTAATCCCATTACAAAATCCATGCTCACACTCCCATGGATAGGAAGGAATGGGGAGTGGTTGATAGAGTCCTACATTTGTACTCCTACCCTTGGCTTTTTGACAAATGGTACATGCCTCCACAAATTTCCTAACATCCACGTGCATCTTAGGCCAGAAATAATGCCTCCTTACCAAGTCTAATGTCTTATCTAGGCCAAAGTGATCAGATAGACCACCACTATGTTTTTCCTCATTGAACTCTTTGGTATACATAATTATCCTCCTCTAAACAAGAAGTCTTCATCAGTAGCATACATCTCCTTTAAGACATTGAGTCCAATAGTTTGTAACTGTATTTTTGATATGGTGAGCATCCTTCTGCTTAAAGCATCATAAACTTTATTTGAAGTCCCTTTTTTGTGCTTGATAGAGAATGTATAGGCTTGGAGAGCTTCCACCCAATTCATGTGTCTATGGCTCAATTTTTCCTAACTATTTATGAAACTTAGTGCTTGGTTGTCAGTGAAGACTACAAATTCTTTGGGCAATAGGTAGTGTCTCCACTTCTTAAGGGATTGTACTAATGCATACATTTCTAGATCATAAGATGAGTATTTTTTCTTTGCCTCATTAAGTTTCTCACTGAAAAATGCAGTAGATCTATTTCCATAAATTATAATCATTTTACATATTATAAAAAGATAAACTTAAAACAAACTAAAATTGCAAATTGCATACATACACACATCTATATCTATGCATCCTTAAAACTAAAATAAAGATTAAAATAATTTTATATTTTCAACATCTAATATCTTCTCATATATCTTTCCATATTTCCTGTCCATCACACAATGAAATCTACAATGCTATTGTTGATCCACGGATGGAGAGCAAAAGGGACACCATGGCAGCTAACCTTATCATGCTCTAATATATTATCACGCATCTTAAAAAATTTATATGAAGAATATGAATGAAACCATAGTTATTGTTTTGCTTTTCCTATATTTCCCATCTACCTTAAATCATAATATGCAAACATGGATTAATACTGTATTGTCTTTTCTTTTGTTTTTTCGCCAACGCGTGAATACTCTAATCAATGTACTCTTTATCTTTTAGTCTCTTTATATTAAAATTTTCCTATGCACCTTGTAAGAAAACTGCGATGCGTTATTGGCGATTTCCATGTTTAGATGAAAAGACTGATAAAAGTGGACCAAAAGTAAAAGATAGATGAAACAACAGTTGTTATCTAACTACTCTTCATACATCCTTATAAATTTTCAATGGGAATTTTTGCAAAGCCCAGAGGTACTGTTCCAAATAACCACTGTGGCAGTGAAACAAGAGCATTACAGAGAGTACACCTATCATTCTCTTGTTAAGAATGAATGCTATTATTCTTTTGCAATTGATGCATGCAAATGATTCTAGAAGTGATTTTGGGGTGTTATTTCTCTAACCTACAAATATTACAGAAATACAGTGAATTTGTAATTAATTGTTTCTGGATTTGACTGTGTCAATATTTTTATATCAATATTTCAAATTACACTCGGTGATCCACCATCATCATCATTAATCTTAAAAAAAGTGAATGGTCAATTGTAAAATGTTTGTTTGCCATGTTCAATGCTGACAAAGATCTCGACCCAAACTTTGTAAGTCTATCACAAATGAGACCCACTTTCCTAATTGCACAGATACACAGTGTACTTATGGAGAAACTCCATTTTAATTTTGTCAGGCAGTGGTCTATTAGGTAGATATTAATTAATGCCTGTTAATTGGGATTAGTGAACTTTTGCTATAATTAATAGCATCAATTTCTGTGTACTTTTATGTCAGATGAGCTATGAAAACATGTACTTGTGAATTCAAGATGATGCTTGTGGGTTTCTCCATGCTTAGTACACCGCAAATTTAGGAATTATAAAAAATAATTTAACTTGCAAAATAACACGTTACTGGATAGGGTTTGGACTTCATATATCAGGGTTAATATTTTAAAACTTGAATTGAATTGTATCTGTTTTAGGTCACCTTTTTTATATTAAAATGTTTTTTACACTGCTTAAACTTGGCATTTAATTGTTAAAACCATAATAAATTATTTATCAGCAATTCATAGTGGAACAGTATGTAACCTTCAAACTAACTACAAATTATATTGACAACTGTAAATCTTGCAGTCTTTTTTTCTTATACTATAAGAATTTTACTTTCTACAGCTTTGAGAGTTTGAATTAGTATATAACAATCACGGGCCTAATATTATAGATGGTATAAGCCGTTGATAGCTTGACTAAATTATAAGGATTTGGTCTCCTTAACTTATGCCAACTCTGTTAAATTCACTTCTGCAAGCTATCTTCAAGTTTAGTTCTAATTATATAGTACTAGCTTCTTGTCCCGTAGATCCGAATTTAATTTACATGACATTTAGGATAAATCACAGTTTATTGCAAGCATATAACCAATATTTTACCTCTGTAGTTTGAACAGGTGTTTGCAGAAATATTTCATGTATTAAAAAAAAAAAAGGGTTGAAAATATAGCTTAATAATTTTTACCAAAAGAATTGTTTCAAAAAGTGTTAGCAAACGAAGTAATTTATGTTTCGAAACTTTATTAGTTAACCTCCATATGCAAATCTTTCTGCTTTCTATTTAAGAAAAGATTAAAAAATAGGACCACAATTTACTTGAAGGAACTGCTGCAACATATTGAACTATATAACTAATTCATCTTATATCTCACTAATCTACTATATTTGATATCTCAATCTCAGCCTTTTACACATATGCAGCCTAGTTTTCTTTGACAGAGTAAGGAGTTTTATCTTTAAATGCCCAAATTGAGGTGCACAGCCAAGACAGATAAAATTAGAATTGCACAAAGAAAAAATTGATGCTTATTTCTGTAAGAGAACATCATGTGAGCTGATGAAATGCAGTAAACACGAGTTGTACTCAATCATATGATGAATAGAATATAGAAAATGTTAAAAACAGAAAATTACAACATATCTAAACAAACAACACTTCCCCCAAGGAGAAGGTGGCACTTTGGTAGTAAACAGCTGTCAATTGTCCTCATCTTCCTCTGCCTGGCTTTATAAAATCTTTGCTTGCCTCTCCAGGGATCTCATACATTCAGAAATGCCTGCATCAGCTAGGGTTTATTGTGCAATGCATGATGGTGGTGGTGGTGGTCAAGAAGGCTCATTCAAGAAGCTGTATCTCTCCTATCATTCAAGGCCGATTGAGCAATATTTAATCGAAAAATACTGCTCTTCATTGCTGTCATTCAGCCATTTGAAGGATGAGAATGTATGTGAGAAGAGAAAAAATATTTTGGCTTTGACACTTTTGGGCTTATGTAATTTTTTATTATATATAGCATTTTTATGGGAGCTGTGGGTTTATGAAATTTTTTATTAAATACATGTTTTTTATTAATTAAACATTTTTTATCAGAATTATAGAGTTATATATGTTTTTATATTAGATAAGCACTTTTAACCAGAACTTGGAACCAGGAGCGATTTTCATCATATATGTTACTTTCTTATTAGTTATATTTTTCTTTAAATCATGGTTTTCCAACGGAAACTCTTATTGTCTTGTCAATCCTTCAAACATCAATATGAACTGGTTTGTTGAATCTTTGTAAAGAGAATTCTTATAGATTGCATCTGGAACTGCAGGTGGAAGTGAGGACAAAAGAAGGCAAAACCTTGAATACCATGTTTTTCTTCTGTCCACAGAAAGTACCTGGATGGACTTGGTCTTGATGGCAAGGAAATTCTGAGAAGCTGCTTCACAGAAAGTGTTTCTTTGAGTTCATCCTCCTGTACAATGTAGGATCAATCTTTCATAATAGCCAATGCTCTTACCTGGTATTTTGTATGTTGTGTCAGTAAACTATAACAGAAAACATTCTACCTGAGGAGATCACAGTGCTGCTGCTACATACTAGAGGGTATGAAACTACCTTGGAACTACAAGTTGAATTCTCAATGAATTTCGATTGGGCCACAATAGCATTTCATTCTATTTGTAAGTCTTACACTCAGTATTTAATAGAGGACTATTTTATTGATCTGTACATGAAATTTTATTTGTTGAAAATAAGTCACACCCAAATCAACAATAGATGGTGCAAAGAAGACCCTGCAATATCTCAGTTGATATGATGATTATAGATATGCTATGGATTCTACAAATATGGATATAGAATAAATGCAAAGTGAACCCTCACTCGGGGCAACAGCATGCCATTTCATCTGTAATTCTTAAAATCGTATTTGATAGATAAAATTCTATTAAGATGTAAATAGAAATTTTTTTTTGAAATAAGGCACACTCAAATCAATGATAGATTGGCAAAAAAAAAACCAAATAGCTCAGTTAATATGATAATTATCATATAGATTAATGTACATATACCTTCATAGCAAACATAGGCTTTCCATGTATGAAAATCTACAACTGTGATGTATCTTTTTAACAAGATTTCATTGCATGCAAGCTTCAAATAAAAGAGAAATTTGCTGCCATTTCTTCAAGACAGTAGTTTCAGACTTTGGCAGCTGAAAAATGTAGAAACTTAGTTTGCTGCTTCCAAAAACTTTTTTACTGGTTAACGTACATGATTGATGATTTTTATGATAATTCCAAAGTTGCGCTCGTGAGTGCTCTCATTAGAAACAGTAATATTGTGAATCGCGTCTATTCTATAAAACAGTAGTATAATTATCAATAGACCCACATACAGCCAGCAACCCAGCTGTATCGCTGATTAGACAGAAAATCTATTGTCAGGATTCATGGGAATTTCATGTTGGTTTGATAGATTCACCCAATGGAATAGCAAAGCCTTCTGTCATCTTTGCTTTGATGAAATCAACAATGAATAAAGTAGTGGTACTGGCTTCATATGGGCTACATAACCAAAAGAATCAGTTCAATCACATGTGGAGAATAAGCAATTTTTGATGCCTTTGCTTAGCTGTATGTGCCCATTTTGGACATATGTACTTCGACTATAAGTTTACAACTTGGTGGTGTGATAGGAGAATATAAATCTGAGAATTGGGATTTGCTGTATTGATGGAATAACATCCCGTGTTATATCTTCTGTGAGAATCCAACTACAGTTCCATCAAATTGCAATTTGATTATCAGTATTACTTTTTGGCAGTTTAGGTATGACAATTTTATGTGGTGCAATTTGCATTATTTTTGTATTCTCTATGACAGGTTTTTAGGAGCAGATTGTGCTAGATATTTTTCAACTTGTATTCATTTGGGTAATGTAATGGATGTTCTATATTATTTTACCGTCATAAATTGTAAGTATCTAATATGGGTGTGCAATCTCATGATTGTTTAGCATCTACTTTTGTATGTTTTTATAGTAGTATTCATATAATACTTAATGGGCACTTAAATTCAAATACAAGTTCTTTATCAATTCAATTTTGTTTAAAATCGAAGTAAACCCTTATTTCTATGTGTGCTCATCTATTATTCTTCTGATCCAATAATTTATTTCATCATCTAGGCCCTATGTTACCATTTGTGGCCTTTGTGTTTTGTCTTGACCTTGAAATTAGTTGTACTTTGTAATCTTGATAAAGGGTGCTCCCCTTAATACCACAAACACATAACAGAAACAAAAACAACACCAATATGCAAGAACATAAAATGGGCTTCTTATTATCTCCACAAATGTGGAATTACAATTTTAAGAATTACAATATGCAAAGCCACATGGGCATTCCCTTTACAATATTATGTAGGACAAAGCTTCGAATTAAATTACCCAAATCTACCTAGAACTGCCTGAACTGCCTAAGACAACACTACGGGCCTTCGTTATATAGGCAATTTCCACCGTCTGAGAAAGTTCCAAAAATTTAGCCCTTTAGGCCGACTAAACATAGAATTATTTATTTTTCACAATTATTATAATAAGGTTGACTCAAAAGAAATACAAAATATGATTTTAGGTAACTCAGCTTCCGGAGGCCATAACTTTTTAATTGTAGCTCTGTTTTTTTATTGTAACCACTTTTTAGAAACGCCATGACGAGATCTACAGTACCTAACATGCATTAGCGCTAGTCAACCGGGGGTCGATCACGATCTGGAGCTTCTAAGGCCTTCAAAATTGACCTGAAAAATTTTGTACCCAAAAATTTCAATAACTTCACCAATACAAATGATGTGGCAATGAAACTCAACTGGTAGGCTGAAATGATTAAGATGAACCTCCAACTATGAAATCAGAACATTCTGAGATCATATGACCATTATTTTTGGGTGATGCAAGATTGCTCTTACACGCAGGATGCTCCTGCATCAGACACCCGGAGTAATTTGAGAAGTGACTCTGTCACAACTCAGGTGTGCAGAGGAAAATCAAGACGGTTAACCTCCTCTTTCGTTAGTCATGATGAATCTTCAACAAGTCGTTCTTTCCATTTGACCAAATATTCTTCATATGTCATATTCCTTGTGCTTTTGCCAACATGACTATCTAGTATGTCCTCAATCTCCTTGATATCTGAACTAGCTGCTGGAATACTCCACTGTGCTTCTGTAACCTCATCTTCAACACCTCCCTCATGATACTCCGTCAGATTTGAAATGTTAAACAATGGTCCAAAATTTTTCATTTTCGGCTTGTTATATGTACCAACTAGCAATTGCTTCTTCCGCAAATGAACCATGACTTCATCTCCAACCTGAAATTCCTTATGCCTCCTTTTCTCATCTGCCTTAGCCTTATACTGCACATTCATCTTGGTAATGTATACACCTAAAAATGGTCACCTAGACTATTAGCCCCTTTTGCTAAATTATCAATTGCTTGCTCTTGATCAAATCCTAGCTCTATCATTTATTCGATTATTTTCTATGGGCTAACCATTTTATCCTAAGTCTTTATTTGATTAAAAAGAATATTTCATCCCCTTTTAATAAATAAAAAGCCCCCACTTTTCCTCTTATCCTAAGTAGCACAAATAAAATATTATTCTTATTTTATAAAAAAGGAAAAAATATTTTTTGTCTCATATGGACACAAAAGTCAACTCTTATTTTTTCATTGGAGGATATTTGTGTACATGGATGGTTTCATTATCAAATTTTATCATTTGATTAGTTATTTTTACAGATTATCTAATTTTTCATGACCTAATCATTGTTAGATTTTAGATTTTGATTCTCTTAACTCTTGTTGGTCTAACAAATTGTGGTTGTAGGTGCTTCTTGCTTGAAATTTGCTAAAATCGCATGTCAAAGAGGGCTATTAATGGTTTTTGCAGGGGTGCCCTAAGCATAAAAACCAAATCAAGTGCTTGTTTAATTGCTTTCTTTATTAAGTGCGGCATATACTAGTTGTTTCCTTTCATAGGCACTTAATACCTTGTTGTAGAAATTTTGAGGTGGTAGGAGAGTATGCTCTTCACCCTTGTGGTGAAACAAAAATCTTGACCCATCTTGGGATTTTGAAAGCAAGGGGGTAATTGAATCTTTGCTTGGTGTGTTTGGGAGAGATTTTTGGGATAGGGGAGTATGCTCTTCACCCTTGTGGTGAACTAAAAACCTTGAACCTCAAAAATCATCCATTCTTTGTTTAGTATAGGATCCTTTAGCAGGCCTGCTCTTGAGCAATCAAGAGGAATGACTCAAGTGGGGATAACCTTGTCATCATTTTCCTTGGTGGTGAGTGATTCCAACTCACTATAATCTCAAAGCTATCGAGGACACAAAACCTTGGTAGACATAACACTTGTCTTCGCTTGATGTTAGTAGCTCATGGGATTGTGACCATGGAAAAAATATTAAGCAAGAATGCTTAAGGTACTCTTGAGGCCGCGAGGTCCTAGTCCTTTATGAAGAGCAAGAGGGGTGTTATGAACGGAAGCCCTTACTACGAACCATTAGATAGAGGCCACCTTCTTTTAGCCGCTTAGCTTCTTGGTGCAAGGATTGATCCAAGTGGACTTACCCAGATCACCTCAAGATACTCACCATAAGTGTTCCTTTGGTTGTGTTTTTGACACTTCCATGACAATGCCAATATCTCTTGTGGGCAACCACTTGGTGTGAGGCAAGGGAGCATCAAGTTGTGGGCCACATTGCTAAGTAATGAGCCTTGTCCTTCTAGGTAGTAATTGCTTGACTTGTCTTCGATTGTGCTATACTAGTGTAAACATTCTCAACATTCGAACAAATGGTAGCATTCATAAGGCTCTCTATTTTGATATCACAAGTGCTTGTCTTGGCAAGGTTGCTTTTGCCCTTGTTTCAAGTGTTCTATGACATGTTTGATCATATACTGTTTGCAAACCTGTCTCTTATCTGCTGTTACTACTTGTCAAGCTAAGAAATTGCACTATCCAACCTTTGATCTTGATCAAAACGCTTCAAAACTGAGACTTTTATGTTCACTGGTCAAAAAGTCATACAAATCTGCAATAGTATCGCATGCCTTACTGAGAAATATCGTGCGATAGTTTGCACCTACTATCTATCGCTTGCTTTGTCTGAAGTCTGTCGCTCTAGTATATTGAGGTCTATCACCTGGTTTAAGGTGAAGTATCGCCCGACTGAGAAATATCGCCCTGTCTGCCTGGAAAGTGTCACCTAGAATCTTTTTGCTATCTTGTTGTTGCTGCAATCCGGAGTTGCTAAACTTGCACTTTAACCTATCGTAGAATATCTTTTTCTATTCTTACCTGAAGCTGGCTTGTTATCTACATGCTTAGATTTGTTCTAGACTGAAACAAATGAGCTAAAACTATTGGATTTGAGTTTAATGAATGCTACTCTTGATCACTTGTCGCATCACGGTTACCTCTCTAGCTACTTGCTTATTGAGCTTCTTGCTCACTGCTCGGCTTTAGTCAATTGATTACTGTAAGTGCTTGAGCACTTTTGATGAGCCATCTCTCTCTATTGTTCTACTTTGACAAGTGATCTTTATTAGCTTTGCTTATCTCAAATCTGAGAAACTTTGTCTCATTCTATTAGTCAACCAACATCTCTTTTCATACCGGTTACAACTCGGTCTCAATTTGAACAGGAGAGTCATCCTCCGTTCAATTATACACAGTTACCTTCTCCAACTAGACGCTCACGAGCGCCCATTAGCAACAATAGTTCTAGTTCTAACCAATCTAAGGATTCTAAAGCTACCCCATGGTACAAAGGAGGTTTCCTCTTTTCCGCATTCAAGACCCCTAAAAACACAGACAGTGTCTCACTCACTTTGACTGAACAAGAAAAATTTTAACACTTGCAAGAACATTTTGAGCATAAAGATAACCAAGCGCGCTTAGACAAAGAACATAATCAACAAAGGATGGATGCTGCTAGATGTATGACTTATAGAGGAATGTCTTATGAGCAACCCGAGACTAGTAATCATGAGCATAGACCTCTTTTTATCAATGGCAACAACACGCCACCAAGATCTCCTTCAAGACCTACTTTTGGTATGCCTTCTTCACCTCCTAGGCCTCCTCCCTCTCAACATGAGGCAGAGGTTGATGATGAGATTTCTAGTGAGGATCTTATGAGATTTGAACAAGATGTGGTCTCCCAAAAAATGATGCATAAGATTTTAGAGCGTAATGGCGATCAATATTTTCAATATATGACTTCTAGAGGATACAAGCTTCCTCCCGGCTATGATGTCAGACAAATTATCCAACAAAGAGTACCAACTGAATTGGAAGTCCTTCAAGAAGAACTGCGTCGGACAAATCAACGCCTTACCCAAATGGCATTAGAAAGAGAACCTCCAAAGGTCTCTTTTGTAGAATCAATTTGTGCTCTTCCTTTTGATAAAGATCTATACATGGTCCCATTTCCTAAGGATATTGAGGTTCCTAAATATGACAAGTATGATGGAAATGGTGATCCTCATGACCATGTGCATCACTTTTATGCTCTTAGTATGGAATTTCTTCATGAAGACACATATCTTCTACACTTATTCCCTCGAAGCTTAAGAGGCTAAGCTTTAGAATGGTTTGCAAAGTTGACACCTCCTTTGAAGACTTTTGATGAGTTGGCTATGCACTTCACACAACACTATTCATACAATATCCAACAGCCTATCACCATGATAGATCTTGGTGCTTTGAGACAAAACCAAGGAGAGTTATTTGCAACTTACTTACAACGTTGGAGGTCATTGTATTCTAGGTATCCTCGTCAGTTACCCGAGAGAGAAAAGATTGACATTTTCATCAACACTCTTATGCTTGAGCTATATTATGATTTAAGGAAACAACTATTCTCTTCTTTCAACGACATGGTTGAAAGTGCATATCGAATTGAGGATGTAGCTATAAGAAAAGGGGATATTGTTATTAATAAAGATGCTAAAGGCAATGGCAAAGACAAGAACAAACCTTGGAATAAAAACAAGTATGTTGTTAATGATGGGGTTGTTGATGCTCCTAAAGTTAAAGAGCCTACTTTCAATCTCTCCAACGCTATCTATGCAGCAAAACAACAAGAAGCTACCAACACTCATAGTGCTCCTAAACCTCCTTATGCAGATAAGCCTAAGAAGTCATTTCGAAAGTGAGTCTATACCAAGTTGGCAGAACCTTACGATGTGATCCTCAAGACTTTGGTTGACAATGGATATCTTACGCTTTCTGATAAACCTAGTAACTGGGATCTGATAAATAAGCCTGATTGGTGGAGAGAGGATCATTACTGCCATTATCACAGAAACAAGGGACATCTTACAGATAATTGTTTTAGGCTTAAGGATGATATTCAAGACCTCATTGATAACAACACAATCTCCATTGATGGCTTAACTAAAAATTCTGATCACACAGCTTTCAAAGATCCTCTACCTAAGCATGATAAGAGGGAAACCTCTCAAACACATAAGAAGAATCATGATGCAAAGATCAATTACACGTATCCTTCTAATACACTTGTGATTAACATGATAGAGCCCGTTGAGAGTGTTCTAATGATGAGGTCTCAAGAGGATAATAAAGCCAATCATGGTAAGAAAAAGTTGGTCTTGCAAACATGCGGTAGTTCATCTTCCCAAAGTGAGACATTGAATGCTGTTACTAGGGGGCAAGCCAAGATTGTCCTTAAAACTACACAAGATCCCAAACAAGTGGCTCCTTTAGCCACCGCTAGCTATGATCTTGTCCAACATTTGCAAAAGACACCAGCACAGATATCTATCCTTGAGTTGCTTCGGTTATCCCCTTTGCATAGAGAGATTCTTGATGAGGCTCTATGTACAACATGTGTTCCCAATGACATTGATCTAGATCAATTTCAGGCTATGGTCAACCACATTTCATCTCTGCTATCTCTCTCCTTTTCTGCAGAAGATGACATATCTATTGCTCACTCTCATAATCTAGCTTTACACATTGAAGTTCTAGTCTACCATACCCGCGTCCACCAAGTCCTGATAGACAATGGTGCAGGGTTAAATATTGTTTCTTTCAATGTCATACAACAATTGGGTTTGTCAGAATTTGCTGTGGATTCTAAGAAGAAGATTACTATAAAAGCTTATGATGAAGTGGAAAGATCTTCCAAAGGTCTTGTCACGCTGCTTGTCCGAGTGGGTCTTGTCACGAAAGATATTAGCTTCCAAGTATTGGACATCCCACTCGCATATAAAATTCTTTTGGGTCATCCTTGGATCCATGACATGCAAGCTATTCCTTCCACTTATCATCAGTGCGTAAAATTTTTGTACAATGGCACTGAAGTTGTGATTCTTGGAGACCATACTATTGCTATTAATGCTCTTGCTACTGCTGAAAAATTTATTCCTCACAATGAACCTACTGATGATCCTAGTACATCTCTAGTTGCTACTGAGAAATCATTTAAGATGATGAGCCTTGGCATGGGTGAATATAAACTGGATTCCTTTGCTTCTATACCTATTTCTCCTAGGTCATATGGGAAACCTTCCACTTCTGCTATGGTGATCCTTGAAGCTGAAAGAGAAGAACAAGCTATTCACGAGTGGATCTATAGAGAAGATGCCCGAAATACTCCCATGCTTAGTAATTCAGACACAGATACAGATGAGTCACCAATACACACTATGGCTCACATGGGGGATGATCTTCCCTCTACTTCACTTCTTTGGGGAGAAAAATGTATATCTACTGATGATATCACTAATACATTTGGGGGCATTTTGCGACGGCTATGTGTCGCAATAGCAACACCCATAGACATCATTGTTTTTTAGTCGCAAATTGCGACGTCTATGGGTAGCCGTCGCAATTGCGACAGATAGCCCGTCGCAATGTGGCTAAGATTTGTTAGCGGCATGGGCGTCACCCCCCCGTCACATGGCTTCGGAGGGCCGTCGCAATCGTGATGGGCCTCCCCAGCAATTGCGACGGGCGCCTGCATCGCATTATGACGGGTTCCAGTCGCAATTGCGACGCCCGTGGGTGGATTAAAAAAAATAAAATTATTTAATACATTGCTAATGAACCACATTAATGCTTTTTTCTTTCAACAAATGAGGACAGCCACTGTAAAGACAACATGATAATGTACACTCACTGTAAGGATAGTCACAAATGAGGACATCTCACAGTGACTGTCCCTTGTGTAATTGCCACTTGAATGTATTGCTATTCAGCCACATTAATGCTTTTATTCTTCAACAAATGAGGATAGTCACTCTAAAGACAACATGATAATGTACATTATCATGTTGTCTTTACAGTGACTATCCTCATTTGTTGAAGAAGAAAAGCATTAATGTGGCTGAATAGCAATACATTCAAGTGGCAATTACACTAGGGACAGTCACTGTGAGATGTCCTCATTTGTGACTGTCCTTACAGTGAGTGTACATTATCATGTTGTCTTTACAGTGTCAATATATGCATTATTACTTAAACTGAAGAGTACTCTAAATAATATGTCATTGTGGAGTTCTGATTGCTTCCAATTTGATATACGCTTGTTCTACTTATGTATCCAGCATCATGTAAGAAAAGTTGATGCTTTTAAAATAGATTCATTTAGCCATGAAATGCCTGTGCATGTTACATACAAGATTCCAAGGCCCAAAACTGATTACTCATTATAATTCATGTACAGAATGATAATCAACCACAATGAGGCATGCGTAGGCGCTGCTTAGATTTTGAGGCATCAGAAGCTCATAGAAGAAACTTGACCAATGGCTCATGGAATGCAACAAACTTATTGCCTAAAACAGGAGCATTGGTAACCACAGATGATGGTTTTGAAAAGAACACTTCACCATCAATGTCACGTGAGGGAACTGCAATTTCTGATGGCAAGCAACTTGTAGTATATAAGAGAGATGCAGGTACAGATGCTGGGAATACATTGCTAATGAACCACATTAATGCTTTTTTCCTTCAACAAATGAGGACAGTCACTATAAAGACAACATGATAATGTACACTCACTGTAAGGATAGTCACAAATGAGGACATCTCACAGTGACTGTCCCTTGTGTAATTGCCACTTGAATGTATTGCTATTCAGCCACATTAATGCTTTTCTTCTTCAACAAATGAGGATAGTCACTCTAAAGACAACATGATAATGTACACGGGCTGTAAGTGTACATTATCATGTTGTCTTTACAGTGACTGTCCTCCTTCAAGTGGCAATTACACAAGGGACAGTCACTGTAAAGGCAACATGATAATGTAGAGAAACGTTGTCATTTGTATTTTCAACAGTGCCGAGAGAGATTCCCTCCGCGAAATCACAGCTACAATTTCTGAGTATGTTGGGTTTATTTTTCTTTTGTCATTATTATGTAATCTGGTATTCAGCTGTTACAGAGCTAAAATACCCAAAAATGAGGACATATCTGTGTTGAATTTATTGTTAGCGGCTTTGGTTATTTAGAAGTTTAATTTTATTTGTTCATCTTTTAAGCACAAACGTTTTGTGGACTGTAACATCTTCATTGTTTCGGGTATGCAATGAAACAGCCGTAACTTGCAACTACCTTCACGGTACTTGTGTACATTATCATGTTGTCTTTACAGTGACTGTCCTCATTCAAGTGGCAATTACACAATGGGACAGTCACTGTGAGATGTCCTCATTTGTGACAAGGACAGTCACACATGAGGACATCTCACAGTGACTGTCCCTTGTGTAATTGCCACTTGAATGTATTGCTATTCAACCACATTTATGGGCCCATTTGGACCACAGCACATAGTAGCATCTACAGAGAAGAATATCCCAGGTGTAACAAGTTGTAAGAATATACCAACAGTTCTAAGAAGTTCCCTAGCACATAGTAGCATCTACAGAGAAGAATATACAACATGAGGGCAGTTACTGTAAAGACAACATGATAATGTACACTCATTGTATGTGTACATTATCATGTTGTCTTTACAGTGACTGTCCTCATTCAAGTGGAAATTACACAAGGGACAGTCACTGTGAGATGTCCTCATTTGTGACAAGGACAGTCACACATGAGGACATCTCACAGTGACTGTCCCTTGTGTAATTTCCACTTGATGTATTGCTATTCAACCACATTTATGGGCCCGTTTGGACCGCGGCACATAGTAGCATCTACAGAGAAGAATATCCCAGGTGTAACAAGTTGTAAGAATATACCAACAGTTCTAAGAAGTTCCCTAGCACATAGTAGCATCTACAGAGAAGAATATGGGTCAACGAGGTTGACTTCAAAGCCATGCAATCTAATGGTAATAGTAATATCATAATTTGACATACTATCAGAAATACTTCCTAAATAGACTATTCAATCTTATAAGAGATGGATTCATGAGAACTATTATTTATGAAATATGAGTCAATGACTTTAATTAAAAAAATTACACAATCTAATTCTTGTAAAAATATCAAAATTTGACACATTGAAAATACCTTCCAAAAGTATCGTTAATTGATTAATATGAATCACTACTCATGAAATATAATTTTATAAACCTAATCTAAAAACTACACAATAAAAATCTTAATAGCAATATTGTAAGAAACTATTCCCAAAAGCAAGCCTAACAAAATTTGATGAAAATAATTTTTGTTTCACTCAACTTTGACATTCACAACTTCCTCTTTTATTATAATAAGAAAAAAAATGTCTTTTTAGATATACCTCATGAACCATACTCGAATAATCTATCATTTTTCTTCTCAAAAACATATTTGCAGAGCCTGCTTCTTTTACTTGTTTGTACTTTTATCTCTCTGATGGAAAGGGTTCCTTCAGGACACATTTTTCCAAGTTCATTGCTTGAGATATTTGAGGAGGGTTCCCCTGCTTGAGTATCCATCCAACCCATATTCAAGTAGTTCTATAATTGCACAGTCTAAATTAATAATACTGACAATTGAATGACGAATGATGATACATAGAATTGATATAAACTAATCCTAAAAACACTAAAACATTATTAATATATTTATATTTCATAAATAAAATTGATACATTAAAAAATAGAAAAATAGTAATTTATAATAGAAGGAAACTTAAATTTCTATTTTAAAAAAAAACAAGAGTCTTAAATCTTATCATTTTGTTTCATTATCATCCATAAGTACACACCTCTAGCATAATAATTATATTTTACCACCCATAAAATGAAAAAAAGATTTTCACAAGAGAAATTGAAGCTAGATTATAAAAATGAACCATCTTATTGGAAACTGGAACTGTTATCATACCCAAAAGGACTACAAAATTTCACCTTATCATACCCAGATTGTTGCTTTGCCTGGTGGAGGCAAATTTGATCAGTAAAATTGACACAGAGTATGTTGTCTCCATTGTCATGCTGGATAACAAAACACCAACTTTAATGGGCATGTACTATCCCTTGTGTAATTGCCACTTGAATGCATTGCTATTTGATGTAGGGGCATCCCTAATGCAAGCCAAAGACACCATGATTGAAGGAAGTTGCCATGAAGCCAAGGAGTCAAATCCTATCAATTGGAACATAAGATTTTCACCTTGGAGCTTTGAAGGATTGACTGGTGAAAGGTCCTTTTGATTGACAAATCAGAGTCTTTTTGAATGACAAATCAGAGTCTTTTTGAATGACAATAAATTAGAATAGGAGTTTTAGATGTTTTCTTGGTTTGTAATAAATATTAAGGATTGATTTTATCTCCTTATAAACATCCACTTGTTGGACACAAGACCCCTTGGTGACTTATAAACCTTGGGCATCTTTTGAGTCCTTGGATGAAATGAGCATAGTAAGTGTTTATTAGGTGTCTTTTAGATGTTGTTAAGAAGTTTGAAGGTCCAAAATAACTTTAATAAGGTTCCTAAAGTTTCACAACACATTTTTAACCTTCTCGGCAAAGTTGTTTGCAAAGTTGTAATGCAACTTTAAAAGTTGCTTAGCAAAGTTGACATTTGTTGGATAAACTGTTCTAACCACCTAGATGGTTGAACCAACATTTGGAGAGCCTATTTTAGGCTTCAAATGGTCGAAGACAGAAAGCGAACCAGTATTGTAATCATTTTGCTTTCATAAAAAATAAAAATAACCCTGTTTTAGTGCATTTCTGGTGAAAAATGAACTCTGTACGGTTGTACGGATGGTGGTTGGATGATAAAATTTGCCTGGAAGTTGTAATAGTGACATCTGATGCTTTGGAAGTTGGTTTGATTGATTCTCTTTGTTTTATATCTAAGTTATTTCAAATTTTCTGTGCATTGTTTACAAACCCTCATTTTCAGGGTTTGACTGATGTAAAGACCTTAACTCACGTTTCAACCATTGGAATTCCTTCTTCCTTGGTGGAATGAGAGTTAAGGATGTATATTTGTATATTCTAAAAGCCCTGCCTACTCTGCATCACTATTGAACCACATTAATGCTTTTTTCCTTCAATAAATGAGGACAGTCACTGTAAAGACAACATGATAATGTACACTCACTGTAAGGATAGTCACAAATGAGGAAATCTCAGAGTGATTATCCCTTGTGTAATTGCTGCTTGAATACATTGCTATTGAACCACATTAATGCTTTTTTCCTTCAAGTGGCAATTACACAAGGGACAGTCACTGTGAGATGTCCTCATTTGTGACAAGGACAGTCACACATGAGGACATCTCACAGTGACTGTCCCTTGTGTAATTGCCACTTGAATGTATTGCTATTCAACCACATTTATGGGCCTGTTTGGACCACGGCACACAATAGCATCTACAGAGAAGAATATCCCAGGTGTAACAAGTTGTAAGAATATACCAACAGTTCTAAGAAGTTCCCTAGCACATAGTAGCATCTACAGAGAAGAATATACAACATGAGGGCAGCCACTGTAAAGACAACATGACAATGTACACTCATTGTATGTGTACATTATCATGTTGTCTTTACAGTGACTATCCTCATTCAAGTGGCAATTAAAGAAGGGATAGTCATTGTGAGATGTCCTCATTTGTGACAACGATAGTCACACATGAGGACATCTCACAGTGATCGATTGTCCCTTGTGTAATTGCCACTTGAATGTATTGCTATTGAACCACATTAATGCTTTTCTTCTTCAACAAATGAGGACAGTCACTCTAAAGACAACATGATAATGTACACTCACTGTAAGGACAGTCACAAATGAGGACATCTCACAGTGACTGTCCCTTGTGTGATTGCCACTTGAATGTATTGCTATTCGGCCACATTAATGCTTTTCTTCTTCAACAAATGAGGATAGTCACTCTAAAGACAACATGATAATGTACACTCACTGTAAGTGTACATTATCATGTTGTCTTTATAGTGACTGTCCTCCTTCAAGTGGCAATTACACAAGGGACAGTCACTGTAAAGGCAACATGATAATGTAGAGAAACGTTGTCATTTGTATTTTCAACAGTGCCGAGAGAGATTCCCTCCGCGAAATCACAGCTACAATTTCTGAGTACGTTGGGTTTATTTTTCTTTTGTCATTATTATGTAATCTGGTATTCAGTTGTTACAGAGCTAAAATACCCAGAAATGAGGACATATCTGTGTTGAATTTATTGTTAGCGGCTTTGGTTATTTAGAAGTTTAATTTTATTTGTTCATCTTTCAAGCACAAACATTTTGTGGACCGTAACATCTTCATTGTTTCGGGTATGCAATGAAACAGCCGTAACTTGCAACTACCTTCACGGTACTTGTGTACATTATCATGTTGTCTTTACAGTGACTGTCCTCATTCAAGTGGCAATTACACAATGGGATAGTCACTGTGAGATGTCCTCATTTGTGACAAGGACAGTCACACATGAGGACATCTCACAGTGACTATCCCTTGTGTAATTGCCACTTGAATGTATTGCTATTCAACCACATTTATGGGCCCGTTTGGACCACAGCACACAGTAGCATCTATAGAGAATAATATCCCAGGTGTAACAAGTTGTAAGAATATACCAACAGTTCTAAGAAGTTCCCTAGCACATAGTAGCATCTACAGAGAAGAATATACAACATGAGGGCAGCCACTGTAAAGACAACATGATAATGTACACTCATTGTATGTGTACATTATCATGTTGTCTTTACAGTGACTGTCCTCATTCAAGTGGCAATTACAGAAGGGACAGTCATTGTGAGATGTCCTCATTTGTGACAAGGATAGTCACACATGAGGACATCTCACAGTGATCGATTGTCCCTTGTGTAATTGCCACTTGAATGTATTGCTATTGAACCACATTAATGCTTTTCTTTTTCAACAAATGAGGACAGTCACTCTAAAGACAACATGATAATGTACACTCACTGTAAGGACAGTCACAAATGAGGACATCTCACAGTGACTGTCCCTTGTGTGATTGCCACTTGAATGTATTGCTATTCAGCCACATTAATGCTTTTCTTCTTCAACAAATGAGGATAGTCACTCTAAAGACAACATGATGATGTACACTCACTGTAAGTGTACATTATCATGTTGTCTTTACAGTGACTATCCTCCTTCAAGTGGCAATTACACAAGGGACAGTCACTATAAAGGCAACATGATAATGTAGAGAAACGTTGTCATTTGTATTTTCAACAGTGCCGAGAGAGATTCCCTCCGTGAAATCACAGCTACAATTTCTGAGTACGTTGGGTTTATTTTTCTTTTGTCATTATTATGTAATCTGGTATTCAGCTGTTACAGAGCTAAAATACCCAGAAATGAGGACATATCTGTGTTGAATTTATTGTTAGCGGCTTTGGTTATTTAGAAGTTTAATTTTATTTGTTCATCTTTCAAGCACAAACGTTTTGTGGACTTTCAAGCACAAATGTTTTGTGGACCGTAACATCTTCATTGTTTCGGGTATGCAATGAAACAGCCGTAACTTGCAACTACCTTCACGGTACTTGTGTACATTATCATGTTGTCTTTACAGTGACTGTCCTCATTCAAGTGGCAATTACACAATGGGACAGTCACTGTGAGATGTCCTCATTTGTGACAAGGACAGTCACACATGAGGACATCTCACAGTGACTGTCCCTTGTGTAATTGCCACTTGAATGTATTGCTATTCAACCACATTTATGGGCCCGTTTGGACCATAGCACACAATAGCATCTACAGAGAAGAATATCCCAGGTGTAACAAGTTGTAAGAATATACCAACAGTTCTAAGAAGTTCCCTAGCACATAGTAGCATCTACAGAGAAGAATATACAACATGAGGGCAGCCACTGTAAAGACAACATGATAATGTACACTCATTGTATGTGTACATTATCATGTTGTCTTTACAGTGACTGTCCTCATTCAAGTGGAAATTATAGAAGGGACAGTCATTGTGAGATGTCCTCATTTGTGACAAGGATAGTCACACATGAGGACATCTCACAGTGATCAATTGTCCCTTGTGTAATTGCCACTTGAATGTATTGCTATTGAACCACATTAATTCTTTTCTTCTTCAACAAATGAGGACAGTCACTCTAAAGACAACATGATAATGTACACTCACTGTAAGGACAGTCACAAATGAGGACATCTCACAGTGACTGTCCCTTGTGTGATTGCCACTTGAATGTATTGCTATTCAGCCACATTAATGCTTTTCTTCTTCAACAAATGAGGATAGTCACTCTAAAGACAACATGATAATGTACACTCACTGTAAGTGTACATTATCATGTTGTCTTTACAGTGACTGTCCTCCTTCAAGTGGCAATTACACAAGGGATTTGTGTTTTCATTTGTGTTTTCAACAGCGCCGTAACCCTCCGCGAAATCACATCGGGATATAAGGGCAAAGAAAACAAGAACGTTGTCATTTTTATTTTCAACAGCACCGAGAGAGATAAACAAACTTAAAACTCAGACTTAAGAAAGATGAAGGCAATGCTTCAAAAGGCCGATGCCCTAAATACGGGAAAACACAATACCACCATTAAACGATGCCCTAGTCACCGTATCAATGCTGCCAGCTCCATACCAGTATGCTGACTGCTCACTTTCATCCTGTGATAAAGGTAACTTCATTAATCATACTTGAAATGGCAGCATACGAACTAAAGCTGATGAACATTTATAAACTAAAAGTTTAAAACTACAGATTACAAATGTAGTAGTTTCATACGAAAAGAACTTGATGTCTGAAATTTACCATTAGAAGTATCCAAAGGAATACCACAGTACTGTTGAACTTGGAGAATCGGAGATGATCTACACAGCAAGGTTCAACAGCTGTAAGGACTGTTACACCATCTTTAGCATTTGAATACATTTTCTCCTTGGCTTCTGGTGGATCCTCAAAGACCCCCAATGACGTTTTCCCTACAATTATCAATTGTTTGTCAGTATGAGATATTAATAAATAAACATTAATCACAATATTAGGCAAACAATGTTCTTGATGTCTGAATCTAAATCACAGAAAGCTCTAATAAAGTAGTTCTCAGTTTCACATTAAACTAAGTTTCAATTTCAAATGGTTATAATAATTTTTGCAAGTTATAAGTAGCTGGTTACAGTATATGACATAAAAAGAAAAAAAATCATTTCTATTCTTTTCTTCTTTTTCTCTTTCAACGAAGCTTTTGCACCACACAAATGCATACCAAGAATTTCTTAGGAGGTTTCAAGACCATTGCATACCAAACTTCTTCTCTGTAGATGCTATTGTGTGTCGTGGTCCAAACGGGTCCAAATAGACCTAGTGACTCTGGTAGGTCTCCAAAACCTGTTCTGCAGCAATAACTCTTCAATTTGACAAAGGACCTTATGAACTTATATGTTTTTTGAGTACCCTTTTTGATGTTCTAACAATCCTCCAACTCCCAGACCCTGACTACACTCCAGCATATCAATGTCCTTATTGAGTCCGCAGACCTAATGCATGCCTTTGGGTGTGGGTTCCAAAACAAGGCATTGAAAATGGGTGCATGAAACCAAGATCAGAGTTTGAAGATGTCCACCATGCTCTAAAGATCTAGATTCAACAAGGTTTGAGGTCCTTTACTTGCCGCTACCCTCTGATCTTGCATAATCCATCAACTCCTAGTCAAGAACATTGAGATTCTTGACCTAGGGCTTGCTCTCGAAATTCTCTGGCTTAGTATCCTGTTCCAAAGCTTTTAAAATATGAAAATAAACCCCCTTAACTTGCATTTTACAAAGAATAGAGGATATCCTATGGTTTATTTGCAAGTTAAGGCCATTTGAATGCAATAACCCAAAAAATGAGGGTTTGACAGAACAACAGATAAGAAAAAGGAATAACTTTGATATAAGGTGTCTTGAATCTACCAAATAAACTCTCAAAGCATAAGATATAAATACTCTAACATCCACACTGGTCTGCCCTCCCTTTCACATCCGTACACTGTACGTACAGTGCTTGAAGGAAATGCACAGAAAAGGCTCTGAAATAGTGGCTCTATCTGACAGAGAGTCCATACTAGGCTTCATGACTAACCTAGAGCACATTCCTTGTTATGGAGGAAGTTTGAATGGTGAAGAACTTATGGAATGGATAGAGGACCTAGATAACCATTTTGACTACAAGTATCTTATTAATAACCATTTTGACTACAAGTATCTTATGGATAGAGGACCTTGATAACCATTTTGACTCATTTAGTATCTTATTGAGCTTCACTTTGTTTCGAGAATATAGTTTAATATTCTCTACTAAACAGGGCCAACCACATGAAGGTGGAAGCTCATTTGGCCCCACCCCCCTCCCCCTAACATCACTCTACATTCCCCGTTAACATCTAACATTCATTCATTCTTTCAATTATTAATAAAATGTAACATTCAATCAATATCACATGATAACATTCATTAACACATTAGATTCGTTAACACGCAACATTCATCAATATGAAAATAAACACATAATTCATGAACATTCATTAGCACATAATTAAATTCATTGAGACATAAAATTCAGTCATTATCAATTAAGGTATTTAGATGACAATCATTTCTTTTTTCTCTTTCTAATTTTTTTTTCTATGTAAGCTCTAAGAGGAGCATCAGTGTTATCATCAATACCCCCCTCATCAGTTGTTTTGTTCTCTGTTCTTGATGATCTCAAATTCCTATGCTGCTGCAAAGGGGGGTCCTCTACAATAACAAATAAAAGAGTTAAATTTAAAATATTTAATTATAATTGTTACAAGTATTTAATTATTTTAAAGAACATAACTGTGGCGCTCTTTAATTACCTGATCTGGCCAAATCATTTTGTCTAGACTCAACCTCAACATGCTCATGAGCACCGACCCCTCAATCCTCTACAGTTGCTATACAAAATGTTACATTAATCCAAACACCAATTGTAATTACATATAAAAATTTTAATAGCAAATGTATACCTCCACCACTAGGATGCACATCATGCGAACCTTCATTATGCATAGATTGTGTAGAAGGATTGTCAGGCTGCATTCCAATATCCTACACATTGTTATCATTGATTTCTTAAAACAGATATACTCACTTTATATTAGAACTTAACATCAAATAGACTAATTGGTAAAGTATTCAATTTGAAATAAATTTCATTTAGCTTATTTACCTGTGGCTCAGATGCATCATTATTTGAACCTTGCACACTGATTTCAGCTCGTAGCCGTTCAGCCACGGCTCTATAGCCTTGTTGGAAGCCAATTCTCTTGTCCTCTTCTGTGAGGCATCTATTGAACTCTGACCCCTACATTTTTGCTTGGTATGGTGAATTTTACTTGCATTGTTTGATCAAAAAAAATTTCCTTGCAATATATAAAAAAATTGATACAAGTTTTGATTTACTAATACTTACAACTCGTGCTTGAAGTTTGGAAAAACCACCAGAGCCGAGCTTGTGTGTCCCATGCTTTTCTAATCTTGCCTTTTTTGCCTTTGATGTGTCAGACAATCTATGAAAAGTTTGAAATATGTTAGAGACCAGTACAGGAAAAATTTAGACGTTAATTAGTACATAATTACAGGAAAAATTTAGAGGTTAATTAGTACATAATTACATTCTCAAAAGGATCACATACCTTGCTCTACTCTCTACTGGCGTAATTCCTTTTTTCATGTCGGCTTTATACTTTCCATCCAAAATCAAAGCCTGCCACTCAGCCTCAAGAACACAGGACGGACGCTCGTGCCTTGGGTTAACCTCTAAATATTTCCTATACTGGTCCCTAATATACTTCAAACATAAACCATCTTTTTCAAGGAGCTTGTTTCTCTCGAATGCACGAGGTCCAAAAAGCTGGGTCATACTATGTACAAGATCATCCTTCAACTTTTTATCTTGGTTATTCCACCTTTTAAGTAAAAAAAAACATGTTAGACTCATAAATGAAGAGAAGCTACCTTTAATATAGTTCAAGAAATTGATGAAAAGGAAAACTATTCTAGCAATGATATGAAATCAAAATAGTGGTTTGGGGTTTTAGTTAGGATATGATGTTCCACCATGTACGTAGGGTGGGCCCGAATATCCGCAAACACTCGTCACCAAGTTTTCGCCAAAAAATATCATTCCCTACAAAATAATCATGGGATCATTAGTCGATGAAGAGTGATCAAAAACTAAATTACTATTATATCACTATAGAATAATAATAACTTTAAAGTACCTGGAACTTTGGCTACTTTTAAGGGAATGCCTTCATCGTCGTTGATGATCAATACGCAATCCTTCACCGTTCCCGTACTAGGAACACGGGAACATCCAGGAAATGATGTTGCATCGGGAGTTGTTGCATCTCCTATTGCAAAAAATGAAAACCATTATCAAATGCCTCCAAGAAATAATACTTCAAGGGAAATAAATTGGTGTAGAGCACCCATGGCACAAACACAATCAAGGGATCTACATCGTAAACACATAACACTTAAACACATAACAAAAGAGAGAAAAAGAGGGATTTGTGTACCAGTAGATGGTGCAACAGTTGGTGCATTTAGGCTGTGTGTTGTTGACATGGCAGTCAGCAAGACATTTGTGGCTGTCCTGGATGGAGGCGGCATTGTCATATCATCATGGAAAGGAGCGGAAGAATAAAATTGTTAGAGCATGCATAAATATAGAACGCGTGGACTAGCAAGGACAAGATTGTTAGAGCATTAAAAAAAAAGATTGTTCGAGCATGTATTGTCAATGATTATGATCATTCCTATATATATTCAGTGGAAAACACAAGTGGAGAATGGAACATGTGATCTACCTGAACCACTTGCAGTACCGGCCTCATCATGGGAATGGGGTTCAAAAATACGCAAATAACTCTGTAAAGACAATGCATCCATATTTTAATTAATGTCATAAAAGAGCATAACATAAAAACCATTATTGAACTCTTGTAATAATTAAAAATTTCATTAATACTTACTTTAAAGTTTTCAGAAGTGCGCAACAACTCAGCTGCCCTATCTTTTATTTCCTGAGTCTGAGGATGTATGGATACCAAACGTAGAAGTTCTTTCCCAATTTTCTTTAGCAGCTTTTTAATGGAACCGATCGGGTCATCGGTCTCTGCTAAATCAATAAAAAAAGGGCCCACAAGGGGGGACTCCTGAGGGACTGCAGGTTGCTTTCCCTCTCTCTGACCACCAACCCTCTATGACAACAATAGTATTAGTATTATCAAAATTACTCCAAAACAATGAAGAAAATAACATTAAAAAAAATAACATTTTGCTTCTATCTAGTTTGCACAATTACAATGAGTTTTACCTGCTCATGTGTAGATGAGCTAGGAATATCGTCACCATCACCTTCGGGCGGTTGCTCGATATTGTGCCCCTGTGTCAAAGATCAAGTATAAAAATGTTAGCCAAAATTTAATAACTAAATGGTATGTTGGAGTCATTGATTAGAAGTTGGTTTAATAGTATGTACCACCCCCATGATAGTAGCCTCGTTTGTAGTTGAAACTTGTAGCTTTTAAATAGATAATGAATAAACTATGTAACTATTTAAGACAAATATATTTCTATCAAGAAATGAATATTAAATACATTAAGGATTGATGGCATACCTTTAAATTTCATCATCATCATCCTCATCATCATCATCATCATCATCATCATCATCATCATCATCGTCATCATCATCGTCGTCGTCATCATCGTTGTCGTCGTTGTCGTCATCATCAACATCATCATCATCAACATCAACATCATCTTCATCATCATCATCAGTAGCAGCATCATCGTCATCATCTTCTTCTTCTTCTTCATGAAAATTTATCTCAGGAACATCATCCAATAATTGTCGATCGTGATCATCTTCTACTTCTTCGGTATCTTCTTCTTCCATCGCATTATACTTTATCGGCCTTCCTCTCGGTTCATGTCTAACAACAAATGACCAACCCGGTTTATGTGAAACCTCTGAGTAAAATACCTGCTCACATTGGCTTGGAAGAACATAGGGCTCATCCCCAACTGGCTCAAACGGCCTTGTATTAACCATTGTAAATCCATTATCATGTTCAATAACAGTTCTATTAGGATCATTTGGATTAAGTCGTAGCCTGTACCATTTGACAACGAAGAGTACTAATTTGAAGGAACTAAAGTCGCACTCAAGTATATCATCCAAAATGCCATAGTATTGATTTTTAGACTCTTGAGGATCTAAGTCATTTCTAGATGAAATATTAGTCACTTGAAAGACTGCAGTTATTCCAAAATCACAAGTTTTCTTCGTGTCATCCAACACTTTGACGCGAAATTTTTGACCATTACAGAACATACCCTTGTGGTGTTTAACCTGCAATAATATGTGAAACATGTCAAAATTATTATATCGTGAGTTGATAAACATACGGGTGATTAATAATTTTGTACGTACCTAGAAATCTCTTAAACCATATGCTAAATCTATTTCCCTTTGCGTAACATTAGAATCTCCATTACGATGAGCTTCTTTAACCAATGAAGATACACCTTCCCATATTAATGTGTGACCAGAATGTTGACATCGTTCAATCCATACCGTCATCCAATCAAGATTGTTTGCAATATACAAATGTAGTGCATCCCACTCTCGAGCAACTATACAAAAAAAAAATAGATGACTTACAACTGATTTATTTTGAAGATTAAGAAATAATTTATTACAATAACATCTTATAATTTATTACCTGTCACTTTCCTCAATCTACCTTTCCCCATCAAGTACTCCCCTTTGAATTTTTTAAAAGGGTCGAGATCCCAAATGCGATCTACATGGATATTTGAAGCAAACTTAGGAAGATATTCAGTAATGTACACCATAGTCTAGTATACCATGTATCCCTCTACCATAGAACCCTCAGGATGTGCTCTTTGTCGAACCAAAGCCTTCAAAGATTTCAAGTGCCTCTCAACCATCCACATTGACCTAGTGTGTGCAGGTCCACACAATTCAATCTCCTCAACTTGGTGTATGAGGTAGTGTTCTTGTGCATTGAAAAAATTTAGAGGTAGACACTTTTGCATTTCACACAGTAAATGAGGAATTCTTCTCTTCCAATAGTTTATATCTTCTTTATGGATTTCTTTAGATGACAACCACCTACATTAAGAGATTCAAGTCACAAAAAATATATAAATACGAGACTTTACAAAATAATATACAATAGATTACATAGCAAGAAAAACAAATTGTGAATATAATAAATATATACAACAAATTGAACAGATATTACTGCTTACCTCATGTATTTTCCAAGATCATATATCACTTGTTTGATGTTATTGTTGAAGTGCTCTGGGAGAGATAGAGGTAGCACGTACTGCAGTAATTATAAACCAATCATTTCATTATTTTCTAACATAACATAATGAATAGTACACGTAGTTTATGAATATATTGTAAATACAGAAGAACATAACTTACCTTGATGAAAGTATGCCAATCATGCATTTTGAGCCCTAGCCCAAATTCACTTTTCTTTGATATGAGATTGCTTATGTTCCCAGCAAATCCTGTGGGAAATCAAATTTTTCATATGACTTCTTTTATGGCATCACTTTGCTGCTCCGTTAATAACCAAGGAAGGGCACTTATATTAATCTGATCTCTATTGCTATTTGAGTGAATGAAATTCTTCAGTGCATGATTGGATTCATGAATGTCATTACAAATTTTGACAATTTTTTCTTTGTCACGCCTTCCATCCAGTATTTTCCACAATGTCTCTGTTATATTCTTTTCAACATGCATAAGATCAAACAAATGCACAATTTGTAGGTCCTCATAGTAGGGCAACCTACTAAATTGTCTGGGATAGCTTTTTAGTCCCTTTGGAAGGTTGTTAGTAGTGCCTTGATGACCTTCACGATCATCAATTACATAATTAGTAAACAAAAATCACAATAGAAATATATAAATTACAAACATAAACCATTAAGTGGAATGACATTACCTCGACGATTAATTCTATTATATTCCAACTTCCATAGGCGAGGTGTCATTCTTCGTGGCTTTGATGTAGTCTCTTCTTTCCCATTGAAAAGATGTTTTTCCATACTTCGATACTTATGATTCCTGTGGAGGAAGTGTCTGTACTCATCAAACACATGCTTTCCTAAACTTTTTGAATGACGAGATTTCATCTTTGGACCACAAACTGGACATGCAAATTTTCCCTTTGTTTGAAGACCTACAAGATAATGATATAATTGGATTATTAAATATGTTGATTTTTATAATTAGAATTATTATGCGCAACTTGAATTCACTATAACATACCACAAAAATGTGTTAGCCCTGGGGCATCATGTATTGTCCATACAAGTATTGCATGGAATTGAAATTGTCTTTGTCCTATTGGTCTAGACATGTCATACATAGTGACACCATTCCATAACTCCACCAACTCGTCAATAAGAGGCTCAATATATACATTCATATCTTTAACTTGATATTTACCTACTTGAATGAACAGTAACATTACATAATTATTGTGACCATTTTACTGTAAGATTTGTAAGTACATGTAAATTAATAACTATCAAATGATAAAATACCTGGAACAATCATTGCCAACATAATGTGCCCCCTCTTTATTGACATCCATGGAGGAATGTTATTGTTGATAACAAAAATAGGCCACACCGAGCAAACAGATCTCATCTCTCCAAATGGATTGACACCATCCGCTGCCAATGAAAGCCTGAGATTACGAGGTTCTTCTTTGAAGTGTTGCCACTTTTCCTCTATGTGCATAAATGCCGAACCATCCGCAAGGATTCGAATAATGTCATCTCGACTTCTATTGCGTGCATGGTAATCCATAAATTGTGCCAAGCTAGTACACCTGAATAATTGTCGCATCCGTGGAATAATGGGGATGTAACGAAGAACCTTGTGAGGCACCTTTTTTGTTATTCGATCTGTTCGATATCTACTCGTATGACATACAGGGCATTGTGTTGCAAATTCATGTTCTTTATAATATATAATATGATCATTGGGACAAGCATGTATTGCTTGATACTCCATTCCAATATCTTTCATAATAGCAGATAATTCTCGATATGAGCGAGGTAGAATATTTGATGGTGGTAACAAAAACTCGCCTATCAATCTACAGCAAAAAATATAAGTTGTTAATATAAACAATATTAGTGGTACATTATTCACCCTTTGTTAACTATAAAGACATATATGACATACCTTAACATACATGACATTGTTATGTTGGATAAACCATTCATAACCTTCAAGTTCAACAACAACAATACAGTAGAGAGAAGAGTTGTTTGGGAGTCTTTGTATAGGGGCTCGTATGCCTTCTCAAGTAGAGGTACATCAAGGCTATCATCATCATCATGATCAGATCCGCTTGGACTAAATGTGTCATGGATCAATGTATTTATACCATCATCTTCAATTGTGTTTTCTGGCGCATGATCGTCATCTTCCATGGGATCATTATCTTCACCTTGGATATTCGCACCCCCATGTTCCTCCATATCATGTACTTCCCTGGGGAGATCAACCTATATAAAATTGATTAATATAAATAAACCATGATCTTCAACTCATCATCAAGTGATTTCATATGTATATAAATTGTTAAAATGATATAATGAACAACTTACCAGTGGATGATAGTCATGCCCCCCTTCAATGTGACCATTCTCCCTACAATGTCTCTTAATTGTTTTGATTAGCAGTCTTCTACGGTTTAAGCCCTTACAAATTTTGCAAGGACAATAACATTTTCCATCACCTTTTCTTTTCAAGTTAGACCACAATCTAGCGATTGTCTCCCTATTTTGTTCTTCACTTATATTATCTGACATGATCGTTCTTCGCAGGAAGCAAAAATTGGGCTATGAAAACTTTGGTCTACAACTTTCAATGACTAAGCAAAATTGTCAAAAGTACACAAATCTTCTTAGACCTAGTTAAATCTTTTAATATTTTAAAAGTCTAGTTAAAATATACATTAGATTAAAAAATATACAATTTTCATGCCTGAGCGCGCGGCTACGACTAGTGCAATGGTCTTCTTGCTTAGCTCTAGAAGCTCTCTAGCAATCAAAACATATAAGCTACAAGGCCTAACAACAATTTCAAAACATATAAGCTACAAGGCAAGACATATTACATGACATGGCAAAAGGATTAAAATATACATTAGATTAAAATATATACAATTTTCAAACCTGAGCACGCGGCTATAACTCGTGCAATGGTCTTCTTGCTTAGCTCTAGAAGCTCTCCAACAATCAAAACATATAAGCTATTAGAATTCATTAACTTTCTGTAATTGGAAAACTCTATTTGATATTAGACCGTAAACTACCACTATTCTCTCCATAAGAACTAAGTACAAAATTCTTTCAAGTTCACATCCATGATTCCCTTTAGATTAAAATATACAGCAAAAATAAGCTAAAAGTCTAGTTAAAATATACATTAGATTAAAAAATATACAATTTTCAAACCTGAGCGCGCGGCTATAACTCGTGCAATGGTCTTCTTGCTTAGCTTTAGAAGCTCTCCAGCAATCAAAACATATAAGCTACAAGGCCTAATAGCAATTTCAAAACAAGGGTCATCAAAAGAACCAAAAACAATGTGTGCAAACAATACCTTGTGAAGTGGTATAGACAATTAGAAGATGCTACTATGTGCTAGGGAACTTCTTAGAACTGTTGGTATATTCTTACAACTTGTTACACCTGGGATATTCTTCTCTGTAGATGCTACTATGTGCCGTGGTCCAAACGGGCACATAAATGTGGTTGAATAGCAATACATTCAAGTGGCAATTACACAAGGGACAGTCACTGTGAGATATCCTCATGTGTGACTGTCCTTGTCACAAATGAGGACATCTCACAGTGACTGTCCCTTGTGTAATTGCCACTTGAATGAGGTCAGTCACTGTAAAGACAACATGATAATGTACACATACAATGAGTGTACATTATCATGTTGTCTTTACAGTGGCTGCCCTCGTGTTGTATATTCTTCTTTGTAGATGCTACTACGTGCTAGGGAACTTCTTAGAACTGTTGGTATATTCTTACAACTTGTTACACCTGGGATATTCTTCTCTGTAGATGCTACTGTGTGTCATGGTCCAAACGGGCCCATAAATGTGGTTGAATAGCAATACATTCAAGTGGTAATTACACAAGGGACAGTCACTGTGAGATGTCCTCATGTGTGACTGTCCTTGTCACAAATGAGGACATCTCACAGTGACTGTCCCTTGTGTAATTAAGTATTGTGGGGAAGCATTCTAAATAACCAAAGCCGCTAACAATAAATTCAACACAGATATGTCCTCATTTCTGGGTATTTTAGCTCTCTAACAGCTGAATACCAGATTAAATAATAATGACAAAAGAAAAATAAACCCAACGTACTCAGAAATTGTAGCTGTGATTTTGCGGAGGGAATCTCTCTCGGCGTTGTTGAAAACAAAAATGACAACCCGCTTGATTTTGCGGAGGGAATCTCTCTCGGTGCTGTTCAAAACACAAATGACAACCCGCTTTGTTCAAAACACAAATGATAACCCGCTTGATTTCGCAGAGGGAATCTCTCTCGGTGCTGTTGAAAACACAAATGACAACGTTCCTTTTTTTTTTTGCACTTATATCCCAACCAACATAAGGTCCATTTGTAATACAACATGATAATGTACACTTACAGTGAGTGTACATTATCATGTTGTCCTTAGAGTGACTATCCTCATTTGTTGAAGAAGAAAAGCATTAATGTGGCTGAATAGCAATACATTCAAGTGGCAATTACACAAGGGACAGTCACTATGAGATGTCCTCATTTGTGACTGTCCTTACAGTGAGTGTACATTATCATGGTGTCTTTAGAGTGACTGTCCTCATTTGTTGAAGAAGAAAAGCATTAATGTGGTTCAATAGCAATACATTCAAGTGGCAATTACACAAGGGACAATCACTGTGAGATGTCCTCATGTGTGACTGTCCTTGTCACAAATGAGGACATCTCACAATGACTGTCCCTTGTGTAATTCAAGTGGCAATTACACAAGGGACAGTCACTGTGAGATGTCCTCATTTGTGACTGTCCTTACAATGAGTGTACATTATCATGTTGTCTTTAAAGTGACTGTCCTCATTTGTTGAAGAAGAAAAGCATTAATGTGGTTCAATAGCAATACATTCAAGTGGCAATTACACAAGGGACAATGTCATGAGCTGTGACATATTGAACTTAGTATAATAATAAAATGATTAGATGATATATAATAATCTATTATTAACGGTATATAACAATAATATATAATTATTATCAAAAGATAATAATAATATATAGTTAGCATAATAAGTAATATGTTAATTAAATAATATTAAAATATTAATAAATAATATAATTATGATTATAATTATAATATAAATTAATAATAAATAATTATTAATAAATTATATATATTATATTATAATAATATATTAAGTAATAATATTAAATCAATTATTGATATAATAATTTTAATATATAAATAATATTAATAAACCACTCAATATAAAACAATATGTTATCACTATAATAATATTTATTATAATATTATTAATATTACTAACATCATTAATTATAATATTTAATAATAACAATAACATTAATAATAATAATAATAATAACGTTTAAAGCAATATCGAATATCTGTAATCGATATACATCTACATTAAACATCTGCATTATCTATCACGATGAGGAATGAAGAAGTGATACAACAATCACTAGTCATTACACATCGATACCATGAGAGGATGATTAATGAACCAAATACTATGAAGTCAAGATCAACATGATATGAATAAGGGATAGGTCGCTATGTGTTTCAGAAGATGTATTGATAAGCAAGAAGGATAACCATTCATATATTATAAATAATCATTAATTGCACAAGTTTAGACAATGACATATCCGATAAAGCAATATCAAACATGAAGACCCGCTAGCAAATATGCACCATCACTTCCAATGTTATCATGACAATAACATAAACTAGATTGAATTCTACTATCTATATCAATAGACACCACATAGGAGGATATCGACTAAAGGATTGAAAGATTATCGATTGTCTGAGATAAACCACATCTTGTAGAAACACAAAAGCATCAGTGATTATATCACAAGCTATTGATGAATGAGGCATCAGTCATGGATAATAAGTACAATGTATCCTTAAGTATTAACAGGAATGGAAGTCAATTTGAAGATCAAACTCCATTACCAGCAATCAACCAATAAATGGACAATTATCAGAAAATGATATCGACTTATATCAGAGTAGAAAGATTGGATATAATCATAACAATATGGGATAAGGCAAGAGTTAATATCGATTGACTAAATACTAATGATAGTTAGACCAAACTAATACAAACACAATGGATGTTAACTACTGGTTGCACTACCAATTAGGGAAGATTACCTTCATAAAAAGATTTGATATTGAGTCAATCTGGGAGTTATCTATGATCAGAAAATAATGAAATAATATTATGTGAACTGTCGGATTATGGAAAGGTGTGATTAACAAAGGGACATGGAGGAAGAAACAAGACACGTCTCATTCATAGCATCTCTTCATTTGTTAAAGACAATATAAGAATGCATTCTCATCAGTCACTCAAGGCATCATTAGAACTTTATTTACTTATCCATATTTGGATATACTCAATAGAGCATCTGCCTTTGGCAGTTTGGTTTCAAGTTTATCATTGCAGATCAGAGACAACACCATGATTGCACAGATAGAAAGGATAGTCAGAAACAACATCAATATTTGAAGTTGCAAGCATATAATTCAGAATCTGAAATAGCAGCATATCACTCATAGCGATATTACACATTTGCATAATTACATCATCATATCAGACACAGCAAATACATTGCTGTAAGAAATACTTATTGATTGTATATCGATATTGTTTATATCAGACATAGCATCATTATACTATCACTATAAGTGATAGGAAACATCATATTCATAGCATATTTCATATCATTATATCCGACAGTGCTATTAAACATATTGGTATCAATATCATCTTGCACACATATTGTGATTGAATCTGAAATAGCGGTTGATATCTTAAGTAACCTCCATTACTTAGTTTAATTGTAAGTATCTGATAGAGTAAGTCTGAGAAGTGGAGTAATTGTTCCTGTTTTCCAAGTTAGCCAAAAAGGGGACATTACAGACAATCACTATGAGATGTCCTCATGTGTGACTGTCCTTGTCACAAATGAGGACATCTCACAATGACTGTCCCTTGTGTAATTCAAGCGGCAATTACACAAGAGACAGTCACTGTGAGATGTCCTCATTTGTGACTATCCTTACAGTGAGTGTACATTATCATGTTGTCTTTAGAGTGACTGTCCTCATTTGTTGAAGAAGAAAAGCATTAATGTGGTTCAATAGCAATACATTCAAGTGACAATTACACAAGGGACAATCACTGTGAGATGTCCTCATGTGTGACTATCCTTGTCACAAAGGAGGACATCTCACAATGACTGTCCCTTATGTAATTCAAGTGGAAATTACACAAGGGACAGTCACTGTGAGATGTCCTCATTTGTGACTGTCCTTACAGTGAGTGTACATTATCATGTTGTCTTTAGAGTGACTGTCCTCATTTGTTGAAGAAGAAAAGAATTAATGTGGTTCAATAGCAATACATTCAAGTGGCAATTACACAAGGGACAATCACTGTGAGATGTCCTCATGTGTGACTGTCCTTGTCACAAATGAGGACATCTCACAATGACTGTCCCTTGTGTAATTCAAGCAGCAATTACACAAGGGACAGTCACTGTGAGATGTCCTCATTTGTGACTATCCTTACAGTGAGTGTACATTATCATGTTGTCTTTAGAGTGACTGTCCTCATTTGTTGAAGAAGAAAAGCATTAATGTGGTTCAATAGCAATACATTCAAGCGGCAATTACACAAGGGACAGTCACTGTGAGATGTCCTCATTTGTGACTGTCCTTACAGTGAGTGTACATTATCATGTTGTCTTTAGAGTGACTGTCCTCATTTGTTGAAGAAGAAAAGCATTAATGTGGTTCAATAGCAATACATTCAAGTGGCAATTACACAAGGGACAATCGATCACTGTGAGATGTCCTCATGTGTGACCTTTGTGAAGGCAAGTGCCAATTTGTACCCAAGTTACCAATATTGTGGAAAAAGTGGGAATGAAGCATTTAGGGGTCAAATTGGGCAAAGAAGTGTAGAAGTGGCCTATGTGAGGTCTAAATAGCCTAACTAAGTCATGGTTAGGGTCTTATGGTGTTTGAACAATAAGTTTTGAACCAAAATCCCAAAGGTTGTAACAAGTTGTCAATGTTGTCATTCACAACATTGACAACATTTGTGCAAGGGAGCATTTTCGAGTAAGATGGTTATGTAACTATATGAAACCATTGAATTAGGCATCAGATCAACTATAAGAGGCCTCCATCGATCTGTGCAAAAGGTTGGGGGGAAAAACATTTGGAATTAAGAAGATTTGTAGAGTAACACGGTTTTAGTGAATTCTTGAGTTTTTTTGTTTCTTTGTTTTCAGTTGATTAATGGATTAGATAGCTCGCAGTGTCTATTGGAAAAGTTAGTACAAGTTGTTTTTTTATTTTGTGTTATGTTTTTTTTGAGTTTTGAAGCATTCCAACTAGTTTGTTAATTCTTTTGTTAAGTACCCTATCATTGGTTTGAACCAGGCAGGTTGAACAAATGGAGTCTTAGCTCATCATTCCATTGTCAATTTTGTACGGGCTCTTGGAATGGGTGAGGAGACTCCATGTACTATATGTTTGGAAGGAGGGGCCCTGGGAAGTTCATTTTCTATGTTTGCAATGATGTCCTAGGTGAGTCAGTTGAGCACAGTTAGGGATGACAAATCATTACAAGAAGATTACAACAAGTTGAATGCATTGGTTGCTTCAACTAAAATCTCATGGAGAGGTAGACACACATCTAAAGAAGCCCCAAGTCAAATTAGAAGATTGGGTGAGTTTCTTTGGCTGCTAAGAAAACAAACTCTTAGTCAGACTGTCCAAGTTGTGTCAAAATACTTGTTTTCAGGCATGGCTGTAGCAGTTGGTGTATAAAAAATCTAGGAGGAGAAGACCTTAGATATCTTGGAGTTCTCAATAAAGGGCATCTGAATCCTAAGCCCTTTAGGTGGCTTAATATAAACAAAAAGGCTTGACAAAGGCCTAATTGCTAGCAGCCTATTTTTGGGTGCAATTGGCATGGTTTGATGAACCAGATTGAAGTACTGATGAAAAGTATAGGTGAAGGAGTAATATTGAAACCAATAGAGGTCCTAGTGGCCAGCCTCTCCATGGAGTAAAGTTCTAGTTGAATGTGTTTCAATTTGTGAAGACAAGACTAGGAGTGTCCTAGTAGCTAGATTGGTATTGAGCAGAGTTCGTTGTATTTCTTGTTGGTGTGCACTAGTTGAAGGAGTGGGATCTTGGGTAGAGATACCTAAAGAGTGTAGGGATAGTTAAGTACCCTATCAAGTCAAAACATTGGCCTAAAGAGACCCTAGTGAAGGATAGGGAGTGAGCAAGACAAAGTGTTACATCAATTAACAAGATCATTTTTTGGTAATTGTGTACATTATCATGTTGTCTTTACAGTGACTGTCCTCATTTGTTGAAGAAGAAAAGCATTAATGTGGTTCAATAGCAATACATTCAAGTGGAAATTACACAAGGGAATATCACTATGAGATGTCCTAAGTGTGACTGTCCTTGTCACAAATGAGGACATCTCACAGTGACTGTCCCTTGTGTAATTGCCACTTGAATGAGGACAGTCACTGTAAAGACAACATGATAATGTACACAAGTACTGTGAAGGTAGTCGCAAGTTAGGGCTGTTTCATTGCATACCCGAAACAATGAAGACATTACAGTCCACAAAACGTTTGTGCTTGAAAGATGAACAAATAAAATTAAACTTCTAAATAACCAAAGCCGCTAACAATAAATTCAACACAGATATGTCCTCATTTCTGGGTATTTTAGCTCTGTAACAGCTGAATACTAGATTACATAATAATGACAAAAGAAAAATAAACCCAACGTACTCAGAAATTGTAGCTGTGATTTCGTGGAGGGAATCTCTCTCGGCGCTGTTGAAAACACAAATGACAACGTTCTTGTTTTTTTTTCCCTTATATCCCGATGTGATTTCACGGAGGGTTACGGTGCTGTTGAAAACACAAATGACAACGTTCCTTTTTTTTTTTCCCTTATATCCCGACAACATCACAATTGCAAGTTAGGGCTGTTTCACTGCATACCCGAAACAATGAAGACGTTACGGTCCACAAAACGTTTGTGCTTGAAAGATGAATAAATAAAATTAAACTTCTAAATAACCAAAGCCGCTAACAATAAATTCAACATAGATATGTCCTCATTTTTGGGTATTTTAGCTCTCTAACAGCTGAATACCAGATTACATAATAATGACAAAAGAAAAATAAACCCAACATACTCAGAAATTGTAGCTGTGATTTCACGGAGGGTTACGACACTGTTGAAAACACAAATGACAACGTTCTTGTTTTTTTTGCCCTTATATCCCGATGTGATTTCGCGGAGGGTTACGGCGCTGTTGAAAACCCAAATGACAACGTTCTTATTGTTTTTGCCCTTATATCCTGATGTGATTTCGCGGAGGGTTACGGCGCTGTTGAAAACACAAATGACAACGTTCCTTTTTAATTTTGTGCTTATATCCCGACAACGTCGCAATTGCGACAGTGCCAAATGTATTGTCGTCACAAATTGCGACGATGTCGGGCTATATTTGAAAAAAAAAAGCCAAAACCGCATGACATTTGCCTGCCGTCGCAAATTGCCGTCGCAATTTCACCCCAAATGTATTAGTGTATGGATGTTGATATGGTTCATTCTTGTAGTAACCATCCCAACGTGGTTGATGGGTCTTGTGTGGGGTCTGATGAGTTTTTTCCTCATATTGCGTTAGTGGACCACACTGGTTCTTCTATGATAAGTCTAGATCTAGCTACTTTTGGAGCTTACCCTATAGGCTCAACCTCTCTTGTTACCAGAGATGACACCTCTCGCATAAATGCTATTGAACTGGTCACTTCATTTCATCTTGCATCAACACCTGTTACTTCTTCCACCAGCGAACTAGCAACAAAAAAGATTGAATCAGCAATCAAACATCATAGTCATCAAGTCAAAAGAAAAGAGCAATGGTCGGATGGCGAAAACCACATTGTGGCAGTATCCGCACCTGAGAAAAGTAAAACTAAAAATCTGCTCAAAAATAATGATTCTCAAATAAAAGATGACAAGCTGATTCTCTACAAAAAAATGATGCACTACTTCAAGCATGATCTCATATATGTTATACTTCAGCCCATTCCTAGAGCTGAGAACAAATTTGCTAATGCCTTGGTTACTTCGGCATCCATTTTACAAATGAAAAAGCATAAATTTCACTTCAAGTTCATGGTGGATGAATTACGCTATCCTGCTCACAAATCTTACAATCCTACCATCTTTTCATGTCTTCTACCTCATATTCTTCCTGACAATCCACCGCACCATTCTTTCCACCATCCCTTACACTTTTCCTTTGTCTCTGGTGACTTGTATAGGAAGGGTCTAGACGGAACTCTCCTTAAGTGTCTAGAAATAGAGGAGTCAGAAAAAGTGCTAGCTAAAATCCACAATGGCATATGTGGATCACATTCTAATGATCCTCCACTAGCTCAGACATTGCTTAGGGCTGGTTATTATTGGTCGAACTGGTTGAGACCTCCTATCATCATAGTTGCAACATTTGGGCTTGGGGCCTATTAGTTCTCTACATCAGAGGAAGCAGATTCTTGATGCCCATTTCTGTCTGGGGCATTCTTTGTACATATTTTATTGATCTTGAAAAAATTCCAAAAAAATTCATGTATGATGCTGAAAAAATCCTAAAAAGCATAAAAAGTACTGAAAAAATGAGCATCCTAGTGAAAACCTAGCAATAGGCGCTTTGATGTCTCACCCAGAAAAATCAAAAAATTGAAAAAATTGAAAAAGTGCCTTGGTGAAAACTCGGAAACAGACGCCTTGGTAGCAAAAATACAAAAAAATTATAAAAAGTCTTGAAAAAATTGCAATATATCTATCAAGTGGTGAAAACCTAGAAATAGGCACTGCTTGAGACCCTTTGCACCTATGTCTATCAGTCTTGCGTGGCGCTCATTCGCTCCACTTCTCGCTTTGCCTCTCCTAGCCTAGAATTGACTCTTGTCTTAGTCTAAGGGGCATATGTTGTTTTAAGCTTATCTTGGGTCTCTTTGTGCGTCTGGGTTTCTTAGGCACCTCGCAAATGGTGTTTTTCAACACCACCCCAATTGTGTTTTTCAACACTACCCTAGCGTCGAGTGTTTCTCAACACTTATCAAATATCCTTCCTACAGTCTAGATGATGCAATATTTCTCATTGGCAGATGCGATACTCAAAGTTTGACTCTATGACCTACACACACACACTTGACTCGCTGAGATTTGTTTGACTTTATTTCTTTGTATGTTGTTTATGTTGATTTCTTTGTTGAGTGTTCTCCCCCTATGATCATTTTTGATGATGCATAGCTAGAAGACTGAGGGACTAAGAACATGTTTTGTTGCTTTTTCTACTTGTGGGTATATTTTGTTGGTCCTAACTGTCATTAAGCATTTATGCTTGTTCCACTTGACATTGGGATCTACAAGGTATTATCCTTGACTATTTTACAAGTGCATGCTTCTAGTCATCTTGACTTTCTTGTGTCTCAATGCGAGCATAATCTTGCTATATCAAATTTAGGTAATCTCACTACACTAGTCATCTTGACTTGCATGTCTTTGATGCCTAGGTGAGATTTCCACATTTCTATCTGATATAGATCATATTCAGATCCACATAGTTATGCTAGTGTGTATTGTATGATCTTGCGACGCTACCAATAATGCTCGATGATGATAATTAGATGTCTATTGGCTTCATAACCTTGCAAGTAAACCACTTTTCATGTAGCTTGCATTCTTAAGTTCATGTTAGATTAGTTTTGCATCTTGCATATGGAGAGAGCTCTCCTTTTCATCTTACGTGGACTTGTTAATCAACTGCACTCACCTTTCGCTTCTTCCTGATCATGTCTTTCACTTCTTGTCTTTCATATCCCATCATTTTCCTTTCATTTCTGGATCGAAACCAAAATTCGAGTTCACCTTGATCATCTTTTTCCTTCTTCCGTGCAGTTGGCTAACCTTTTGAGGCCTGATCCTTCGATCTTCGCTGGGGCATTCTTCACCTCTTCAACCCCATCTCTCTCAACTTCTAGTCTTTCATTCACTTTCACATCCCAAGTTCCAATCTCCTCTCTCCATGGTGTTTATGGGTTGAGGGACCAATAGGTTCGTGCCCCGTGTCCCATGTGTGGGGCATATCTTCACTGCTTGATGGTTATTCTATTCTCTTTCTTTGATTATGATTTCTAGTGATTTGATCATGTCTCTCTTGCTTCTGCTTTCCCTCTACCTGGATTTCACTTTCGATCCTGAGGGGGTAGACACATCATATCTTATTGGCTATCTCTTTCCTAAGTGTTCAGTGCTATCGCTACCAGGCTGACTATGTAGGATATGCTATTTTTTTGCACTTCATTCTTTGGAGTCAGAATGCTATTGCTTGCCTTCTTGGCTATCTCTTTCTTTCTTGGCTGATCTGAGTTGCTTTGTGATCCCAAATCAATCTCACATTTCAACTTCATTCTTTGACTACATGTGTTCCCAGATCGATCACACATTAGTCAAAGAGGGGAAAATGTATACACCTAAAAATGGTCATCTAGACTATTAGCCCCTTTTGCTAAATCATCAATTACTTGTTCTTGATCAAATCTTAGCTCTATCATTTATTTGATTATTTTCTATGGGCTAACCATCTTATCCTAAGTTTTTATTTATTTAAAAAGAATATTTCTTCCCCTTTTAATAAATAAAAAGCCCCCACTTTTCCTCTTATCCTAAGTTGCACAAATAAAGCATTATTCTTATTTTATAAAAAGGGAAAAAACATTTTTTGTCTCATATGGACACAAAAGTCAACTCCTATTTTCTCATTGGAGGATACTTGTGCACATGGATTGCTCCCTCTTCAAGCTCCACCATTGATTAAATCTTTTTCCTCTTAATCTCCATGGTCCATTTCTCCTCATTTCCTATAAAAGAAGAGCTCTCTTCTTCATTCTAGAGGCCCCAACTTTTTATGCTAACTTTATGCTGCAGGATTTCTAGGTCACTTTGGAGCTTTTGAAGATTTGGAGCATTCTTAGCATCTACATCCCATTCTTGCATTCTTATCTTAGCTTCATATTTATGCTTTCTTAGATTAGCTTCATTTCTATGCTCTAGATTAGCTCACGTAGATTAATTAGCTTGGGTTGTAACACTTGCATATTTCCTTTCATAGCTTAGCTTGCATTCTCATTTCTAGCATAGCATTGCATTGCATTTTTATTCTTGATTCTTGAGGATATTGGTATTTTTTCCCTTGTCTTCATTGAATCTCCCATTGCATGGTTTACTAGCAAGGTTATAGGCTAAATAGCTCTAGCTGAGAGCATTCTTAAAAACCTTTGCACTCCATGCCTAGGGAGCTATGGATCGATTTGTGAGGCCTCATTCTTGATTTTCCTTGCATGTAATGATTCATAGAAGTGTGACACATTTATAGCACACATTTTTTAAACCTTTGCACTCCATGCCTAGGGAGCTATGGATCGATTTGTGAGGCCTCATTCTTGAGTTTCCTTGCATGTAATGATTCATAAAAGTGTGACACATTTATAGCATACATTTTTGGTGATGGTTATTCTGTTCTCTTTCTTCGATTATGATTTCTAGTGATTTGATCGTGTTGCTCTTGCTTCTACATTCCCTCTACCTAGATTTCACTTTCGATCCCGAGGGGGCAGACACATCATATCTTATTGGCTATCTCTTTCCTAAGTGTTCAGTACTATCGCTACCAGGCTGACCATGTAGGATTTTCTATTTTTCTGCACTTCATTATTTGGAGTCAGAATGCTATTGCTTGCCTTCTTGGCTATCTCTTGCTTTCTTGGCTGATCTGAGTTGCTTTGTGATCCCAAATCAATCTCACATTTCAACTTCATTCTTTGACTGCATGTGTTCCCAGATCGATCACACATTAGTCAAAGAGGGGCAAATGTATACACCTAAAAATGGTCACCTAGACTATTAGCCCCTTTTGCTAAATCATCAATTGCTTGCTCTTGATCAAATCCTAGCTCTATCATTTATTCGATTATTTTCTATGGGCTAACCATTTTATCCTAAGTCTTTATTTGATTAAAAGGAATATTTCCTCCCCTTTTAATAAATAAAAAGCCCCCACTTTTCCTCTGTAATGTCCCCAATTTGGACCTTACTTGATTTGTCTTAAAATTCATAATTAGTATTTGGATTTACCTTGGGAATGGTAATTTGTAATGTTGTATACTAGGAGGATGCCAATCCCCAATAATTATAATACATCATTATATAATTTATACTTATAATCACAAGAATTCATAATTCTTTATATAATGTATTTATTTCATATTATATATTAGTTAGTTATTTATCAATATATTTGAGTTAAATTATTTCAAATGCAAGTTTACTTCATAACAATATTACTATATTTCATAATTTATTATTTAAATTTTCATAACTTATTATTCTAAAGTTTATTTCATATTATTGTTAATATCTAATTCATACAATGCTAATAAATAAATTAACTCAAAAGATATACTTACCTTCTTTATGCCTTTATTTTTAGCTTATTCAATATTTATTTCCTTTTAATATTCTCCTACATTTCCTCCTTGATCTTCTCCTATATTTTCTCCTTGATTTTCTCCTACATTTCTTTTCTTGTTTTCGTTGGAATTTGAATAATCACCTCTTCTTATTATTCTTCTCATTTTTATTTATTTCTTCTATGTATCTATCATCCGGGAGGAATGGATTTGATATCCATTATATACATTTGCATGTTGAAGGGTTGCCACCTTTAGATTTAGAGACATGCCTCTATATTTTTATTTATTTATAATAATAATAATTATTTACTATTTATTTATAATTTATTTTACTACTTTATAATTATACTTATTATTTATATTAATTCTATTGATTCAATTATTATTATAATAGTCTAGGTTTCATTATAGAATGAATTTAATAATAAATTATATATTTGATTAATTATTATCATTATATTGATTGGATTACTATTATAAATTGATTAAAGAATATTGTTGATTCTTGTAATGTCCTTATACGTTTTCAAATGTATGATTATATTAAATATAGATATTATTAAAATTTATTTGTTTATTACTAATATTCATAATTATTTCAATAATATATGATTATATAATAATATTTAATAATATATTATTTTATGGAGTGATATTAATATTATTATTGAGTAATATTATTTAAGGTTAATATTCTATTAATGTTATTATTAATATTAATAATTAATAATTATTAATATTATATATAACAATTATTCATAAGGACTCATATATTTATTATTATTCGAATAATGTTCAAATCAAGTTTACTCATTTGTATTGTCAATTACGGCTCATGACATCGTCTTATCCTAAGTTGCACAAATAAAGCATTATTCTTATTTTATAAAAAAGGGAAAAGCACTTTTTGTCTCATATGGACACAAAAGTCAACTCCTATTTTCTCATTGGAGGATATTTATGTACATAGATTGCTCCTCTTTCAAGCTCCACTGTTGATTAAATCTTTTTCCTCTTAATCTCCATGGTCCATTCCTCCTCATTTCCTTTAAAAGGAGAGCTCTCTTCTTCATTCTAGATCCCCAACTTTTTATGCTAACTTTATGCTGCAGGACTTCTAGGTCACTTTGGAGCTTTTGAAGATTTGGAGCATTCTTAGCATCTACATCTCATTCTTGCATTCTACATCTCATTCTTACATTCTTAGCTTAGCTTCATATTTATGCTTTCTTAGATTAGCTTCATTTCTATGCTCTAGATTAGCTCACATAGATTAATTAGCTTGGGTTGTAACACTTGCATATTTCCTTTCATAGCTTAGCTTGCATTTCCATTTCTAGCATAGCATTGCATCGCATTTTCATTCTTGATTCTCGAGGATATTAGCATTTTTGCCCTTGTTTTCATTGAATCTCCCATTGCATGGTTTACTAGCAAGGTTATAGGCTAAATAGCTCTAGCTGAGAGCATTCTTAAAACCCTTGCACTCCATGCCTAGGGAGCTATGGATCGATTTGTGAGGGCTCATTCTTGAGTTTCCTTGCATGTAATGATCCATAGAAGTGTGACACATTTATAGCACACAGGTAATATGCTTCATCACCTCCTTATGGATGTTCTTCAAGTGTTCTACAAAATCCTTAGCCTCAGCACTACTTATTTCTCCTTTATCTATCTTTTCTAACTCAGATGCATTTCTGGGACTACTTCCATACATAATCTATGCATGATGTGATGAACTAAACTTCAAATCTATCTTCAACTCTTCACTTTCTGCTAGTGTCATTCTATGTGCTACCTTATTTGGCAAACTGGCTCCTGGAATCAAGTCCATATGATGATTGATCTTTCTTACTGGTGGTAATCCATCAGGCACATTATCAGATACAATATCCTGAAACTCATTCAACAAATCTGCAACTTCTAGAGGTACACCTTCTACTTTCTCTTTCCTAGCCTTTGAAATTAAGGTAAAACACATATGCTCATGCCGCATACCATCTAAGAAATTTCCTCTATCAACAAAAGTTATTCTTGTATTACCACATACATTTTCTTCTATTTCCTTCAATGGTTTTAGCTTATGTCGCACTTCATCCTTTGTCAGAGAATAGGTATTTGCATGACCATCATCTACAACACATCTGTCAAACTACCAAGGTCTACCCAATAACATATGACATGCATCCATAGATATGATATCACATAGTACCTCATCATGGTACCCGCCAATCTTGAACTTTACTAGGCACTGTTCACTGATCATGACCTTGTGGTCATCCTGCACCCAAGCAACCCGATATGGATGTGGATGTTTCTGCCTCCTGCTTTTTCGGATCTTCATTTCGATCTCCATATGACTGTCCACCAAATCTTCCATCACGACCTCTTTTGCTTTGTCTACTCTCAAACTTCTTGTTCAACTTTTCCTCTACTTTTAGAGAAAACTGGTATGCCTCTTCAATACTATTCAGCCTCAAACCATTAAGGTAACGGGCAACTTTCTCCTTATTAGCTTCCACATGGCCTATTCTGATGAGGATTCGATAGAACTCCTCTATATACTCCTAAATAGATCTTCCTGTTTGCTTCAAACTTTGCATCTTCTTCAGTAGGTCAAGATCATAATCAATAGGGATGAACTGTCGCTTCAATTTATCCACCATTCGATCCCATCTTGTGATTTTATCCTTTCGTCTTCTATTTCGCTCTAATTGAATCTCTTTCCACCAGATCTTCACATGACCCTTTAGTCTGGCCTTCGCAAACTTGACCCGATCAGAATCCTCAATATCTTCATACTCAAAATATTCTTCACATTCATTGATCCAGTCGATCAATTTCTCTGGGTTAAGATTTTTAGAAAATATCAGAACCTCAATCTTAGGTCTTTTCTCAATCTTCAAAATAGCCCGAAAAAGTCTTTCTTCCTCTTAATTCAAAACTTCAACTTCTGCTTCTTGTTCATCATTTCCTTCTTTGGCTTCATCCTCACTTTCGTCTTTGATATTAAGATTCATTCCTCTGCGAATCTCCTTTTGCAATGCTCACACTTATCTCTATAGTTCCCTAACCTCAGGTGTTACAGCACTAGCTCTTCTGCCATGTTCCCTTCGTGGAGGCATTTTCACGCTTCTCGTTGAAACCCTAATCACTTTTCTGGTGCAAACTGCCTCACAGTCGGGGATCTATTTACACAGAAACCCTAACCCATAGTCCTGGTGCAAACTGCCTCACAATCAGCAATCTGTTTACACACTCAAGAACTCCCACTCTGATACCACTTGATGAAGGGTGCTCCCTTTAATACCATAAACACATAATAGAAATAAAGAAACAACAACAATATGCAAGAACAGAAAATGGGCTTCTTATTATCTCCACAAATGTGAAATTACAAATTTAAGAATTACAATATGCAAAGCCACATGGGTATTCCCTTTACAATATTCTGTAAGACAAAGCCTCGAATTATTATCTAGATCTACCCAAAACTTCCTGAACTACCTAAGACAACACTACGGGCCTTCTTTATATAGGCAATTTCCACCACCCGAGAATGTTTCAAAAATTTAGCCCTTTAGGCCGACTAAACATATAATTATTTATTTTTCACAATTATTACAATAGGGTCGGCTTAAAAGAAATACAAAATATGATTTTAGGTAACCCAACTTTCGGAGGCCATAACTTTTTAACCGTAGCTCTATTTTTCTATTGTAACCACTTTTCGAAAATGCCATGATGAGATCTACAGTGCCTAACATGCGCTAGCACTAGTCAGCCGAGGGTCGATCACGATCCGGAGCCTCTAAGGCCTTCAAAATTGACTTGAAAAATTTTGTACCAATAAACCTCAATAACTTCACCAATACAGATGATGTGGCAATGAAACTCAACTGGTAGGTTGAAATGACTGAGATGAACCTCCAACTATGAAATCAGAACATTTCGAGATCATATGACCAACTTACTAAAAATAGTAAGTTTCCAAAAATAGCAGCTCTGCATAAGATAACCCTTATTGAAAATAAAACCAGAAATATTTTTGGGTGATGCAAGATTGCTCTTACACCCAGGATGCTCCTGCATCAAATCTAGCATCTCTTAATTATCTAGAATCTATGGTTCTGATTTGAGCCCCAATTGGATGGAACATAACGTCTAGGGTATTGTGTTCCTGGGAACCTAACGCTCAAGGTGTTGTATTCCCTAAGGTTTGGGCTGAATTTGGAATTGGAGCCCTATCTTGATAATTTAGTGGGGTATTTGGATTTATAGATGACCCTTCTAAGTTTTAACCCTTGAGATGTTGTGAGAGATATATGAACACCCTATCTCTCCTCATTTTTGTAATTAAGTTCAAGGTTGGAGGACAAACTTCCAAGCATTTAAGATCTAGATTTCTTCTCAAGCATTCAAGGTGTACTTCTTTATGGATCTCTTTCCCTCATTGAAGACCAAGAAAAAGAGTTTTCTATCAAGGAAGGAGATATACATACATCTGCATTTATTCAATTCTTTCTTTCTCTCAATCAAACATTGTGGCAAACTACTACATCCAAAATACAAAGTTTTGTCTTCCATAATTTCTTCTTGGGTTTTTATCTCATGTCAAAACTATTGCATCAACATATTTGATCACATTCAAAAAAGGATTTGCATTGCCAAGATATGACATACTTCATTTTTAAGATCTAGCCTCTACTATATGACAACATGCTTTCATTTCCTTTATTTCATTTCAAGGTTGATTCTAAATAGCGGTTTGATCAAGGAAAATACCTCTATCTAACATTTTCCCTATTTTTTTTGTGTAAGAATAGGTAGAGCATCTATCGAGACTAATCCAAAAAGTGTGGGATCTAATGAAGTGACTATGAAAGTTTTGGGAATAATAATAGGGAACACAAATAATTTGCAAACTATTCCTAGAAACAAAATGCCCAAGGTATTTTTTTGCTTGCAAATTCGGTCCAAATTCAGTCTATAGGTTATTATACCTCCGTGTTCTCCATTTCTAGTCATTACAGGTGTTTGTCTATTTTTTGTTTGTCTATATTTCTTGAATCTTTTTAATTTTTCTTATTTTTCCCTCTTTCATCATAGAATAATCCTAATCATTCCAATATCATTAGCTCTGAAGGATCATTGACTCATTTAGTGCTTAAGTCCTACTTGAACCTATTGGTTCATCTTCCTTCTAAATGTGCATTATAGAAATGAGGAGCAATCTACCTTGCTTACATTTTCTTATTGTACATTTTGGTGACCCAAATCATAACATTTTCACTTCAGATTTGGTACTTAGATTTGATTTTTTTACATTCTATTTTATCCATTTAAAATTAGTCTTATTTTTGCAATCATTTATTAAAAAAATATAAAAAAGATTGCATACTGGTTTCATAGATCTAGTTCATTCTTGTATTGCATTTTCATATTTCAAAATATTAAAAATTTAAAAATATTTCTTTTGATACATTGTGTGTCTTATTATATTGGAAAAATGTATGATTTCCTTGTACAAATATTTACTTCCTTTGATGGTCTATTTAGTAGTAAATACTTTGATATGATGGATGGAGTCCTTGATGAATTTATCTCTAATAATCTTTCCTCTCAACCCTATAAACTATATTTTTGCCAAAAGTTGACTAATATGATAGAAGGATTTAGGGTATAGAATACTCCCCTTTATGAACCTCTCAATAGTTCTTTTCTCAAAGATTCTCTCCCTCGTGAGGACATATTAATACAAAAACATACTTTTAACACTTCTCTTAATGATCTACCTCTTTAGGATGAACCATTAGAGAATGATGTTGATTATTCTCTTTATATGTATCTCCACCATGATGGTAATTTAGTATAAGAGGATGATATTATAGGGGAAGAGGGTAATATATTTATTAATCCCCTAAATAACACTTCCCTTCCTATCCATTTCAATAATCTTCCCTCTAGAGATGAAGCATTAATGAGTTGTGTTTGTCCTTCTCCTAAATTTTTTCATGAAAGTAACTTAAAAGACAAGGATGATATGCTTGATGCTCTCTCTTTTTCAAATGAATCTTTTGAGACTAGAAACTAATTAAGTCAATACAATTCAAGATACCCCTCAAAACAAATTGGTGATTACCCAACCCAATTATCATGCAGTTACATACACATTTAACTTTATTAATATTTAACCATCGTAAAAAGTAAGCACCCTTAATTAGGAGGTCATTTTGGCCTCATTTTAGTATGTATGAGTTTCCACATTGATTTTGCACTTTCCTAATGCTTACAAGTCCTTCAAATTAATATTATAAGTGTGAGGCCTCACCCTGAGCCCGTCATAGCTTTTTAGTTTCTACATTTGAGATATACTTATTTGATACTATTTTTTGATGCACTATAGATTTAACACCTTATGTCATAGATTTTATCACCTTAGATGCTAGATGCACATTATTTTATGATTGTTTTGATGATTATCTTGTGGCATTATTATGTATTTGCATTAATGATTAATATTATTTTATGATTGCTAGGATGACATAATGGATTTAATTTATGTAATTAATTAGGAAATGCATTTTTGATGCAATTATGATGCCATGGGTTTCCTATTATGTGTTGAAAGTTAATTTCTTAATTACATAATGTGTATATATATGTTTTCACAAGTGAAAATAGTTTAATTGTTATGCAATGAGAATTTTAATTGGTTATGTGATGTTGTAAATGATTGTAAGATGGAATGGAGTTTATTTTGTATATGTTGGGGATTTAATTACTTAGACTACTGATATTGGATCTTAGTGTGTAGGAAATAAGACCATGGTGATAAACGGGGAACCAAACATAGGCCAATGTGAATTCAGTGCAAGCCAAGGTTGTGCTAATGAAAGAAAAAACCTCGGTGTATTGTATTTTATTTGTAAACGTAATGAGCTTGTACATGTCTCAATTAAATTTTTTAAATTGTAATTGTAAATTTATTTATGTGTGTGCTCAAGTGAAAATGTCATGTGGCTTGTGAAGTGGAATTTTTTATTTGTCACTTGATACTTGTAATGTGTACATGTGGCCATGACATGTTTCACTTTAGGATTGGATGCCCACCAACCAAGGTAAGTACCCTTTTAGGATCCCCATGTGAATCCCTTGGTTAAGGAGCTTTAGGTATGGTCATGTATTTGATTTTTGAAGTGAAGCCTATAATAGACTTTTGGGGAGTAAGGAAGGTGCCTAGGGGAGTGTTTGCGTCATTTTTAGTAAACCCACTTGGTATACCTATGGGTAAGGGTCATTTTCAGCCATAGGACAACCTCTTGTTGACCAAAAGACCCTTCCAAAAGTTGGATATTCAAAATGGCCGAAAATTAACTTTTGGAAGCAAGGTCTTTGTTAGATCACCCTTCCATTAGGATGCAAAGAATTTGCCCACTTTTTGACCAACCTTTTTAGGAACCCATTTTTGGAAATCTTGTAAGGGGCTTAGGGAAGACCAACTAAGAAGAGAGGTTATCTTATTGCTAGGAGTTGTGGGGAGTTGTGTCAAGGTCTTTTTAGTGGGGACTCTCCATTGTGGAGAGTTTGAACACCCACTCTCTATCTTATAGACAAGTTAGTTTTGGAGGAGGTTGGAAAAGTGGAAAAGCTTGGACAAAAGGGATCTCATCTTCAACACTTGCCATTAACTTTGGACTTAGGTTGGTGGTTCTACTTGAAATCCATATTGTTTCATGTTGTATGAGAAGAAGATTTGATATTAAGTGTTGAGTTTCTAGATGTTATGTTGTTATGAAAATCTTGTAGTTCTTGTATGCAAGTAGATGTATTATGCGAATCTTGTGATGTTTTTCTTTGAGAAAATCATGTATTTTAGTTTTTTGTTGCATTTTGATTATTTCCTTTGTTTTGTGTTGTTTTTTTTGGGAGTCTCAAGGCAATACTCACCCTTAAGAAAGAAGAGTAGCCTTGGGGGTGAAGGGAATTTAGATAGCCCATGGGTGTAGAGTCTCTCCTCAAGAAGGAGAGGGATAAACATGGAGTATGAGATACATGAAACCATTTCTATTTATTTTTGGGGGGGGTCATAAGGGAGGTCATTGGGCATATTTTCCATGGGGGCCATAAGGGAGTTGGGATTGTATTTTGGATTAGATGTGGAGATTGATACTGTGACGCCTTGTGAAGGCTTGTTCTTTTGATTTGGTTTTCTCCCCTTAGAGTACTTGGTCCACCATCACCCAAATTTTAGGGTCATTGTGAGACCCTTTGTGAAAATTCTTGATAGGGAATATTTTGTGTTAGTTTGTTTCAATGTTGTTGTTTGCTATTATGTTCTTAAGTGAGCCCCACCTTTTCTTTGGTTCCCCAAGCTCAGGGGTGGCCTCTTAGAGGCCTTGGTTGGGAGGTGAGCATCCCATGGTTCTTTCAAGTTTTCATTGCAGGTATTGAAGCCATTGTATCCATGAGAAAATAAAGGGAATCAAAAGAATTGAGAGCTTTTGAAAATAGATAACTGCTTCTATGTTGTAGTTTGATTTTTTGTGTAAAGTCCTTGAGTGACCCTTGCCATGGAAAGCTTTTTAATAGTGAATATTGTTGTATATTTAGTTTCAAACTGACATAGTTATGGATTTTCATTTGTAAGATGAGCTTGCTATGTGTTTTATTTGAAACCATTATATTTGGAATGAAATATATGCAAATGGTAGTTTTAGCTTTAGTACATAATTTTTAAATAAAAGGAAAGTTTAGTACAAGTCTTTGGAGCTCATTATCAAAGCAATCTAGTTATGCTAAAGTAAGATTTCCATCTTTTAAAGAATGTTGCCAAAGATAGATAGTCTTCTTTTTATGATGATGTTGCAATACACACACACACACACACTTGTTTTTGGTTTTTTTTAGAAGGGAAATGTAGAATAATGATGTGCATTTCTTTGCTGATTTAAATGGAGTTTAATACATCCTTGTATAAAGTTTTACTAAAGATTTTTTTTTTTTGTATAAATGCATAGATATAAATTTTATTTATAATGATGTAAATCACTCACATATATGTATATATGTTAATTATACTTATGAACTCTAGTTATATACTCTATGCTCTATTCAAGCATTCTGTTATATATATAAATTTAATCTGTTGTTATATGGAATATTCTGTGTAAATCCTTGTTGCATATAATGAAAGTGTATAAATCATTAAACAGTATCATTAACAATGATACCCTTTAAAAAAGCAATATTCATTATTAGTATTAGAGCCATCTAAAAAAAGAGAGAAGAAACTTATTTATTTATCTATAAAAAATATTGTTATAAAAAATAAGTGTTCTTATAGCAGAATTAATTTCTCCTTTAAAAAATGTGCATTCATTTAACTATAGTAAGTTCTTAATATATATATATATATATATATATATATATATATATATATATATATATATATATATATATATATATATATATATATATATATATTCTAACTGCTTTAGAATTATATTTTTATTTTTTTTTAAATGAAAGAAAAAAGGAAAAAAAACAAACAAAATAATTTAAATAAAGAGGGGGCACAAATGTTTGTAGTGGTTGGAAGGAAAGCCACAGTCGTGGCATGGCCGTGACTGTGGCATGCCATAGCCACAGTGTGTCATGACTATGGTATCCCACAGCTCACGAAATGACCGGGGGCTAAGGGGGTTGGAGCGGGCTTCTACCCCTTCAAACCCCAATATTTATTTTAATTTTTTTTATATAAAATAATATTTTAAAAAAAAATATTTTGTAAGATTTAAAATAAAAAAACTACAGCACCAAAAAATGGAAAAGGGGTTTTTACCTTGTGTAGATCTAGTCATTTTTTTTGTAGTATTGACACATGCGTATATGAGTATATGTATATACACTTGGGGTGTATATACGTATGCTCATAAATCCATGGGTGCTTATTCTTGGTGGACATTTATTTCTTCTCCTTGAAGCCTCCATTCCAAGCTCCAAACCTGCACAAAATGAAGAAAACTTACAAAACAACTTGCCTTAGGGTTTGGGGGTGAGTGGGGGAATGAGAGGAAGAGAAAAAAGTAGAAATGAACTTCTTTTTGGGAAGTGTCTTTTTCATCCTAACCCTAATTCTAAAATTAGGGTTAGAGTGAAAAGCATCTTCCATTTGAATATTCATTTTCCCTCTCCTTTTTATTTAGTGGTTTTATTTTCACCCTTTTTTTTAAGTCTAGCTTATTAAATTTTATGTTGAGGGATTATTTTCTTAAAATGTTAAGTTCTTATAGGGTAACGATGTTATCAAAAAATTTTATCATGAGGATTGCAAAAAAATAATATATTATTGTTATTGGTTAATATTAGTAAGTTATTCTATTAAGATCGTTAGTGGGCATTGTTGAATGGTTTATAATAATAGTAGATTTAATTTTCTAAAGTTTGGATTTCCCCTTCTTCGATTAACTTAGTGATATCCGTATTTAAGTAAAAGGGCATTAGAGGGTCATTTCAGTAAATCAATTTTAAATAAAGATCTTTATTGGAAATAAACGTTATTTGAGCTTTATTGTGAAATTCAGATTTAATTTTTAATTAATACTTTTATTGGAACTTTAAGACTATGGGTTACTTTAATATGATAATTATTTAATTGTACCTTGATAAGGAGTTATGTGAAAGAGGGTAATGTACATTTAAATAAGTTAATATAATCCATTTGTAATTAATGAAATAATTATTTATGGGATTTTGTTAAGATTTGACTAAGCTAGTTAACCCTAGGTTTCTGTTTGTTTTTCCTCATGTGAGGGATGTTGACGGGTCGATAACCCCTCGCCATGATTCCCCTCAAATGAACATAATCTTAAATTATCTAAAGTTATTCAACCTTTCTATATAGTCAACCTTAAATCTTTAAAATTTAAATAATACTAGCATTTTTAAAATAAAAAAGTTGGTGTGTGTGCCTGTTAAATTATGGGCATGACATTTTGGTATCAGATCCAGGTTACAAACATTGGATGCCTTAAACCCATTACGTGTCTCATCTAAATTTTATCTCATTGAACTTGTAGGATGCCTCCCCTTACGCGCCAAGCTTGTGGACATAATAGAGGTCCTAGGCGAGCCCCCTCAGCTCGCGAGAAAGATGAAAAAAGAGTTGAGGTACTTGGAGGAGACCATGAACCCCCTCCCATACCACCACTAAATCCTAATCAGGAGGTTTTTTTGGCACTACAAAACCTTATTGGAGTTATCCATGATAGATTACCTTCGGTGGGTCATCAGTAAGAGCATCAGTTATCGGGGGCACATACGTTAGAGGCCAAAGAGAGGACTAGAATCCCTCCATGTGATCATGAGGAGGGTCAAGGAACTCATGAGGTGGAATCGGTTCACATGCCAGAACCACTACCTAGGATAGTTCAGAGGGCACCCCATGATGTAGGGTACCAGACAAAGATCTCCTACGCTTATAGACACCATTGTATTCAGGATCTACTGATGGCACAAAGGTCGAGGCTTGGTTATTGAGCTTAGACAGGTGCTTTGGGTTGCATCCTTATGAGAGAAACCTAAAGGAATGATTTGTAGTCCACCCTTTGAGAGGAGGCACTTCTATTTGGTGGAAGCAGGACAAGTTTAAGAACAACATTGCCATGTGCATTGTCACTTTGGAGATTTTTCTAAAGAGATTCAGAGATAGGTATTTGTCATAGAATTACAAACAGTGTTGCAACTCTAGTAGAGGGGACTCACATACAGTACTTCAGTATGATATTTGTTCCCTTGAGTTGTTACCCTGTGTTGACTATATGAGGGATGAGAAATTGTGATTAAATCTCTTTTTCAAGGGAATCAATGATTGGATATCAGGGAAGGTATACATGACCACTCCAGGGAATCTTTGAGAGGTCATAGAGATGGAATTGATTGTAGAGGAGATTTGGGGTAGGTCACGAGACACTCATGACAGGTCTCAAAACCATAACTCCACATCCCAGTCTCATGGTTACCAAAAGAATAATTGGAAATGTAACAAGAGGTAGCCTTCAGGGTCTTATAATAAGAACCCACAGTAGAAATCTCAACATAATTAGAGGTAGAAGACACCATAGGGATAGCAGGGCTCTAAGCCCAAGCAGTGGTAGACACGGGATCCTAAGAAGGATTAGCGTCGATAGAATTTAGATGCACCTCTGGCACAGACTCATAAGTCCTCTAGGGGGGGTTATAGTGGGTCTAGTAGGACCAGTCGACAGTAGTACTCTAGGCCATAGGGAGTTCAGACTCACATACATGGTCCTTGTTATGCATGTGGTGCCATGGGGTACTTATCTCAAGATTTTCCTTACGGTCAGATGGCAGGTAGTCAGCGCATGGTAGCATCCAAGCCTATAGTTGGGGACTTTAGAAAGTCTCACAGGTCTTTTGCAGCAGTTGATAACCGCCAGGTAGACCATCATGCCATAGTTATAGAGGTTGTAGGTATGATAAGAGGTAGTAGCATTACCATTTTGTTTGATTCTAGATCTACTAATTCTTTTATATCTATATTGGTTGTGGAGCCTTGTAGGCTAGTGGTAGCTAGGTAGGAAGTTGGTTGGGAGGTTGAGTTAGCATCAGGAGCTAGAGTGTCAGTCAACTCCTTGGTGAGGGATTTTTAGGTGCAGATTAGTGATTTGACCACCACTTTAAACCTTCACATCACACCTCTTAGATCCTATGGCATAGTACTTGGCATGGATTGGCTATATGCCCATAAAGATAAGTTAGATTGTCGTCAGAAGAGGATTGAGTGTCTAGACAATCATGACACACCTAGTGTGATTTATGGGATTCAGCGAGGCATATCTCTTTGTATGATCTCTTCCATATAGATTAAATAGAGCATGCGAAAGGGATGTTAGTTATTTTCCATTACCATCAGTGACATAGAGGATGCAAAGGAAAGGGAACCATTTATTGATGATTATCCTATACTTTAGGAGTTTGTAGATGTGTTTCCTACAGAGCTTCTAGGCATGCCTCCTCGTAGGGTAGTGGATTTCCATATTGACCTTGTGCCAGGAGTTTCTCCAATTTTGAGGGCACCATATAAGATGACCACTAATGAGGTTAAGGAGCTCAAGATCCAATTAAAGGAACTTTTGGAGAAAGGACACATTCATCCTAGTATTTCACCTTGGGTAAGACCAATCATCTTCATTAAGAAGGACATATCCTTGTGGTTATGTATGGATTACCAAAAGTTGAATAAATTGACCATCAAGAGTTGGTATCCGCTTCCCAAGATTGATGATTTATTTGATTAACTTCAGGGTGCCAAAGTGTTTTCTAAGATTGATCTTAAGTCAAGGTACCACTAGTTGTAGATTGTGGATAGTGACATCCCCAAAACTACTTTTTGTACCAGATATGGACATTATGAGTTCATATTTTTACCATTTGGACTTACGAATGCTCTAGTTGTTTTCATGAGCCTTATGAATGGGGTATTCCGCACATTTCTTGATAAGTTTTTAGTTGTGTTCCTTGATGATATTTTGATATATTCATGGGACGAGGAGGAGCACAAAGAGCAATTGAGGCAGGTATTATAGTGTCTGAGAGACAATCAGTTGTATGATAGCTTGTCTAAGTGCACATTTTATAGGTCTGAGATTCATTACCTTGGGCATGTTATTTTAGGAGATGGAATCTCTATTAATCCATCTAAGATTAGAGCCATCATGGATTGGCCTATGCCTACCTCTGTGACTGAGGTCAAGAGTTTTATAGGATTGGGAGGCTATTATAGGAATTTTTTAAAAGGATTTTCTAGGGTGGCACATCCCATTACTTCTCTTCAGCGAAAGGGAAAGAAGTTTAAGTGGACCGAGAAGTGCAAGAGGGCCTTTCAGGAACTCAAGAAGGCACTTACCAGTGCACCTATTCTTGAAGTGTCAAATCCTTCAACATATTTTATTGTATGCATAGATGCTTTCTTGGATGGTTTGGGAGTAGTTCTTATGTAGAATGGGAAAGCCATTATGTACGAGTCTAGAAAGATTAAGACTCATGAGATTAATTACCCCACTCATGACCTTGAGTTATCTGTAGTAGTTCATGCATTAGTGAGATGGAGACACTTCCTTTTGGGTCATCAGTTTGAGATCCATTCAGATTATCAGAGCTTGTAGTATACTTTCACCTAGTTGAACTTGAATGCACATCAGTGGAGATGGATGGAATTCCTTTGTGAGTATGATTTTTATGTTCACTACATCAAGGGAAAGGATAATTTAGTTGTATATGCCTTGATTAGAAGACATCATGGGGATTATTTTATGACTGTAAACACAAAATTGAGAGATCAGGTATTACACCATTTGCACGAGGATGATTGGTATGTTGAGGTCAGTCAGGTTATTCAGGCTCAGAGTACCCTTGAAGGGAAGTTTTTAGGATATACCTTAGAGTTCAATGGGATTTTACACCATAGATGACACATCTATATACCATCCTTCGGTGATTTATGAGATTTTGTCATGTTAGAGGCTCATAGAGCACCCTGTGCAGCACATCTCGAAGTCAAGAAGCTGCATGCAGATTTGAGGCAATTATACCATTAGCTAGGGATGAGAGAGGATATAGTTGAGATAGTGGCATGATGTCTTGAGTATCAAAAAGTTAAGGCAAAACATCATCATCCAGGTAGTTTTCTACAACCACATGAGATACCAGAGTGGAAGTGAGATGTTATTTCTATGGATTTCATTGTTGGTCTTCCTATGTCATCTTGATGCCATGATGCTATCATGGTGAAAGTTGACAATTTGACCAAGGTAGCCCACTTTTCACCTATTCAGACCACTTTTATAGCCCTAACAATGGCATGAGTTTTCTTGTGGTATATTGTTAGAGTTCATGGCATCCCTCATAAAATCATTTCAGATTGAGATTATCTCTTTACGTCATCTTTTTGGAGGGGATTACAGATAGCTTTGGGCACTAAACTCAATTTTAGCACTGCCTATCACTCTGATACAAATGGTCAAATAGAGAGGTTAAATCAAGTGTTGGAGGATATGCTCCACATGTATGTCATGGATCATTAGACTAGGTGGGAGGAGTACCTTCATTTGGTAGAGTTTGCCTACAATAATGGGCATCACACTTCTCTAGGTATGCCCCACTATCATGCATTATAAGGAAGATGATGTAGAGCACCTTTGAGTTGGGACCGCATTGAGGATAGAGTTTCTTTAGGTCCTAAGTTTATTCAAGAATTGGAGCAGCATGTGTCCTTGATTAGGCAGCGTCTAAAGGAAGTGCAACATAGATAGAAGAAGTATGATGATGCGAAGAGAGAGGATCATAGTTATTTGGTTGGGGATAGAGTTTTTCAAAGAGTTCAGCCTCATAAGAGTCAAATCCATTATGGAGAGGTCTTTAAGCTTGCACCCAAATTTGTTGGTCCTTTTGAGATTCTTGAGTGGATAGGTCCTGTTGTCGATCATCTAGCTTTTCAACCTAGCCTATCATGCATCCACGATGTGTTTAATGTATTAGTTTTAAGGAAGTACATATTTGATGAGTCTCATATCATATATTGGGATGCCTTACAGGTGGAGTCAAATGGATAATTATCTTTGGAGCCCATTTGCATTTTGGCACATTGGATGCTAGCTCTTCGAGGCTCAGAGCTGGACCAGGTTAGGGTCCAGTGAGATTTCTATGATGAGGTTATGACATCATAGGAAAATGTGGAATAGAAGAGAGCATAGTATCCCCATTTTTTTGATGAACTCCAGGAGTAATTTCATGCCTAGGCGGGATGTGTGGCCTCACCCTGAGCCTGACATAGCTTTTTAGTTTCTGAATTTGAGATATACTTATTTGATACTATTTTCTGATACACTATAGATTTAACACCTTATGTCATGGATTTTATCACCTTAGATGCTAGATGCACATTATTTTATGATTTTTATGATGATTATCTTGTGGCATTATTATGGATCTTCATTAATGGTTAATATGATTTTATGAATGCTAGGATGACATAATGGATTTCATTTATGTGATTAATTAGGAAATGGATTTTTTATGCAATTATGAAGCTATGGGTTTTCTATTACGTGTTGAAAGTTAATTTCTTAATTACATGATGTGTATATATATGTTTTCATGAATGAAAATATTTTAATTGTTATGCAATGAAAATTTCAATTGGTTGTGTGATGTTGTAAATGATTGTGAGATGGAATGGATTTTATTTCATATATGTTGTTGATTTTTTTTTATTGGACTATTGATATTGGAACTTAGTGTGCAGGAAATAAGACCACGGTGATAAACATGGGAACCAAACATAGGCCAATGTGAATTCATTGCAAGCCAAGGTTGCATCTAATGAATGACAAAACCTCATTGTATTATATTTTATTTGTAAACGTGATGAGCTTGTATGTCTCAATTAAATTTTTTAAATTGTAATTGTAAATTTATTTGTGTGTTCTCAAGAGGAAATGCCATGTGGCTTGTGAAGTGTAATTATTTGTGTGTCACTTGACTCTTGTAACGTGTACATATGGCCATGACATGTTTCACTTGAGGATTGGGTTCCCACCAACCTAGGTAAGTACCCTTTTAGGATTCCCATGTGAATCCCTTGGTTAGGGAGCTTGAGGTATGGTCATGTCTTTGATTTTCGAAGTGAAGCCTATAATGGACTTTTGGGGAGTAAGGAATGTGCCTAGGGCAGTGTTTGGGTCATTTTTAGTAAGCCCACTTGTTATACCTATGGGTAAGGATCATTTTTTAGCCATAGGAAAACCCCTTGTTGACCAAAAGACCCTTCCAAAATTTGAATTTTCAAAATGGCCTAAAATAGACTTTTGGAAGCAAGGTCTTGGTTAGACCACCCTTCCATTAGGATGCAAAGAATTTGCCCACTTTTTCACCAACCTTTTTAGGAATCCATTTTTGGAAAGCTTGTAAGGGGCTTAGGGAAGACCAACCAATGAGAGAGGTTATCTTATCCCTAGGAGTTATGGGGAGTTGTGTAGAGGTCTTTTGAGTGAGGACTCTCCATTGTGGAGAGTTTGAACAACCACTCTCTATCTTAGAGACAAGTTAGTTTTGGAGGAGGTTGGAAAAGAGGAAAATCTTGGAGAAAAGGGATCTCATCTTCAACACTTACCATTAGCTTTGGGCTTAGGTTGGTGGCTCTACATGAAATCCATGTTGTTTCATGTTGTATGAGAAGAACATATGATATTAAGTGTTGATTTTCTTCATGTTATGTTGTTATGCAAATCTTGTAGTTCTTGTATGTAGGTAGATGTATTATGTGAATCTTGTGATGTTTTTTTTGAGAAAATCATGTGTTTTAGTTTTTTGTTGCATTTTGATTCTTTCCTTTATTTTGTGTTTATTTTTTTGGGAGTCTCAATGCCACACTCACCCTTGGGAGGGAACAGTAGCCTTGGGGGTGAAGGAAATTTAGACATCCCTTGGGTGTAGATTTTCTCCTCAAGGAGGAGAGGGATAAACATGGAGTATGCGCTCCATGAAACCATTTATATTTGTGTTTTCTAGGGGTCATAAGGGAGTGTATAGGGCATGTTTTCCATGGGGGCCATAAGGGACTTGGGATTATGTTTTAGATTAGATGTGAAAAGTGATACTATGATGCATTGTGAAGGCTTGTTCCTTTGATTTGGTTTTGTCCCCTTAGGGTACTTGGTCTTCCTTCACCCCAATTTTAGGGTCATTGTGAGACCCTTTTGTGAAAATCCTTGGTTGGGAGTATTTTGTGTTAGTTTATTTCAATGTTGTTATTTTTTATGATGTGCTTAAGTGTACCCTACCTTTGCTTTGGTTCCCCAAGCTCGGGAGTGGCCTCTTAGAGGCCTTGGTTGGGAGGTGATCATCCCATGGTTCTTTCAAGTTTTCATTGCAAGTATTCAAGCCATTGTATCCATGAGGAAATAAAGGGAAGCAAAAGAATTGAGAACTTGTGAAAATAGAGAATTGCTTCTATTTCTAGTGTGATTTTTTGTGTAAAGTCCTTGAGGGACTCTTGCAATGGAAAGATTTGTAATAGTGGATATTGTTGTATATTTAGCTTCAAAATGACTTAGTTCTATATTTTCATTTGTAAGATAATCTTTCTATGTGTTTTATTTGAAACCATTATATTTGGAATGAAATATATGCAAATGGTAGTTTGAGCTTTAGTGCATAATTTTAAATAAAAGGAAAGTTTAGTACAAGTCTTTGGAGTTCATTATCAAAGCAATCTAGTTATGCTAGTAATATTTCCATCTTTTAAATAATGTTGCCAAAGATAGATAGTCTTCTTTTTATGATGTTGCAAAAAAAATAAAATTAAACTTTCAGATTTTTTTTTAGAAAGGGAATGTACAATAATGATGTGCATTTCTTTGTTGATTTAAATGGAGTTTAATACATCCTTGTATAAAGTTTTACTAAAGCTTTTTTTTTTTTGTATAAATGCATAGATATAAATTTTATTTATACTGATGTAAATGTTACCATTATTTTACTCATCTTTGGTGGCCTAGTTAGTAGATGAAGCTACAAGTACCCTAGTTTGTATTATTAGGTGATCTTGCTTAATATTTTCATTCATTTCATTGCAAAGTACATGAAAGGGAAAGGAAATGAACTACATCTAAGATTACATGTGCATATATCAATGATAAGTAGGCTGTACAAGAGGGAAAGAATTGAAGAGAACATCTATCTGAGCTCACACATGTTGTGAGCATAGCCATTAAATGAGTGAAAATATACAAATATAATGAGCATAGATACAGGGGTACCAGACATTACCTAGTAATGAGTCTATCTCCACTAGTGTTCCCGATGTCCTCCTGTGATCTTGAACCTGTAGATAAGAGAAGAGAAGTGGGTTAGATCCAATGGATCTAAACAATGCCTAGTATTAGAGTATACACAAACATGCATACATGCACTCAACCATACACCTCTAACATAAGCTGTGCTCAGGACATGTGCATAAAGAGGCTTAGGAAAATAAAAGAAATACCATTATTTTTCATTAATGTGTTTTTTCCATGTGCAAATACAGGCCAAAGTACCCATGATCAGTATAAGTCTCCTAGTAGCCTATACTAAACCTATGAGGGTTCTCAGAAGCTCTATTCCTACAGAGTTTCCAGGAGCCCTAATAGTCTCAAGCAGAGGCACTAAATCATGTGGGAAGGCATTCGGTAGATGAAGAAAAATCAGTGGGCATTCAATCAAACTACAAAAACAAAGATTATTGATGTCGTAGCATGAACATGATAGATATGATGAACCAAATAGCCACAATAAATAAAATTGAGATGATTCAACCCAGCAACAGTATATCATATCAAGTGTAGAGGGATTATTTATTACAAAGGGTACACAATATATACAATATCATAATCACAGTGGCATGAGATTTTTCAATATGCAAGCATAATCAAAGGATAAAATAAGAAAATCACTATTTTAAAACTCGGGAGCTGTGATGGAGGTGCAATGGCATGAACAAAAGTAAAAATAATAGCATCAAGTCAAGATTCATGAAATCATCATAGTCCATGGAAACAATGTATTCAAAACAGTGGCATCGAAATCTTCAAATGATGTAATATTGTGGCCCTCGGCCCCGAGCTAAGTAGCAAACACAGAGTAAAATAAAAGTAATGCTCATGAACCCATGGGCCTTAGATAGTACATGGGCATGAGGATCAAAGATTGATAACACAACTCATGGGTCATCAAATGGACAATAAATTCACAGTTCATTGGTGCCATGATCTTGTTCACAGGCTCCAAACTCTAAACTAATGAGTGGATGAAACCCAATCCCACATCAAGCATAAGGGGGGAAATAAACAATGAATTAGTGCCTTGGTTTCAATGTGCATGAACCATCCAAGAGCATGAAAAAGGAAAAAATGTAACAGAAAGCACCAATTGTCAAGAGAACACCAAATGATTGATCATATACACATCACTCATGAGTTACCAAAGACACACAACAGTGCAAATGTGAATGCAACATCAGCAATGAGCATCTCAAACTAATAGTGGCACCATAGACAAACAAATGATACATCTACCTAGTAATTCTCGGGTCACTGAGACACCATGATTACCCGCGGGTTATGCATAAGCCTTCATAGAAGCAAACAAAAGAAATAAAACATAGGCGCTATAAGTAGAATAGAGCCAACTAAAAGGAAGAAGCTAGAGCTCACGAGCCTTAGACATTTCAACAAGGCACAACAAATCGTGTAACCAACAATGCATTGGCAGCAATAGGGTCCAAGAATGTTCATGGGTTATACAAGAGTCAAGAAGGAGTATGATAAAAAATGATATCAAACATCGAGTAGTGAGTACCATACCTTCAAAACCCAAAGGAGTGCTCTTAATCAATGAAAATACACTAAGATCCATTCATGAAATAATGCCAGTATTCCAAAGGATACATCAGATGCACATACCAGTGTCGTGATCATATTAAGATACATATGCAGAGCAAGGTACGGGTTCAACAGTGCCCTCATTTTCAATACAAAGGGAAAATAATACATATACAATGCATGTATTATGTCAGTAATAGCGTGGGCTATACTAAGAGAGTAGCACCAAATGGTAAGGAAAGGCAGTAGGAGATGTGTTGTGGTAGGGGCACCAGGCTCAAAATGGTGGACTAGCATATACAACATCAAAATACAAAGCACAATCGGCCCTCTTCAGTAGCAGGTCCAATGATAGCAAGGGTAATCATCAGATATATATATATCCCAGAAATATTGATGGATGTAGTGGAGGTATCATTAGATATGTGATTATAAAGTAACATCAATAAATACTCACAGTGATGCCCTAGCTGACGCATAGGAAAGAAAGAATTAATAGTGATGCCCTAGTTATGAGTTTTCAAAGGAATCAGTAGCCATGAATAATGATAGAACACCAGCATCGACGTTCATTCCAAAATTAGAAACATTCATAAACATAAAATAATGAAAACATAAGCACCATTAAGGAAGGCTGCTATGCTCCTGCAGTAGGCTCACGACCTTAGTAAACCAATGAATCAAAATACACATAGTGCCCTAGCTCATGGGTGTTAAAGGCTAAAAGTAAGGATGAAGACATAGGTTGCAATGATAGAACACCGATAGTGAGCAATGAGTCACAAACATTGATGCCATAGAGCCACACCCGACATGAAATTAGTGAATATGTTTCCATCAGTAGTGTGTCCTCATTCAGAGAAAGTCAACACAAATGTAGCAAAATCATATAACATTCAGAATAGTTCCCTCGAATACATAAAGAAAGGAAAAAATACAGCCAAGTGAAAAATAATAAGAAACATACAAATGCCCCTTGAAATTGTAGTATGCAATGCCAGACCGAAATATAGAAGTGTGAAAATGAATCATACCTCGATCAATAATGTCATGAGGAAAAGACTGATGTTTCCAAAATTGATCTCAAGGATCTAGTGCAGAGAGTGCTAGTGAAGGGGAAAAGTTGCCAAATGTTGAAAGAGAAAGCCCACAGTGTCGGTAGTTTCCTTGTTTTTGTGAAGGAGGGTTTTGAAAGTGATTGATTATCCCCTTTTGCAGGGTTGAGTTTTATTAATCATTTTATATCTTTGCTATGTATTGTAATTGCAAGCTTAGGTTTTATTTATTATGGGTTATTAAGTGTACTCTCCCTTTAATTGGGTTGAGAGTCATTTTTGACTTAGGATAAAAGGCTTAAATCATGTCTATTTTATTTAGGTGGATTTGATCAAAACATGTATATATTTTGAATGTGTTCTCCCCTTTTGAATTAATTCAATTAGGTTGAGGGACTATTCAAAAATATATCTTTTAAAATCCACATATTTAGAGTCATAGGGATAAAGCTTTCAATGTAAAAGTCATTGCAAGAATGTTATTGTAAATTCTGACAAATGGCATTTTATAAGTCATTGTCAGAATCTTATTATGATGCATGATTTAGTGGGTAGGGTCATTTCCTTTGACTATCTATTTTAGGCATCCCACTTTTTCTGCCACCCCTAGAAACTTGGGAATTGAGCATCCGAGCTAGGAGGAATTCATGGGCCTATTTGGAGAGTTTTTCCATTTTTAGGAAGTTGTGGTCATGAATGCGGATTCCTAGAGTTTCCTTTTTATACCTATCACTCTTGTGATTGAAGTTAGTCCTTCTTTCTCTCTTTCTTGGAGGTGAATGTTTGTACCTCTGGAGAAGCAAGTTGTGTTTTGGTTGCTTCTATGGTGGATTTGATGTCATGTATTGTGATAAAAATTTAGTCCTTTACTTGATATTTTATTCATTTTGATGTTCGCAAGAACTGTTATTCCTTAAGGTTTCAATCTATGTGCATTCTATGTGCATTTGAATGTATTTGGGTTTGTGGAATTCATTTTCCCTTCTCATTTACAACCAGCACCTGATTATTTCTAAGGGAAAAATCAGATTAGGGAGGAGTTGTGATGCTCAGGTTATGTTCTGAATCATATTGTGAGTTTGTTTTCAGTTTGTGGATCTATCAATGTTCAGTGAATCACCCTAGTTTTAGTTTCAGATTCATGCACTCTCTCTCCCTTTTCCTTCAAAGTTTAGTTTAGTTTCAGGTGATTCAAAGGGGGAAGCCATCCCCTAATACAAAATTCTACTCTCTGATAGGTTACCCATAGCCTGAGAGTAGTCCCATGTTTCACGGGATTGCTAGGTTCTACACTTAGCCATACTCGGGTGCAATCCCTAGTGACAATAGTTTTTGGCATGCCCGATGGGACTACTTTGTTTCCCATTATTCACTAAGTTTCTGGTGTGATCCTCAATGCAATCAACCTTTAAGAGGTAGTTTTTTGCAAACACCATGGTGACTCTAAGAGAAATCTATTGGTTTAAGTAGTTCAAGTGCTGATAAGTTTCAGGAAATATCTTTTTACCAGCTTATTTGATGAGTAAGTATGTCATTCCATAATGCATATTCACCCTATCACCCCTCATATCATGAGAAAACCACCCATGTGTAGGCATTCATTCCATATCAAGCTAGCCAAGCAATAGCATATAGTCAAAATAGCCCACCAATAGTAAATTACCAGCATGCGCCACCATACCCTCCCACCTAGCATCAAGCATCCTGACAGCATTCCTATCAACTTCCCTATGAAGATCACCATTACAATCTTTAGAATCAACTCAACACCACTTTAGATTCAAGCTCCAATGACTGGTTGGCTTTTTCTCAAGAGGAAATGAGCACTTTCATGAAAGACTATGCAGAGATGAAGTCTCAGAAAGAGGAGCTCTCAAGGCAGCTACATAACTAGATAGTAATTCATGAGTAGATCCTTGAAGAGAAGAACCATCTAATCTTGACACAAGAGAAGGTTTATAAGAAGAGTTTGGAGGATCATCAAGAATTCATAAGGACCATCTACCTGATAGCTACAAAGAATGAGGAGGATCTCTGAAAAGAGTTAGCAGAAAAAGATGAATTTCATGATCATGAGCAGGAGACACTTGCCAAGTAGATTGTAGAAAAGGATCAATTGATTAAGAATCTATTGGCACAAGTACCAAGGAAAGGAGATCAAGAAGTTGTTTCTACCCCAATGTAGGAGAGCTCACCAAATCCACTAGAGGGCAATGGAAACTTAACACATTCTTGGAGACCCTCATGGACCTTGTATCTGGGTTACGAGATGCCATCTCTTTTTAAGAAGGAGATCTAGAAGGAGATACCCCATGCTGCTAAAGAGAACCTAGAAAATTTGTAGACCAGATCAGAGACTCACAAAGTACAAATCCCAAGTTTTTTGCTTGTTAAGTCCACTAGCACTTCTATTAAAATTCCAAGCTTTAGGACTTCTCCTTTGGTTTAGAATCTTAGTCAATAGGAGCCTAATATCCATGCATTTCTAGAGCCTATTCATGACCCCATCTCAATTTCTCATCCACTCCATCCTATTCGTATAGAAGAGACACCTGAAAGGTTCAAATTCCTAAGAGAAAGTGAACCCATCCTGTAGTAGATTAAGCCCTATGAGCCAATCCGAGAAGAGCCCCCTACACATAGCATTTCAAGCCACCAGAAAGAAGATGATTTTTGTCTCTTCAGTGTTCTCTTTCATGATGATCATGAGGAACAAGTAGATTTATTACATGATGATGGATTGGAGCAGCCAGATAAGGATAAGAAAGAAAGTGAAGAAGGTGAGAGCCTAGCTGATTTGTTTGAGGAAATGCCTTCTTATATTGAGCAAAATGAAGTAGTGCAAGACTTGCTAGTTAAGCTCACTAATTGTGATGAGGAAGATGATGTAGTTGTTGCTAACTTAGGACAACAAGAAGATTTTGACTCTATGATAAATGCTTTCTAGTCAGATTTTGTTGATGTTCCTCATCTTCCCAAAATAGATGATAACATGTATGTTCCTAAGGAAAACCTTTCATTTCAAGAGGCTAATGTTGTACCAGTTATAGAATCTGGGCCTGTTTGCAATAAGGTGGTGGATGAATCTCAAGAATCTTTTTTCTTGGACCATGAGGAGGGGCTAGTTATGGTTAAAGACCTGATGCAATTTGATAGCTTGGATGAGCTATTGAAGGTTCCAACTAATGAAGAGGATAATCCTCTAATTGCGGAGGGAGAAATATTATGGCAGACTATCATGGAGGGGCAAATTTTTTATTAGCATGCTAAAGATATTTGTAAGATGCATACTAAGTAGCAGGAGAGGCTTGGTTTCATGCTCTCAAGGGGGTCTCCTATCAGATACCTGGAACAGATGGGATCAAATGAAACATGCATACTCAAGGACTCAATGGAGGGTGATGTCGAAAGTCCACTCCTTGGTGACCAGGAGCTTATTCGGCCTTATTAGACTCCTTGGGAGGACAACACCTATGATCTAATCAAGGTTAGTAGTATGGTACACCAAGTTCAAAAGTTGATATGCCAAGTAGTTCAGTACATTTTTGTGTTCCATGTTCTCTTTGTTGGCATCAAATATGAAAAGTATAATATTTTGAGGAGAATGGGAAGTTATTTCAACAATCTAGTTAATGGATTTGTTTAACCAGTTTGTTGATACTGGTTAGAGTAGGGTAGGGTAGAGTTTTTCAATTTTGTGCTTCCTAAGTGCCTAGCACAAGTCTGTTTCTAGTGTTTCTTTTAGTTTTCTTTCATTTCAATTTTGGGGTTTGGCTTGAGTAGCAATAAGCTTGAGAGGTCTGTCAGGCAGTCAGGTTCAGTTTTGTTATGGAGAAGGAGGTTGTTTTGTTTGGGGCCAAGTTCAATTTGAAGCCTAGGGACTCTATGCCCAATGGATGCAAGGCAGCTGGTCAGTATTCTTAGAAGGCAAGCACTCATTAGAGGTCGACAGAATGTTACCATTATTTTACTCATCTTTGGTGGCATAGTTACTAGATGAAGCTACAAGTACCCTAGTTTGTGTTATTAGGTGATCTTGCTTAATATTTGCATTCATTTCATTGCAAAGTACATGAAAGGGAAAGGAAATGAACTACATATAAGATTACATGTGCATATATCAATGATAAGTAGGTTGTACAAGAGGGAAAGAACTGAAAAGAACATCTATCTGAGCTCACACATGCCATGAGCATAGCCATTGCTAGAATTGCATAAATGAGTGCAAATATACATATATAATGAGCATAGATACAGGGGTACTAGAGATTTCCTGGTAATGAGTCTATCTCCACTGGTGTTCCTGGTGTGCTCCTATGATCTTGAACCTGCAGATAAGAGAAGAGAAGTGGGTTAGATCCAATAGATCTAAACAATGCCTGGTATCAGAGTATCCAAAAGCATGCATACATGCACTCAGCCATACACCTCTGATAGGGGTTGTGCTCAGGACATGTGCATAAAGAGGCTCGGGAAAATAAAAGAAATACCATTGTTTTTCACTAATGTGTTTGTTCCATGTGCAGATACAGGCCAAATCACCCATGATCAGTATTGAGTCTCCTAGTACCCTACACTGAACTTATGAGGGTTCTCAGAAGCTCTATCCCCATAGAGTTTCTGGGAGCCCTAATAGTCTCAAGCAGAGGCACTGACACATGTGGGGAGGCATTCAGTAGATGAAGCAGAATCAACGGGCATTCAATAAAAGTACAAAAACAAATATTATTGATGTCGTAGCATGAACATGATAGATATGATGAACCAAATAGCCACAACAAATAAAATTGAGATGCTTCAACCCAGTAATAGTATATCATATCAAGCGCAGAGGGCCTATTTCTTCCAAAGGGTACACAATCTATATAGTATCATAATCACAATGGCATGAGATTTTTCAATATGCAAGCATAATCAAAGGATAAAACAAGAAAATCACTATTTTAAAACCTGGGGGCGGTGATGGAGGTGTAGTGGCATGAAAAATAGTAAAAATAATAGCATCAAGTCAAGATTCATGAAATCATCATAGTCCATGGCAACAATGTATTCAAAAAAGTGCCATCGAAATCTTCAAATGATGTAATATTGTGGCCCTCATCCCCGAGCTAAGTAGCAAACATAGAGTAAAATAAAAGTAATGCTCATGAACCCACGGGCCTTAGATAGTACACAGGCATGAGGATCAAAGATTGATAACATAGATCATGGGTCATCAAATGGGAAATAAATTCACAGTTCATTGGTGCCATGATCTTGTTCACGGGCTCCAAACTCTAAACCAGTGAGTGGATGGCACCCAATCCCATAGCAAGCATAAGGGGGAAAATAAACAATGAATCAGTGCCTTGGTTTCAATGTGCATGAACCGTCCAAGAGCATGAAAAAGGAACAAATGTAACAACAAGCACCAATTGTTGAGACAACACCAAATGATTGATCATATACACATCACTCATGGGTTACCAAAGACACACAACAATGCAAATGTGAATGCAACATCAGCAATGAGCATCTCAAACTAATAGTGGCACCATAGAAAAACAAATGATACATCTACCTAGTAATTCTTGGGTCATTGAGACACCATTCTTACCCTCAGGTTATGCCTAAGCCTTCATAGAAGCAAACAAAAGCAATATAACATGGGTGCTATAAGTAGAACAGAGACAACCGAAAGGAAGAATCCAGAGCTCATAGGCCTTAGACATTTGGATAGGGCACAACAAATCATGTAACCAGCACTACATTAGCGGCAATAGGGTCCAAGAATGTTCATGGGTTATATAAGAGTCAAGAAGGAGTATGATAAAAAATGATATCAAACATGGAGCAGTGAGTACCATACCTTCGAAACCCAAAGGAGTGCTCTTAATCAATGAAAATACACTAAGATCCATTCATGAAATAATGCCAGTATTCTAAAGGATACAACAGATGCACATACTAGTGTCGTGATCATATTAAGATACATATGCAAAGCAAGGCACAAGTTCAATACTGCCCTCATTTTCAATACAAAGGGAAAATAATACATATACAATGCATGTATTATGTCAGTAACAACGCGAGCTATACTAAGATGGTAGCACCAAACAGAAAGGAAAGGTAGTAGGAGATGTGTTGCGGTAGGGGCACCAGGCTCAAAATGGTGGACTAGCATATACAACATCAAAATACAAAGCACAATTGGCCCTCTTTAGCAGCGGGTCCAATGATAGCAAGGGTAATCATCAGATATGTATATATCCTAGAAATATCAATGGATGTAGTGGAGGTATCATCAGATACATGATTATTAAGTAACATCAATAAACATTCATAGTGATGCCCTAGCCGACGCCTAGGAAAGAAAGCATTGATAGTGATGCCCTAGTTATGAGTTTTCAAAGGAATTAGTAGCCATGAATAATGATAGAACACCAGCATTGATGTTCATTCAATAATCAGAAACATTCATAAACATAAAATAATAAAATCATAAGCACCATTGAGGAAGGTTTCTATGCTCCTATAGTAGGCTCACGACCTTAGTAAACCAATGAATCAAAATACACATAGTGCCCTAGCTCATGGGCCTTAAAGTCTAAAAGTAAGGATGAAGACATAAGTTGCAATGATAGAACACCAGCAGTGAGCAATGAGTCACAACCATTGATGCCCTAGGGCCACACCCAACATGAAATCAGTGAATATGTCTCCATTAGTAGTGTGTCCTTGTTCAGAGAAAGTAAACACAAATGTAGAGAAAGCATATAACATTCAGAACAGTGCCCTCAAATACATAAAGAAAGGAAAAGATACAACCAAGTGAAAAATACAAAGAAACATACAAATGCCCCTTGAAAATGTAGTATGCAATGCTAGAGCGAAATACAGAAGTGGAAAAATGAATCATACCTTGATCAATAATGTCATGAGGAAAAGACTGATGTTTCCAAAACTGATCTCAAGGATCTAGTGCAGAGAGTGCCAGTGAAGGGGAAAAATTGCCAAATGTCGAAAGAGAAAGCCCACAGTGCCTACAGTTTCCTTCTTTTTGTGAAGGAGGGTTTTGAAAGTGATTGATTCTCCCCTTTTGCAGGGTTGAGTTTTATTAATCATTTTATATCTTTGCTATGTATTGTAATTGCAAGATTAGGTTTTATTTATTATGTGTTATTAAGTGTACTCTCCCCTTAATTGGGTTGAGAGTCATTTTTTACTTAGGATAAAAGACTTAAATCATGTCTATTTTATTTAGGTGGATTTGATCAAAACATGTATATATTTTGAATGTGTTCTCCCCTTTTGAATTAATTCAATTAGGTTGAGGGACTATTCACAAATATATCTTTTAAAATCCACATATTTAGAGTCATAGGGATAAAGCTTTCATTGTAAAAGTCATTGCACGAATGTTATTGTAAATTCTGACAAATGGCATTTTATAAGTCATTGTCATAATCTTATTATGATGCATTACTTAGTGGGTAGGGTCATTTCCTTTAACTATCTATTTTAGGCATCCCACTTTTTCTGCCACCCCTAGAAACTTGGGAATTGGGCATCCAAGTTAGGAGGCATTCATGGGCCTATTTGGAGAGTTTTTCCATTTTTAGGAGGTTGTGGTCATGAATGCGGATTCCTAGAGTTTCCTTTTTATACCTCTCACTCCTATGATTGAAGTTAGTTCTTCTTTCCCTCTTTCTTGGAGGTGAATGTTTGTAGCTCTGGAGAAGCAAGCTGTAGTTTGGCTCCCTTCAATTCAGTTTATAGCAATCATCCTTCTTATTCCTAAAGCTTTGTGAGTTATTTTGGTGGATTTGATGTCATGTATTGTGATAAAAAGTTAGTCCTTTACTTGATATTTTTTTCATTTTGTTGTTCGCAAGCACTGTTATTTCTTAAGGTTTCAATTTGTGTGCATTTGAATGTATTTGGGTTTGTGGAATTCATTTTCCCTTCTCATTTACAACCAGCACCTGATTAGTTCTAAGGGAAAAATCAGATTAGGGAGGAGTTGTGATGCTCAGGTTATGTTCTGAATCATATTGTGAGTTTGTTTTCAGTTTGTGGATCTATCAATGTTCGGTGAATCACCCTAGTTTTAGTTTTAGTTTCATGCACTCTCTCTCCCTTTTCCTTCAAAGTTCATTTCAGTTTTAGGTGATTCAAAGGGGGAAGTCGGCCCCTAATCTGGAGGTCTACTTACTGATAGGTTACCCACAGCCTGAGAGTAGTCCCATGTTTCATGAGATTGCTAGGTTCTACACTTAGCCATACTCAGGTGCAATCCCTATTGACAATAGCAAATCACTCACATATATGTATATATGTTAATTATACGAACTCTAGTTATATACTCTATGCTCTATTCAAGCATTCTGCTATATATATATATATATATATATATATATATATATATATATATATATATATATTTAATTTGTTGTTATATGAAATATTCTATGTAAATCCTTGTAGCATATAATGAAAGTGTATAAATCATTAAATAATATCATTAACAGTGATACCTTCCAATTAATTTTATAAAAAAAGAGGGGGGACAAATATTTCCAGTGGCTGCAAGGCAAGCCACAACCATGACATGGCCATGACTGTGGCATGCCATAGCCACGATGCGTTGTGACTGTGGTATCCCACAACTCACAACACAATTGGGGGATGGGGGGTTGTAGCGGGCTTCAGTCCCTCAAAACCCCAATATTTATTTTAAAAATTTTTTTATATCAAACAATATTTCCAAAAAATATAATTTGTAAGATTTAAAACAAAAAAACTACAATGCCAAAAAATGGAAAAGGGGTTTTACCTTGTGTAGATCTAGTCTTTTTTTCTTGTAGTATTTACACATGGGTATATGAGTATATGTATATATGCTTGGGGTGTATATATGTATGCTCATAAATCCATGGGTGCGTGTTCTTGGTGGAGATTTATTTCTTCTCCTTGAAGCCTTTGTTCCAAGCTCCAAACCTACACAAAATGAAGAAAACTTACAAAAAAATTGCCTTGGGGTTTGGGAGTGAGTAGGGAAGAGAGAGAGAGAGAGACGAAACCAAAGAAATGAACTTCTTTTTGGGAATTGTCTTTTTCACCCTAACCCTAAATTTGAAATTAGGGTTAGAGTGAAAAGCATCTTCCATTTGAAGATTCATTTTCCCTCTCCTTTTTATTTAGTGGTTTTATTTTCACCCTTTTTTTTAAAGTCTATCTTATTAACTTTTATGTTGAGGGAGTTAATTTTCTTAAAATGTTAAGTTCCTATAGGGTACGATGTTATCAGAAAATTTTATCATGAGGATTTCAAAAAAATAATATATTATTGTTATTGGTTAATATTAGTAAGTTATTATGGGTATGTGCAAGATCATGGTATGCCAAAAGGTGACAATGTAAAAAAGAATGCCTGATTGATAGACTGATTAAAGAATAGTTATAAATTTCAAACAATATAACATTTTAGAAATCTGAAACATGCATCATATTCTATGCTTTTCCTACTACAAGAAAAAAAAAAAAAAAAAAGTTTCAATTTGATGAAATTTAGAATAAGTTAAGGTGGTTAGACACGAGAGTTTTTATATTCTATAAATGTTGTAGAACACAAATCATAGTTAATTATTTACTTGGAAAAAAATTACAAAAAACTATGTGTCATATCTGTACATGAGTCTACTACTTATATGTAGAATCTTGTGAAAAAATATTATCGTTTGATTGTGTTTAAGGTGGTTAGACATACACCTACTTCTTATCTTTTTCTTGAAGTTTTCATACTACTACATAGAAATTTGAAATTTTCACCATATAGAATATTTATTTTTTCAAAAAATGGATAGTAGCTGAGTAACTACATTCAATTTTCTACTAATTCACTTCTTACATATTTTAGATATAAGATTGATAACTTGTACAATTTGTTATGTCAAATTGGCTAACCTTGAGTTTTGAATTTTTATTGCCACTTAAGGGCCTAGTTTGGCATACCATGATCTTGCACATACCCTTCTATTAAGATCGTTAGTGGGCATTGTTGAAGGGTTTATAATAATAGTATATTTAATTTTCTAAAGTGTAGATTTCCCCTTCTTCTATTAACTCAGTGATATCTGTATTTAAGTAAAAGGGCATTAGAGGGGTATTTCAGTAAATTAATTTTAAATAAAGCTCTTTATTTGAAATAAACATTATTTGAGTTTTATTTTGAAATTCAAATTTAATTTTTAATTAATACTTTTATTAGAACTTTAAGACTATGGATTACTTTAATATGATAATTATTTAATTTTACCTTGATAAGGACTTATGTGAAAGAGGGTAATGTACATTTAAATAAGTTAATATAATCCATTTTTAATTAATGAAATAATTATTTATGGGACTTTGTTAGGGTTTGACTAAGCTAGTTAACCCTAGGTTTCTGTTTATCTTTCCTCATGCAAGGGATGTTGACGGGTCGATAACCCCTCTCCATGATTCCCCTCAAATGAATCTAATCTTAACTTCTCTAAAGTTATTCAACCTTTCCATATAGTCAACCTTAAATATTTAAACTTTAAATAATACTAGTATTTTTAAAAAAAAGTTGGTGTGTTTACCTGTTAAATTATGGGCATGATAATAAGTCTTATATTAATTCAATTTACTCAAAAATCAAGTTTAGCCCTTATTTCTAGGTGTGATCCTCTATTTTTTACTCCAATCAAAAAAATCCATTCCATCACTTAGGCCCTATACCCCTATTTGTGGCCTTCGTAACACGTCTCAACCATGAAATGACTTGTTCTTAAGAATCATGCACCTTCTCACTATTTGGGACCCATAATCCAAATCTCAGTACAAATTGGTGGGTACAAAACACCAATGACATTTTGTGCCCTAGAATTAAGGCCCAAATTTGGCCTGAGGCCCTATGTCGTGGTATTAGAAGGAGATATTGTCCCATGGTTGGCATGACTAAGTTTTAACTCCTAAAATGATGGATTGAGGATATAAACAACCTATCTCTCCTCATTTTGGTATCCATTTATCAAGTACACGCCTTCACTATGAAGTTCTCAAGCATTCATGATCAATCAATCAATCAAAGTTCAAGATCTTTTCTATAATTGAGCATCCAAGTCTTCAAAGAAATCCTCTCCTTCATCAAGAATTGTTGGAAAACTACAATATTCATCATTCAAGGAATTTCATTAATGATTTCCTTTTGAATCAATCTAATACATTAACATTTTTTATCACGTTGAAAGAAGCATTGCACCATCAAGGTATAAGGTGATTTACAATTCAAATCTGATTTCTATTTCATCTTTCCTTGTACAATTTCCTTTAATTTTCAAATTTGATTCCTAAATAGGGGTTTGAATAAGGAAAACATCTTTATCTAACCTTCTTCCCCATTTTTCTATATGTGAGAATAGTTTATGGAGTTATCAAACGAGATCTAAGAAGATCGGATACAATTAGAGAGACCTAGAAAAATTTATCTAAAATCACCTAGTATAGAATTCCATCGGCATTATGTCCTAGTTACACAATGAGTTTTACTTTGTACCCATTATTTTAAGGTCAAATTTGGAAGAGAATCAAGTTGCAGTCTTTAAGCTCCAAATATATAGTTATAGGTCTTTCTGGGATTCTGATAGTCAGGAACTTGGATCTAAAAACTCACCTCTCTTGTTTCATTTATAGGTGGATCCAAATTCCTCTTTATTCTCTTTTGTATCTAATTTTTAGTTGGATTAGATCAGATATGTTCTCTTATCTATAAATTACATTCTTCTCCTTCTCAATTCTTAGCAACAAAAGGAATAAAAACTCTTCAAGCGCAAATATTATAGCCAACTTTCAAGAGGTGTTAATCATATTTTTCTTGAGGTGATTTTGTATTCCAATGTTCCATATGAATTGGGGAAAATAACCCTTTTATGAGATCCCCTTTTCATATTGTACATTTTAGTGAACCTAACTCATAATATTTCCAATTATGATTTGGTGTCTAGATTTGATTTGTATGCATTACATTGTTGCATTTAGTTTTATCAAATTTACATCTATTTCATTCTTTCATTTCCTTTTTATCTCTACATCTATTTCATTATTTCATTTCCTTTTCATCCCTACATATTTTGAAATAATAAAAAATACCAAAATATTTCATTCCATGTATTATTGTATATATTTACATTTTCATTCTATAAATGGGGTTTTTATCATCATTTACTAGCTCAATTTAAAATTTCTTTCAAGAATTTAAGATGTTTCCTTTTGTGCATATGATAATATTTTAGTTATTAATTTCATCCATAATCATGATATTCCCTCCCCCAAAATTAATCTCACCCATGAAAACATTTTATTACAATAATAGATTATTAACATTTCTTCAAGGAATATACCTCCTAAGGATGATACCTTGAAGGATGATCTTGATCCTTTTCCTAGAATGTATCTCATTTGTGAGGATATTTTGGTGAAACTAGAGAAGGATATTTTACCCTACTTTCCTTCTCATCCCTTCCCTTTCAGGGATGATGTTTTAGCGAGTTACGATTATTCCACTCCTAAAGTTTTCTTTATTCATAGAGATGTTTCTACCCTAGATAATTCTCCTATTTGGGATGAACAATTGGACAACAACTTTGATTGGTCTATCCCTTATGAATAAACTTTGATAAAAGAACATGATTTTATGGTTGGACTTTATTCTACTCCCTCTAGAGATTACACACTCATGTGTGATAATGATACTTCTCTTAGAATGTACACCCTTTGCAAGGATATCTTGGATCAAGAGGAAGATATTATGAATACTTGTCTTAATATCACCTTACCTTAATTTGATATCTATTTTAGCAATAAATTATTAATAGGAGTCCATAATAAATCTATTGTAAATCTTTTCCTACTCATGAGGATACCCTGGAAGAAGAGGATAATATCATGACTATGTTCCTTAATGCTCTCCCTCCTAGTGATAAATGCATGAATAATAAAGAGATTGATCAAGTTAGTATTATCAACTATGTTTTGGGTAGTGAAAATCCTAAGGTTGTTGTACATATTCATCAAGATACCCCTCAAACTCAAAATAAACCAATCATTGTGGAGAAAGGAACTCAATAACCTAGCTATCATGCAGTCACTCATATGTATAACACAAGAAACAATAGGCAACCTACAAGTTCATTTGTTTCTACTCTTCCTACATCTCAACCAATGATCCCTCCTCTAGCTTGTCTTCCTCAAAATTTTGTAAAGGAGTACAATTTAGTAGAGAAACTCCATGCTACTCCTACCAAAATATCTCTTTGAGAGCTTCTTTGAACTTCACCTACCTATCATGAAGCATTACAAAAATCCTTGAGAAATGTGAGTATCCCACCTCCTAGGAAAGACAATTTAAATTTCATATTAAAATGCATGCATGAGACCAATAAAAAAGCTCAAATTGTGTTTTTTCAAGATGAGTTCCCTCCTAAGGAAATTCAAGATCAATGTGATTCTCTAATGTTTTTTGTCCTTAACAATGGTAATCTTATTCAAAAAAATTTAATTGATAATGGCTCTGGTCTTAATGTTTGTAGCATTGACTTGTTACACAAGATAAATGCAGATGTTTCTTTAATCAGACCTGATTGTATTCCTATCCATGTCTTTGACAATGTTTCTAAAAAATTCCTGGGTAATATTACTTTTCCTATTAAGGTAGGTCCTATTATTTTACCCAAACCTATTCATGCCATGCCCAGTGCTCTTAATTACAACTATCTCTTAGGAAGACCATGGTTCCATGCTCTTCCCATTGTTCCTTCAAAACTTCATTGTAAAGTGAAGTTCATTCATAACAACATCATGTATACCCTTTTTGTTAACGATAAAATCCAAAATTGATTACAAAATGATTATGGTTTTCCTTCTATTCCTACAACATTTAAACAAAACACATATTCTTCTCCTAAATATACTTCCTCTCCTATAAGTACCTTTTTAGATGATTAGTGGGGGTCATTAGACTTTACGTCATATTTTTTGGGTGAATACAAAGTTCCTAATTTTAACACGGGATACTTTAGAGGGATTACTCTATCATTCTTCTAACCTAATTCTCAAAACAATTCAAATCATAATCTCAAACATAGTTTAGGATGTGTGCAACAAAGATTTGTGATTCATGATAAACCTATGAAAGTGAAAGGTTTCAAACCTCCTCCCTTGTCCACATCCCCTACTTTATCATCTATCATTTCTTCTATACCAAGATTCAATTAAGAATTCATTTTTCCTAACCTTTACGCTAAGTTTATTACTTGACCTAAATGAAAAAATAAGCATAGTCAAAATCTTGCAAATCTCCCTTTTTTCATTTATCACCAATATCATGACCAATCTACTAATGAATGCCAAGCTCTACATTACAAAGTTTAGAAACTCATTAATTATGATATCATTCACATAACATGTGTTGGAACTTTAAATATTGAAATTGTTTAGTGTCTCCTAAGAGTAAAATAACACTAAGAATCCTTCCATGGCCACTTTTCATAACTACATTCCACAAGTCATTACCAATCTTTTGTATTTGATCAAGTAGGGAGAGACCTTTACAAAGGTTGAAGCTACTGAATTTTTCTTAAGGAAGTCACTATCCATATAGGGGTACTAGTTTACTTCTCCATTAATACTCTTATTAATAACCATTAGTAGTCACATTCCTACCATGTATACATCCCATAATTATCACTATCCTCAATTCATTGGTCATATAGCATATTCATAGGAAAATATTCTCATTGGGGAAGCATCATGAACCTTTCTCTCATCACATTTGTTTTCATTTGATAGGCTCCAACATATCAGAGGAGGTATATCATTTTACACAGATCTTAAAACTATATAAATGAGAAACTTAAAAGGAAGAAATCATTAGTGAAACCCAATAAACCAAATGATATGTTACCCTAATGGAAGCCTTAAAGTAATGGAAGAACAAGAGAAAATGAGTCACTACTACCCTGATTAAAGAAACAAAATATGCAATAGAATTTTGTTGGAGTAACATTTTCTATCACAAAATAAGATTCAAGATGGTCTAAATGAGTAATTTACTCCAATAGTTCTCTATAATACATCATTCACATAGGTCTCATGGATGATTCACACTGGGTAAATAACCACTACTAGAAGAAACAATAAAGATGGGGCTTATTTCACAAGTTACCCCGATGGTGTACTTCTTTATCCTTATCAAAGGGACATCATATTTGTTTCACCAATAATGGAATTAAAACAAAGGAAGATACTTTACTAGAGAATAAATAATCATCAGCGAAAGCTCTAGAAAGTTGCTCCAACAAAGATGAATAAAAATAAAAAAAGATCGGGTCATATATCAGTGAAGGTTCCAATGATTGTATATGTCATCCATTAAACAATAACTATCAAAATGAGAGAAAAGGATCATTCCAATCACACAAGTTAATCTGATGATACTTAATTTATGTCAAAGAAATATTCCAATTTATTTACCGATGATGTAACTTAAATGGACAAATGATATCTTTATCATCAATTATTGCTAGAAGTCCTAGTGTTGTGATGCATCACCATGATGAGAAATAAATAAAAGAAAATAAATAGGAGTTTCATCGATGATTCTAACTGGGGAAACTATAACCATCGTAGAGGAGGAAAATTATTGTGTTGATCACAAGAGTTACCCTGATGATACATTTACACTTCTATCAAAGAAACAAGTGATGGGTTCCTCAAAAATAAAAAATAAAAGGATTTCACACATATCAAAGAAACTTTCATCATTGGGATATTTTTTAATGACATGTTTGATAGTATATATTACACAAATACAATCATTGAACACTATAGTCAGGAGAAGTCTTATTGTGTCTTGGTAATCAAACATATCAGGGGAGAAAAATGAATTGAAATGTAATTTCAAAGTCTTTCCTAAAGGCCAAGTTACTATGATGATGAACATACAGTAATATATAAAAAATGATGAATAGAAGTTTCTTTGAAATACATTTCTGAGAAATAAATAGAGTAGTGAAGGAAATATTCATTAGGAGAATATCAAATCCATTTCTCTAATGGGATAAAAAAAAAGGGAAAAAGTGTCTAATGAAGTGGATGAGATTGGTGAGAGCTACTATGATGGATTCCAGAGAGTTCAAAAGGCACTACATATCGAAGAGACATTTCAAGAGGTTCACCAATCTAATAAAATAACTTATAAAAATGGCGCCAATGAAGGAGACCATATTGGCATAACACAAAGAGGGTTTCAATGATTAAAAAAAATATCATTCATTGATGATTGATTGTGTGAAATTAATTAATGGCACAAAAAAATGTTCTACAAATTTTTGATAGAAGTAAAATTAATTAGAATAAAATCCTTGAGAAAAGGAGTTTTGAAGATAGGAAGACAAAGAGATTCATTGGTAGAGGAGAATCATTACACTTCAATCATTCCCAAGTAGGTCTATTTTTTGCGATATGTATAAGGAATACTCTATAATATTAATTCAATTATCCAAATGGAAATCCCTTGTAGTTCTAAGAGTAAGAGATATAAAAGAAAGGAGTAAAAAGAAGTGAAAAACAAAAAATTGATATAGAGCAATTGATGGAAATAAAACTACATCAAGATATTTTGGATCAAATGCAAGGGTCAAGGAAAAATCTAGAAAGGTTGTCCAAAGAAAACCTGATATAGATAAAATAAAATAAAATGCAAGGATGTGGGAGATGTGTGGATTGGTATGAGAGGATATGAATTGTTTATATTTCACCATGTTAGGAGAAATTATCATGAACCAATCTACAATCCATTGAGGATGAACTTAGGGATACTTTTATTACAAAATATTTTTATAAATATGGATCTTCTCAAGTTACTAGAAAATCATTATAACCCAGAGAAAAAAGTATTATGCAATTTACAAGGAGAACCATTTGTGTATGTATCAAAGAATGTAGAAAATAAAGTATTTAAATTAGATGATCTACTAGATTATTCCATAACACTCAAAGACCTGAATAATTAATATGAAAGGTTGGATACAAAATACAAGGAGTGGATATTTCCATTACATATGCCAGAATAAGAGAAAAAATTGGTACCATTAAATGATAAGAATGGCCCTCCTTTCAGTGTTGATCTATTTGAATCATATATGAAGTATACTTACTATTCACTAGGACAGGTGATAGGTGTTCAAGTTCTAAACTTTATGTTTATTTCTTGAATATTAATTTCTATCAATGTGTAATGTCATAACCCTAGGCCTTTTGATTATGTATAATATGTCTCAAGGATGATTGATATAGGGTTGACATCTATTAATAATGATCCTGAGCACATTTACTTCAAGCACTATTCTATTTTAATGCATATGATGTACTTTCACATGGCTAGGAGATAGGTATGTGGCTAAAAGGGTTAAAAATAAGACAAATTAAAAAAGAGGGAGAGTCATTACTAGTTCAATTATGGACTTTAATTTGGGACTCCTAGTAAATATATATTCACACTATGCTTGTTTTGAGGAATTATTTGTGAAAACCATTTACAGGATGTATAATCATCCTTGTGATTATTCAATTTCTACTAAAATTAAGAGATTCTTAAGGCCTAATAATTTTTATGAGAGAAAGATAGCATACCATAATTTGGGGGAGTATTGTATCCACAATTATTTCACCATGATACATGCTAAATTGTTTGCATATGACCTCATTCAGGATATAATGTTGCCACAGTACAACTTGAAGGAATCCAATCCAAGAAAGGGATATGACCATGAGGGTCAATCAAGTGTGCAAGAAAGAAGAAAATATTGAGTGGATACATCCATATCTATTTCCCTATAGAGGGTATATTTAGAAATTTATAACATGAGGAAGTTGAAATAGATTTGGATAAATCCAATAGAGAAATGGAATAAAAGATGAAGGAGATGCAAGATACAAAATCATTTGAGGAGTATTCTGGTGAAAATAAAGGGTAGATAGAACTTGAAAATAAAGTGGCTATGAATTAAAATCTTGATAGTGATGTTAAGCCTTCAACTTATGAGTCTTAGATATATTTGATGACCAATTTGTAAAATCTGATGAGTTTAAAACTTTTTTATTAAATTTTAAAGGTCAGAAGTTAATGGATTCAATCCCTACTATTATTCTAGAGACTAAACACCAATTATTGAACATATTAAAAAATGGATATGGATCAAGATGTTAAAACTATGACACTAGAAAGGGGGTAAGTGGACCAATATGTTGGTCAAAAAAGTGGCCACACGCAAAAAAAAACTAAATTTTTCATAACTTGATTGTGTTTCTAAAATTTCAAAGAATCCTTGGATTGGTAACACCAAGCCTAATAAAAAACATAAAAAAGAAAAAGTTTCTCAAAACCCATTCTGGTTTTGAGGAAAAAAAATTCTAATAACCCATATAGGTTATAAGAATGAGTACATAGTTTTGAAGCCTGCAGATTTGGGCCATTTTCAACACAAAAAACATTGAAAAAATGACTTAGAGGAAGGAAAAAAAACTCAATAACCTATGTGTGTTCTTCATGTAATTGCATTTTATTGAAATTTAGAGAAATTTCCAACAATGTCACCCCGTCAAATAGGTAAGACTTCATTATTTTGATTATTTTTAATTGTATTTTAATTGAAGTAGGATTATTTAAATTGATTTAAGTTATTTTATTAATTTGTTGTTAGATTCTACAATCTCCAAAAATGAAAGAGACAACAAAGACCTCTTTGTGCATAAACAATAGAAGAAAACCCTAAAAATAATGAACATGAGAAACAAGAAAACTCTCAAGGTGTTACTCCACCTACGCAAAATCCTCAAAATGATATTCTTGAACAACCACTTCCACCCCTAAACCCTTTGTATCCTCTAGTAGATTGTGTACAGGCCACACAAGATGATCTTATCAATCTCCTAACATAAAACATTTCCCAAATTTCTATATTAGTGAATAGGTTGAGGTCCTTTAAACCACTCATTCCTCACAAAAATCTTAGGGACAATGCCCAATACCATGAATAAGGTATCTAGAGAGGTTAAACAATGGGGTTCATGGAGGGATAAATGTTGTGCATTTTATGTGGATGGGTTGTCATATGATGAGGTGAAAATAAAGGGCATACTTAATCCTTGCACTAGTAACAACCTACTTACTGTTTAGGGTGGAAATGGTGTCAATGAATTTAGTAATGTAAACCATGTGAGATGCATTCATTAATTAATGAGTTCCACACTAACATTAGAAATACAAGATAAAGAGGGGATTTTAGGTTTAACTCGAGCAATATAACTTAAGTTAGACTATAAAAAACCCAAGAAGATGGGGGATGCTAATGCTAAACCCAAATTGCACTAAGGAAGTACACAAGAAAGTCCTCTTTCATGTAATGTAATATTTGATTAAGGTTATGTAAGTGCATTTGTAAAATTGAACTAATTAATTTAGCAAGATAAGAAATAGATATCTAGGTGCTAAACATAAGAAATAAGCCCAATTAAGATGTAAAAACATATATAAGCTAAGATATGAAATATATAATGAGGTAATCATCTTGAAGTAAGAAGAGGAATATACTTTTCTTCTCTTAAAATTGTTGTTTTGGACTTGTAGGTGAAATTTTGACTATAGATATGTGGTCACAGCTGAAAACCTAGAAAATGCTAAAAAACTTAGGTTGTCAGGAATAGGTTGACCATGTCACAATGTTCTAGAATAGGTTGACCAAGTTACCATGGTCCTAAGCTATTTTACTAAATTCAACGCAGATTGTTCTGGTAGATCTCTATCTGCAACTTCCAGATTTGTACCTATAATTCTGAGATCCTTCTCCTGCACATAGAAAACTATGTTTTGGGGTTCGAGTGGATAAGGGCTTTCCTTGGTCAAGCCATAGATTGAGGAATCAACCTTGAATTGAAATGTAAATTTGTAAATGAAACAAGAAAAATGTAAATATTCACCTTTCTTGTAGAAACCCTTATCAATAAGGATTTTGTGATGCTTGTATGTTGTAGATGTTGAATTTGTACTAACAAATATAGGAAATCTCCACAAATGCAATAGATATACCAATACCACATCATGGAGCCATGGATTTTAGTGTGCATAAAGTGAATAATATTATGAATTTATCAATGTAGATCTCATCCCTTGATGGCCAATAATATGCTAGATCTTGAAGAGGAAAGATAGCCACAAAGGATCCTTGAATCTTTTAAGACTTGAACACTCAAATGTTGGACTACTTGAACACTTGAATTCTTGAACATAAGATTTATATAGTTAATGTGTGTCCCAAAATAAGGTTCCTAGGCTTCCTTTTATACTATTTTCCAAGTGGGAAAATAAAGCAAGCCGACATGGGCACCCTATTTTGCAATTTAATTCCCACAGACAACACTGGCCCTAGGATTTAAAATACCTTGGGAACATGTTGACCTAGTCAACATGTTCCAAGCATATGTCAGCCAAGGTCTTGTGTTTTTAAATATGTCAACCATGTCACTTTGTTCCCATAACAAGTTGACTTGGTTGACATGTTCCAGGGATGGCCCACAAGGAGCTAACCTTGAGGTCTCAGATACTGCATTGGTGAAAGTGGAAGATATGGCTCAAAATAGGAGAAAGAGGTGATTGAGAAAGAATCCATCCATGGTCCATAAAGTCACTTAAAGACATGATCTAAAAGGTTTTCAATAATGAGTGTGTCCATTTTAAGATGGTAAATTTATCCCCACTTTAGTGAGAGTATGAGTTACCTCATTCTCGCGTTAAAGTAGATCAAAAGAAAGAGTTTATCTCATCATGATTAAGGAGACAAAAAACCATTAAGATCCCAATAGAATTAATTATTCATCATATCCAAAATCATAATTAGAGATAAGTTAGTGTCAATAAAGAGAGAAAGAGAGAGGGAGTGATCATCTCACCCAATAAGGTTTGTGTTCCTTATTGTGAACCACACCAAAAGGATAGGATTCAATAGTCTAGTGGGTTTGTATGTCTGATAGTCAATCCCATGAAACAAAAAGGGGGTAGCATCAAATGGTCTAATGGGTTTGTGTGTTCAATAATCAGCCCTAAAAAAATTTCACCATGTACTCCTATACTATGAGAATGGTTTTTGTATGTGCTAGGATAGGTCAAAAGGTCTAGAAAGTGTGTGTGGCATTCTAGTCAACTAATCCAAGATATGTAGGAAGAGTAAATGACCCTAGAAAGTTGTGTTATGCTAGTGTACTCTTTATGTTATAAAATAAATGAAGAAAAACATATAAAAATGAGGGGACCATGTATGCCCCCCCCCCCCCCACCCTTAAGATGTAAAAATAAGTGCTTATTTTGGCATCTTAAGGAAGTGGTGAAGAAGGATAAAGAAATTACAACATCAAGATAGTATCCACAAGAAACACCCAGTCCAAGACAAAGAGGTCATAGCTCCTATGAGGCCATAGAAGGGAAGAATGCAACAAGATACCATGCAAGAAGTGAAAAAGAAAATCCTTGTAAAGGATGCACACTTTGTGAATCTCCAAGGTAAGTGACTTATCTACCATGGAAACCCAATTGTGAGATTGGACATCACATGATAAACAAATAACACATAACCAAAGGAAAAGTGGATCCTTGGGAGAATGAGAGAAATTAATATGATTCCCTTTCCCCCCAAGTGTAGGAACAAGAGAAAAGAGGACCTATTATTCTACTCACAAATCATACCGTGCATGACAATGAGCCCCCAAGAGATAGGCTAACAATGTTATATGGTGTGAAGAAACATAATAGGAACTTAGATGTTATTTAAAGAAATTAGCATTAAAATAGAGCTCATCATAAGGAGATATGTGAATAACCTCATTACTAATGAGTTGTTGAATCTTGTAATGTAAAGCTTGACAATCCTTAGTAGGGTGATCATGATAATGGTGATACATGTGAAATGGAAGATTCATAAATTTTTACTCTCTTTCTTTCTATGTTTAGGTCTAGTAATAACCTTAGCTCGGATAATTTTAGGTTAAATTATTTCTTGATTAATAGGAGAAGATATGTTAGTTGATGAAGGAGAAGATGTGGACAAAGAATTAGATTCAACACTTTGTTGCACACACCCTAAATTATGATCGACAATGGTGTTGAAATAATGTTTATGCTCCCCATTGCCCAAGGGCATTTGATTTTCTTGTTGTTGTTGAACAAATCCACTCTCATTGAATCTATGATAACCATAAAAAGAGGCCATATCACTAGGTTTGATATATTCATAATGATTTAAATTAGCAACAAAGTTATTAGAAAGAGTTCTTTTAGATTTCATGAATGAAAGATCATTAACTTTATACTCTCCAATAAAGGTTGGTGTAAAATCTAAGGATCCCAAATCATCTTCTGAAAGAAAACTTGTAGAAGGGGGGTCATCATTCAATTCATGATCTTGTTTTTCCTCAACATTTATACAACTATTTGGTTTAGTGTCTTCATGAAGAGTGCACATCACATTATTGTAGATAAACTGTACTTTTTGATAAAGAGTTGAAGGAATAGCATGCATAGCATGTAACCAAGGTCTACCCAAAAGAAGGTTTTAATTAAGAGGTCCAAAAATGACATGAATGGGATTATTTAAAATAACTAGACCTACTTTGATAGGTAAAGTTATGATGCCTAAGGTTTTCTTAGAAATATTATCAAAACCATGTACAAGCACATTGTCATGTTTGATATTTGAAAGATCGTCTTTAATTTCTTTAAGCATGTCAATACTACAAATATTAAGCCTAGATCCATTATCCATTAAGGTTCTATGAATGAGGAAACTATTGATAAGGATAGCTACCCTAAGAGCATAATAACAATCTTGAATATCTTTAGGAGGAAAATCATCATGAGTAAACACAATTTGAGGTGGATTAGGTGTATCACTCATGCATTGTAAAAAGGCACTGATGTTATCTTGATTAGGAGGTGAAGTTGGAAGAGTGGCTAAATATTTTTTCAAGGATTCATGATATGTAGGTGATGTTTGAATAAGTTCCCAAAGAGAAATATTGGTGGGGATATTACATAATTGCACTACCAAATCATATTCCATTCCAATATTTTGAGAAAGATGGGGTGGAGGGGGAAGAAAATGTTGAGAAGGTGGGAGATAAGTAGTAGGTTGAGGATTATTTCTTGTATGATAGGTTATGTAAGGAAAACCTTTAAGGGTGATAATAGGTTTATTTGATGGAGGGTAACCTTTGAGAGTGAAAATAGGTTGAGCAACATTAACTTGATTAAGATTTTGCTTCTCCATAGACTCATCACTAGAAGGGAGAGAATTAAGGAGATTGATAGTATCCTCTTGTCCCAAGGAATCCTTAGATAGGGATTGTAGACTTCCATTAATGCTTCATCGCTACTAGGAGCATTAAATAAAGGAAAATTTATATTGATAAAAGTATTTATAATGTCTTCCTCTTACTCTAAAATATCCCTAAGAGGAGATTATGTTTTAGGAGGAGAAACATCAAGTGTGTCATGTTGTAAAGAAAAGGTTTCTTTTTCATGAGAATAGTCAACATTATTATCTAGAGGTTCATCCTAAATAGTGATATTATGAGTGGAAGAAACATGTGTATCAATAAGGAACACCATAAAAGAGGAATAGTCATGAGCTAAAGTGGAATGATTAAAGGTGGGAGGATGGAAAGAAGATATAGGACCACCCTCAACCAAAGTATCCTCATAGTCAAGGCCTATATTAGGAGAAGGGATAATATCAATATGGCACTCATCTCCATAAAGAGGAAGATCATATGATAAATCTAATTTGATAGGAGGATGGTGTTTTATGTCAAATATAATGGAATTATGTTTAGAGAATTCTTTAAATGACTTGTGAAACATGAGAAAAAGAGAAGTGCAGATAGAGTAGATCCAACTAACCATTTTGTGATTGAAATGTATTCTAGATCTAATGAATATTTCAAAGATAAGGCATGAAAATTACATACTCATTGATGTAAATGCCATGAAAAGGAGATCTAGCTAAGAATATCTAAATACTACTAATGCAAACAAGAGTAGATCTAGATTCTCATTGAAGAAATAATCTAACTTACACTGCCTTAATCTTCACCAAAATTCAACCTTGAATCTTTCCGCTCAAATAATTCACACCAAATTTCATATCATGATGCACAAATAAAAATTCCTACACCATGTCGACCCAATATAAGATTTACAAGTAATATTTTGAAGAATAGTCAAAACATTTTGACTATCCCAAAAATCCTCTAGAATCTTCCCTTCTTTCTTACCTCAAGCATATAAATGAGAGCTCGTCAAATATTTAATATCTAAGATATGTGACCATACCAACTTTATTCACCGTAGTAACCATACTGATCACTGATCAAATATCTACAACTAGTAGCTCAAGAACATAAGCTCTCCAACCTATAAACTTTGTTGTCACTAAAATGATTGTATATTGATCATCCAAATGAGTTATGGTTGCAACTGTGATGTATTAAGAGTGTATCCATGATATATCAAAGACCACTCCACATAATTCCTCCTCAAACATGATCACTACTAAAATATCCAATTGAATTTGTTCTCCCTATACACAGTTCACTATACTTAGTTGATTTTTTCTTACCAATTGAACACTAACCTTACCAATTATGCTAGTCATCTGATATGACTATATTTGCATCAATGATAACAAAAATAGAAATCACCTTTGACCACTCACCAAAATCATCATAATGCCAATAATCTATCCCTTCGGCATTGATAGAAAATAGTGAGTAAAAATATGACTATCTCTCCAAATTCATCTTAACACTGATCAGAGAAAACAAACATAGACTCCCCCTAACACTATACATCATAAACACAGATACATATATCTATAGATACATATTTTTACCTATCCTTACATACCTCTGACTAGTTAGAATAATATCCTACTAACTCATGGATTGGACATCCTTTAACAGTGATTCATTGCTGAAAATCATCATGTTTCTACTTAGAATATCATGCTAGACTTCATTTAATGTATCAATCCAGGAACGTGAACTTGAGATGATGGCTGCAAAGTTTATGCTTTAGTTCTTCTCAATAATCATCACTACTAAAGTAAAAGCTATTGCTATAGGAGATTTATGCTAGAAACTGAAACTATTGATTAACCTCATCTTGCAGGAAACAAACTTAATAGTAAATAGATAATGCTTGAGAAGTAAACCTATGCTGCCTATAGTTAATGGTTTTGCTACCAGTGGCTACAGGAGCAACAATACTTAACAACTTTGAAGAAACTTAACTGAATCCTACTTAAACATGAACAGGGAATTCATCTCCTGTGTGGGCCCCCACTAAAGTATGAATGGATTATAAATCAGAGAATGAAATGAAGAACTATCATATATTCATTCAACAAAACATAAGTACAATAGGATATCAAATTATTTTTACTCTATCATTGGTTTACAATATGAAATTCTCAAAATGACTAACTAGACCAGAATCATCACTTCCAACTTATTTAAAAGAAACTAGGAAAAAAAACTCATACAAACTAGATCCTTCATTACAGATCATAACAACTTTAGTTATATGAACAACAACATCATTCATGTAAGAAGATAAGCCACATCTAATGCTGGAAGAATATAGGAATGCTGGAAACTAGACTGACTTGGACTGAATCAGCAATTGCAAAGTGATGGAAGGAGTGGAGCTATGATTGAACTTCTAAAATAGTTATCCACCTTGAAAGACCCACTCATCCTTGAGTTTGCACTCCTTTCTAACTTATTCTTCCTGCAAAAGGTTAACATAACAGAATCCAAAACACAAATCCAAGGCATAGATTATAATAAGTTTTCCCTATTTTAACATAGCCTTGTCATATGACTGTAGGAGATCTACCCATTAAAGCTAGAGAAGAAAGATACCAGATTTTATCATATATATATATATATATATATATATATATATATTCATTCTTGTCCTTAAGTTTCATAAGTGTCAAATATACATATAGCTAAAACTTAGAAACATAAAAGACTATATAATGTTCATGAAAACCATAAGATATGCAAGTCTGTTCTTAGAAAATCATAAACAAAACACTCCATAATATTGTCTCATCATTCCCCCCAACTTAACTATTTGTTGATCCTCCAGCAAATAAATTCTTTAACCTGGCTATCAACATGTAGTCAGCAGCTATTCTCTACCTAGTACCTCCCTCTGTATGGCTCCAGTAGAATCCCTTTGTGTCCCTATGTTTTTTCCATCTGTCCTTTTCCCTCTGCATATCAAAACTATCCAGATTTTCTAAATTTGCAAGTAAAGGAGACATCAACAATGGAGGTTGAAAGGTTAATGGGATCCAAAAACTTTCTCTTTCTCTTCCCAATGCAATGTACCAAGGGGCACACTATGTTGCCATAGCAAAATTGAGAGCTGGATGTGGTTCTCTATTCCTCATCTCTCTAGATAAACTATTCCAGCACCACTGAATGGCATTTCTAGCCTTAGGCAGATCAAAATCCATCATCTTCTCATATGCATTAAATGCTTCATTTCTCATTGGATAAATGATCTTGCTACTTGAGTCAGAGGGGGCTATCCTTAACCAATTGTAGTAGTAAGTTTTATGATCTTTAGCTTCAGGCCTTAGAAACAGGTGAATGTCTGACTCCAAATCCCTATACACCTTAGCTTGAGTGTCCCCACTTATTTCATTTTGTACCCAGGACATGAGGGCTCTGAGTTGAATATCCCCAACATAAAGCAAGGGATTCCAAACTCAGTCATTAAGGACTACTAGCTTATGGAGATAAAGTTCACATAACAGATTTTGAATGGCTACAGGAGATGCCTTAGCTTGCCGACTATTACTAGGGTTAATTTTATTTTTCTTATCCTTTGGGGAAACCATTTCCACTATAGGAGAAACCTCAAACTTTTCTGTAGGAGTCTCCAATTCCTCTTCATGAGTTGTTCTTGAAGTAGAAGAATTAGTGGAATTAGGGGAATTAGGGGAATTAGGGGTCCTAACCCTAGATTTCTTCTTGGAAGAAGAACACTGTCCTATTTCAATAAATAATTTCCTAACCCCTTTAGCAGTTTTAACCCTTTGTCCCACTCTACACCCAATTGGTTCAAGGGTAGGCTCCTTAAACATGTGTAGCAAAAATTCTTCCCAGGAAATATCTAACTATTCTCTTAAGGATTTTTCCACTACCAATTTGATTAGATAGTGGTGAGAAATAGAATTTCATTTACCCTCTTGGACTAGAATGACTTGTTTTGATAGAATACCACACATAAAACTAGGGACATTGATAGGCCTATTATCATGTCTCAAGCAGCTTAAGAATTTAAAATGTACAACATGCAGAAATGAATGCCTCCCTTCAAAAGTGAAATACCTAATGATATAAACCACACATTTTTTAAATGACTCAGGAAGAGATAACTGAAATGTACCTTGTTTTCTATCTACTTCAAGTGGCAGGTCTATATGAAGAGTGAATTGAGCTCTGGAAGTAGTTGGGTCAAGATTCTCTGCAAATTCCTCACCCTCAAGCAGTAATCCCATGACCTCTACCAAAACTGACTGAGAAAATGACACCTTCAGTCCTTTAACTGTAGTCACTCCTTCCTTCAAGGATCTAAGAAACTAAAGTGCAACCTCATCATCCCAGCTAGTCAATTTTTGGACATAATCCATCCAACCCCTTGCCTAGAAATATGGCCTACAATTTTGATCTTCAAGAAAAAAACCATGCATAGTAGGCTCTCTTTTGATGAGGTCACCACCCATCATCTTGTTTCTGAGATACCCAAATAGAGTTGTGGGAAATAAAATAGACAACTAGAATTTCAAACAAGAAAGCTTGAAAAGGCAGGTTGCAGGATGATTCAAATTTAGAAATTTCTAGCAAAGCAGCTTGAGAAATGAGCTTATGAGTAACATAAATGTAGATTACCATGTTATTATTTCATAATTACTCATGAGTACATTCTGTAGAACTCGTACTCAAAATAACTTGCCACCTTAGTTTTATACGTGCGAAAGATAACACACAGCTCAATAATTTTCAAAAGTGTCTAATCATGGCAGAAAAATACAAGTATGATAGGAGAAAAAAAATAAATATAAAGATTGCATAAACATAATGACAAAAGAACTAATAAACTTCCCCCCCTAGCTTAAGATTTTGCAAGTGGGCCCTCACTTGCAGTAATGACAAGGCATACACTAAAATTAAAAGGAAAACAAATTAAAGTGGCATACCTTGAATTGTGTGCTAACCTGAAGTACTGGTGACGTGGAAGTTGTTAATTATCACAAATGAAAGAAAAATATGAGGTGAATGGATGGTAGACTAGAAAAGAAGCAGAAATTTATTATGGAGAAGTGACTTTCTTGAAGAAAGTGTTTATTATGAAGGTGAAAAGACCATTTTAGAGCGAGGAAGGCAAATGAGCATAAAGCTCATTACGAGTGGCTGTATAGTTTGTTCAGTCACGTATTCTCCAGATGGTTGATAGTTAAGGCAAAACATTTGGTGATTTAATGAATAGGGTATTCACTGATTCTCATGATATTGGTGGTTAGTGATTTTTTATTCTGAGGTTCAGCGACAAAGCTTAAAGTAATAAGGTGATAGTTATCTCCTATTCTCATAAAGAAATGATCAAACCTTGAAACATTTGGAGATTCATTGAGGTTCATGGATAATAATAAAGATCAATGGATGGCGTTTAATCTCAGGAGTAAACCAAGGTTGAGAAAGATGTCTAGCAACTTGGAGATAAAGGTGTTTCATTGAATCTCGCAATATAACTGGGGTTAGTGATAGTGTTTTGAGATCATGAGAACACAGTTGTTACTAAATCTCATGACCAAGCATGAGTTAAGTAAAACACTTAGAGATCAGGAGGTGTAGTGTTCACTAAATCTTGCAATGAAACTGAGGTTAATAAAAATATCAAGAGATCATGTGAATTGTATCAGTCACCTATTCTTGAGATGTAACCCCAGTCAATGAAAAGGTTATGAGATTCAAAGATTTTCTTTTGTCACTAGATCTCATGATTGAACCACGGTTAAGAAAAGTATTCAAAGATCATGAGGCACTTTTAGTTGTTGAATCTCCAGATTAAGCCCAATTGAGTTTTCATAAATGATAAAGGAAAAGAGCAGTTCTGATGTGGAAAAGGTATTATGCTGAGATGGAAAAAGTTATGAGCTAGACAATCAGATTTTAAGTAAGGTTTTTTATTAGTTTTTGAGGGCTTTAAAGCATAAAATAGTAATCATTGCTTTTTTTCTTTCTTTCCAAGATTTAAATGTAACCTTTCAACATCTCACCTTATGGCTAGCCTAGATTTGAATTTGGTGTCATGTAGAAGTAAATGCTGAAGTAACTTAGGAAAGATTTGTTGTGATCTTGGCAATTTCTATGCATTCATTGATCAATGATATATAGAAAGGACATTCACACATTTACACTTATCAATTTTTAGAGAGAAATTATGAAGTTGGAGCCATTGCAATGTGTAATTAAGAAAAGAAAATTTTCAAAGCCTAGCATCGTTCAAAAATTGCAAAGATGAGTCAACCTGAGTCCAGTCGAGCCTCATCTAGTGAAGGATAAAAGGAACAAGGAGATGAGTAGAAGGGTAAACCCAATTTTTCTAAAGAATTCATCATGTTGCTCCTGGGTTCTAATCAAAACAAAAAGGTGATTGATGAAGTCTTCATTGATGATATGTCAAATTGTAGGGATCCGGTTACCCCTTCCTTATCTAGTTTCATTTTGTTTAATTATTTCTATAATAACCATTTTATACCTATCCCAATTTGTAATGCATGGACATTAGGTATGGCCAAGCTCATAGTTCCTAAGGTTTTTCTAGATATTGACCTCATGTTTGAATTAGCCATGAATTGTGATCCTATGTCTAAAATAATTAGGAAAAGTGACCAATCAGCCCTAGTTACTATTGATAAGGGATCCTTTATGAAATATTTCATCTTGTATTCCTCGTCATCCACAAAGATTGACCTAAGAAAGGAGAAGGAAAGATATGCAAGCCAGATTCAGTGTGAGGCCTCACCCCAAGCCTGTCATAGCCATTCAGTTACTACATTTGAGATAGACTATTTGATGATTATATTTTGATTCTTTATGGATTACTGATACTTTATATTATGGTTTTATCACCTTAGAGGTTAGATGCACATTCAGTTATATTATTTTGATTAAACTGTGATATATATTTGGAACCTTTATGTGTGATTAAGTGGATTTTATGAATGATTATGATGTCATGATGATATTTAATTTCAATTGAATTATTTATGCTATGATTATGTTATAAGCTTAATTTAGTGATGAATTATGCATTTCATGATGAGTTGTATGTATGTTATAGATGAGTGATTATGCCTTGTGAATTATGATATTTCAGATGAAATTATATTAATTATTAATGTTATGAATTTACATGTATTTACTTCCTTGGACTACTGATGTTGGACTTTAGTGTGTAGGGAATTAGGCCATGGTAAATCCGGGGAACCAGAGCATAGAATTTTGTGTAAATCAGTTCGAGCCAAGGTTGCTTCTAGTGAGAGGCAAAAACCTTGTTGTATTATATTTATTTCATGAAATTAATGTGCTTGAAAGTATTTAATTTTTATGTAATTATTAATGTAATTAATGTTGAGAATACCCAAGTGGATATGCCACATGGTTTGTGTTGTGTCATTTTTTTGTGTGTCACTTGACACATGTGTGTACTTGTGGCCATGACATGTCCACTTGGGGATTGGATTCCCATCAACCTAGCATAGTACCCCTTTAGGATCCCCATGAGAATCCCTTGGTTAGGGAGCTTGAGGTGGAGTCATTTCATGAATTTCGAATTTGAGCTTAACATGGGTTTTGGGGGGGCTTAATAGGTGCCTAGGGGTGTGTTTAGGCCATTTTTAGTAATCCCACTTGATATACCTATGGGTAAGGGGAATTTTTAACCATAGGACAACCCATAGTTGACCAAAAGACCCCTCCAAAAGTTGGATTTTTAAAATGGCTGAAAATCCACTTTTGAAGCAAGGTTTTGGTTAGAGTTCCATCCAATTAAGATATAAGTCTTTGGTCCACCTTTTTGAACAACCTTTTTAGGAATCCATATTTGGAAACCATGTAAGAAACTTGAGAAGACCATCCAATGAGAGTGAGATCTTATCCCTAGGAAATTGTGTGGAGGCCTTTTTAGAGGGGACTCTTCTTTTGGAAGAATTTGACACCCACTCTCTAGATTGGGAGACTTTGCTGATTTGGAGAAAGAAGACATAGGGAAAGAGGAGGCTCTTCATCAACTTTATTCCATAATATTGGATCTAGGTTGGTGGCATTCTTCATTATCCTTGTAGATGTTTTCATGTGGAAGACTTCTCAAGAATATTTTCATTCTTGTATGTAAAATCTAGTTATTGTATTCTTATGTGTTTATGTTTGTGAATCTTGTTATGTTGTGTAGTATATGTTCATGCAAATCTTGTGCTTATTTTTGTGCCAGCCTTATTGTTTTGTAAATGTGAAGCTTTGTTGTTCTTGTGTTTCCTTGTTTGTATTGTTTTTATGAGAGTTTTTCTCAAGGCCACACTCACCCTTGGGAGGGAAGAGTAGCCTTGGGGGTGAAGGAAATTTTGGGACAACCATCGGTGTAGAGTCTCTCCTTGGTATGGAGAAGGAAAAAACATGGATGTATGGGCTCCATGTAGCCATTTCTTGTTTGTATTTTGGGGGTCATAAGGGATTGTAAGGCTTGAAGCAATGGGGGTCATAAGGAGTTTTGTTGTGTTGGGATTTTGTGGCAAGATGTGTGATAAGAAAGTCAAGTGTAGGCTTGTCTTCTATTTTATGAAATGTGGTTTCTCCCCTTGGGTTTTAGTTCCACCTTCACTCCAATTTTTGAGTCATTTGGAGACTCTTTGTTTTGGCCTTGGATGGGAGATTTAAATATGATTTTTGTGTTATTGAGATTTTGGTTTTCTTGAATGTAACCCTTGTCTATGTGATGGTTCCCCAAGCTCAAGGGTGGCTTCATAGAAGCCTAGGTTAGGAGGTGAGCACTCCATGGCCTATTTTTATTTTATTGTGAGATTGGAAGCCATTAAAGACTTCTTGAATGAAGTTGTTTTCTTGAAGAAGTTTGAGGATATATTCAAAAGTTGATTTGGATCCTATTTGTTTCATGTTTAATTTTGTTGTATGAGAATCTTAAAGATCCCTTGGGCTCAATGTATATATGTAATGGAGATATACTTTCCAAGACTAGTGCTTGTATCATAGTGTTGAAGTAATCATAGTCATGAGAAATGTATTGTGTTTTTGGATAGATTCATTTCCTTATGAAATTGTTATAATTCTCAAGTAAAATTTCTGTGTATTCTTGTTATATTAAATGAGCATCGACAATGTATTATTTTATTTGAAAGAAAGTAAAGATTTTGTTGGATTAGTTTTTGTGAAGACATTGTTTATTCACTCATTGATAAAACTTTATGTATTCATGTTGAAAAATTATAAGAAAGAAAAGTTATTGCAGTATCATTATAGTTCTACTGTAAAGATTTCATTTGATTAAAAATGATAGTGATGTGAAAGAAATGATTTTCAAACACTCTCTCTCATTCATTCAATGCTAGTTCTTGTTAGTTTGATATTAGTAACTATGTTGAGAAACAATAGACTTTTAAAAAAAAAAGATAACTTAGTTAAGTAAACTGATAGACAAGTTTATCTTTGATCTTTTCTATATAAATTAGTGCTTGAAATTCATTCAATTATTAGACCTAAACTTATCTCCTTTAATAAAATTAGACCTACAAATTATATAACTTAGTGTGAAGGAAGAGAGAATAAAAGAGTGAAGAAATCAAATGAAAACAAATAAGTGAAAAAACATAAGAAAAGTAGAAATAGAGACCTACAGGTCTCTGGAAAATGTATGGGAAAAATTCCCATACATTCTTCAATTACACAATCAATATTTTTATTATATTCATCTTCCACTTGGCCAAAAGAAAAGGAAAATATAATAGTATTATCAAAGGAAAAATGAATCACCTCCATGTGAGTCAACTTGGGTGGGGACCACTTGGGTCGCCATCCAAGAAGCCCAAAAAGGACCTCTTAAAGGCCTTTTAATATATATATATATTTTAAAAAAATTTTAAAAAAATTTATGCAAAAAATGAATTCATGTGATGACTTGTTTTTTTTTATAAAAAAAGTTTACAAAAAAAAATTTAGAAATTTTTTTTTTTTTTTGGGTGGGGGGGGGGGGGGCGCGCGGGACCCACCCCCTGTCCCCATGCCATGGTAGAGCGACCTGCCGTAGTAGGTAGCTGCTACGCACAGTAGGCAGGGCCTACTACGACAGTCCTTACTGCCATGGGTGGTAGGCCCGCGTGGGACCTATGGCCAAGTCCCTTTGGGACTTTAAAAGGTTTTGCGGTGGGGAGGGTATAAACCCCTTATTATAAAAAAAAAAATTTAATGTTTTTTTATTATTATTTATTAATTACTTTTATTAATAACCATATTAATAGTTAATATAATATTAATTAATATATTATTAATTTATATATATATATATTATTTATTAATTAATTATATATAATTATTTTCTATTAATAAACATATTATTAATTAATATTTATTATTTTATTAGGAAATTATTTTCTTTATATGGAGCACGTTGGCTAACTTTTTAGTGGGGAAATTGTTTTTAATTAAAAAAAATTAATTTAGTAAGTTTATTTAAAAAAAATGTGCTCATTAGTTGTATCAAATATGTTTAGCTGTTTCTTTTTAATTGCTTTAATGAATGAAATTAAATCAATTTATTAATTCCAGTAAGATTAATTTGATGTTGGTAAGTTGTATAATTAACTTGGTTTATTTAATTTTGGTAACTATTTAGACTATGATTAATTCAGTACTGTTTAGTACCATAAAAAAAATCACTTACTTAATTATAGTCAATTTTTTTAACATGTTAATCCTTGGTTTAATCCCAGGATAGATCTATAGGTTTAGGAAAGTTCTTTTGAAAACCAATTTAGTAGACTAAGAATAAGTTTAAATTAGTTGACTAGGTCATCATGTTTAGGGGTGAGCATATTCGATTATCCATCACCATGTTTTCCCGATATTGAAAGTATACCAGCACTCTCTCACTTTTAAACGTACATCCTAGTCAACTGCCAACCTTAAACTTAAACTTATAGCATTAAAAAAAAAAGTTGGTGTGTTTTTGTGTGTATATTATGGGCATGACACTTGGTATCAAAGCCGAGGTTTCAACATTGGAACCTAAACCCATTACATTTCTTAGCTAACTTTGACCCCTTTCAAAATTGTTAGGATGCCTCCCCTTACATGTCAAGCTTGAAGACATATTAGAGGATGAGGAGCTAGGTGAGCCCCCTCAGTTCGTGAGTAAGATGAACAAAAGGTCAAGATATTGGTAGTTAATCAACCACCACCACCACCATATCCTAATTAGGAGGTCTTGCTAGCCTTGCAGAACCTCATCGGAGTTATACAGGAGAGGTTGCCTCCAGTTAACCCTCATTCAGAGCATCAATTGTCAGGAGGGCATAGATTAGAGGCCCGAGAGAGGACTAGGAGCCCTCCATGAGATTGTGAGGAAGGGCAGGGGGCACATGAGGTGGAATTGATTCAGACGCTGAAACCACCACCTAGATTTGTTCAAAGGGCACCCTGTGATGCTGGGGACCATATTAAAGACCTCCTAAGGTTATAGCCACCTTTTTATTATGGTTCTACAAAGGGCATAGATGTTGAGGCATCACTTTTGAGCTTAGATAGGTGCTTTGGGTTGCATCAGTATGATAGCAATGTTAAGGCCCGTTTTGCAGTACACCTTTTGAGAGGAGGTGCTTCCACATGGTGGAAAAAGGAAGAATCTAAGAACAACACTACTATGGACACTATGACCTGGGAGACATTCCTAGTGAGGTTCCAAGATAGGTACGTATTAGAGCACTATAGGAAAAGGCATATAGATGAGTTCCATGAGCTCCAATAGAGGGGACTCACAATGCTACATTATGAGACCTGTTTCCTTGAGTTGTTACCTTATGTAGACTACATGAAGGATGAAAAGGTATGAGTCAACCATTTTGTTAAGGGACTCAATGATTGGATAGAGGGACAGGTTCACATAACCTCACCAGGGACCCTTTGTGAGGTAGTAGAGATGGCTTTGGTTACAGAAGATATTCAGGGTAAGTCTAGAGACACTCATGACAGGTATCAAAACTATAACTCCGCATCTTAGTCATAGGGGCACCAAAAGAGTCACTGGAAGGGTAATAACAGGCATTCTTTGGGTCTTTTAATAAGAGCCCATAGTAGTAGACTCAACAAAACCAAAAATAGAAACCACAAGGTCAACGGGGCTCTAAGCCTAAATAGAGGTAGACATAGGGACCCAGGAAGGATCAGCGATAACAGTATATAGATGCACCCCCAACATGGACTCAGCAGTCCTCTCGGGGTGGTTTCAATGGTTCTAGTAGGATCAGAGGACAATAGTTCTCTAGGCCATAGGGAGTTTAGACTCACACTCATGGTCCTTGCTATGCATGTGGTGCCATGGGGCACTTAGCTTGTGATTTTCCATAGGGTCAGATGATAGGCAATTAGTGCATGGCAGCATCGGAGCCTATAGTTGGAGAATTTGGAAAGTCTCACAGAGTTTTTGTAGTGGTAGATAAATGCCAGGCCGAGCACCAGGCTACAGTGATAGAGGTAGCAGGTATGATCAGCGGTATTAGTGTTACCATATTGTTTGATTCTGGTGCTACCAATTCTTTTATATCTCCATTTGTTGTGGAGTGTTGCGTGCTTGTGGTAGCAAGATGGGAAGTTAGTTGGGAAGTGGAGTTAGCATCAGGGTCTAGAGTGTCAGTCAAATCTTTAGTGAAGGATAGCTAGGTGCAGATTGGTAATTTCATCACTACTGTGGATCTTTGTATCACACCTCTTGGTTCCTATGACATAGTACTTGGCATGGATTGGCTTTATGCCCAAAAAGCTAAGTTAGATTGTCAATAGAAGAGGATTGAGTGCCTTAATGATCATGGTACACCTATTATGATCTGCGGGATTTAGAGAGGCATCTCTCTTCATATGATCTCAGCCATGCAGCTTAAGCGGAGCATGCGGAAGAGATGTCAGCCTTTTTCTATTACTATCAGTGATAGAGAGGATGAGGAGGAAAGGAAACCATCTCTTGATGATTATCCTATACTTCAATAATTTTTAGATTTGTTTCCTACTGAGCTCCTAGGCATGCCTCCTCGTAGAGCTATAGATTTCCATATAGATCTTCTTCCAAGAGCTACTCTAGTTTTGAGGGCACCTTATAGGATGACCACTAATGAGCTTGATGAGCTCAAGATCCAGTTAGAGGAAATTTTGGAGAAAGGTCACATTCACCCTAGTGTTTCACCTTGGGGTGCCCCTATTATCTTCGTTAAGAAGAAGGATGGATCCTTGTGATTATGTATGGATTACCGATAGCTTAATAAGCTTACCATCAAGAATCGATATCTGCTCCCTAGGATTGATGATTTATTTGATCAGCTTAAGGGTGCTAAAGTGTTTTCCAAGATTGATCTTAAGTCAAGTTACCATCAGTTATGGATTGTTGACAATGATATCCCTAAGACTGCATTCCATACTAGATATGGGCATTATGAGTTCATAGTTGTACCTTTCAGACTCACCAATGGTCTAGTAGTTTTCATGAGCCTTATGAATGGGGTATTCCATACCTTCCTTGATAATTTTTTAATTGTGTTCCTTGATGATAACCTAATTTATTCACAAGATGAAGAGGAGCATGAAGAGCACTTGAGAGAGGTATTGCAGTGTCTTAGAGACAATCAGTTGTATGGCAGTTTGTCCAAATGTGCTTTCTATAGGACATAGATTCATTACCTTGGGTATATTATTTCAGGAGATGGAATCTCAGTAGATCCATCTAAGATTAGAGCCATCATGGATTGGCCTACACCTACTTCAGTGACCAAGGTTAGGATTTTAATGGGATTGGCAGGATACTACAAACATTTTGTAGAGGGTTTTTCTAGAGTGGCACATCCCATCACTTCTCTTCAGCGTAAGGGAAATAAATTTGAGTGGACCGAGAAGTACAAGAGGGCCTTTTAGGAACTCAAGAAGGCACTTACTAGTGCTCCTATTCTAGCAGTGCCTAATCCTTTAGTGGATTTTGTTGTATGCATAGATGCTTCCTTAGATGGTTTGGGAGCAGTTCTTATGCAGAACGGTCGAGCCATTGCCTATGAGTCTAGGAAACTTAAGACTCACAAACTCAATTACCCCACTCATGACCTTGAGTTAGCAGAAATGGTTCTTGCTTTAGTGAGATGGCATAATTTCCTTTTGGGTCATCACTTTGAGCTCCATTCAGATCATCAGATCTTACAATATATTTTCACTTAGCCGAACCTGAATGTACGTTAGCCTAGGTGGATGGAATTTCTATGTGAGTATGATTTTGATGTCCACTACATCAAGGGGAAAGAGAATGTGGTTGTTAATGCCTTGATTAGGAGATGCCATGGGGCCTACTCCATGATAGTAGGTACTGAGTTGAGGGATTAGATATTGCATCATTTTCATGGGGATGTTTGTTATGCAAAGGTTAGTCGGATCATTCAGTCTCAAAGTACTCTTGAGGGTAAATATTTATGATATTCCCTAGATTTTGATGGGCTTTTATGCCATAGAGGATGCATCTATGTCCCATCCTCTCGAGATTTGCTAGTTTTCATCATGCTAGAGGCTCATAGGGCCCCTTATGCATTACATCCCAGAGTCAAGAAGATGCATGTTGATTTGAGGTAGTTATATCATTGGCCAGGGATGAGACAGAACATAGATGAGATATTGGCACGATGTCTTGGGTTTTAGAGGGTTAAGGCAAAGCATCATCACCCTGGTGGTTTGCTTCAGCCTCATGAGATACCAGAGTGGAATTGGGATGTTATTTCCATGGACTTCATCATTGGTATCCCTATGTCATATCAATGCCATGATGCCATCATGGTGACAGTTGACAAGCTGACCAAAGTAGCCCACTTCTCACCCATTCGGGCCACTTTTATAGTGCCAGTAGTAGCATAGGTTTTCTTGCAGGATATTGTCAAACTTCATGGCATACCTCATAAGATTATTTCAGATCGAGATTCCCTCTTCACATCATCTTTCTAGAGAGGATTACAAATAGCTTTGGGCACTAAGCTCAATTTTAGCACCGCTTATCACCCAGAGACCAATGGTCAGACAGAAAGGGTAAATCAGGTGTTGGAGGATATGCTTTGCATGTATGTCATGGATCATCAGACTAGGTGGGATGAGTACCTTCATTTGGTTAAGTTTTCCTATAATAATGGGCATCACACTTCTCTAGGTATACCTCCCTATCAGGCATTATATGGCAGACCATGTAAAACACCATTGAGTTGGGACCTCATTGAGGATAGAGTTTCTTTAGGTCCTGAGTTAGTGTGAGAGTTGGAGTAGCATGTTTCTTTGATTAGACAATGTCTGAAGAAGGTACATGATAGATAGAAGAAGTATGTAGATGCCAAGAGGGAAGATCGTAGTTATTAGGTTGGAGATAGAGTCTTTCTGAGAGTGAGACCTCATAAGAGTCCAATCCAATTTGGAAAGGGCTCTAACCTTGCACCTAGATTTTTTGGCCCTTTTGAGATACTTGACTGGATAGGTCCTGTCACCTATCATCTTGCTTTGCCACCGATCCTATCACATATCCATGATGTTTTTCATGTGTCAGTGTTAAGGAATTATATTTTTTATGAGACTCATATCATAGATTGGGATGCTTTTTAGGTGGAGTCGGATGGTCAATTAGCTTTGGAGCCCATTCGCATTTTGGCTACAGGTGGAGTTGGATGGTCAATTGGCTTTGGAGCCCATCCAAATTTTGGCATGCCAAACACTAGCACTTCGAGGCTGAGAGCTGGACAAGGTTAGGGTCTAGTGGGATTTCCATGATGAGGTTACGACATCATGGGAGGATGCAGTGCAGATGAGAGAACAGTACCCCCATCTTTTTATGAACTCCAGGAGGAATTTCATGCCTAGGTGGGGAGGATGTGAGGCCTCACCCCGAGCCTTTCATAGCCATTCAATTACTGCATTTGAGATAGACTTATTTGATGATTATATTTTGATGCTTTATAGATTAATGATACTTCATATTATGGTTTTATCACCTTAGAGGTTAGATGCACATTCAGTTATGTTATTTTGATTAAACTGTGATATCTATTCGGAACCTTTATGTGTGATTAAGTAGATTTTATGAATGATTATGATGTCATGATGATATTTAATTTCAATTGAATTATTTATGCTATGATTATGTTATAAGCTTAATTTAGTGATGAATTATGTATTTCATGATGAGTTGTATGTATGTTATAGATGAATGATTATGCCTTGTGAATTATGATATTTCAAATGAAATTAAATTGATTATTAATGTTATGAATTTACATGTATTTATTTCCTTGGACTACTGATGTTGGACTTTAGTGTGCAAGGAATTAGGCCATGGTAAATTCGGGGAACCAGAGCATAGAATTTTGTGTAATTAGTTTGAGCCAAGGTTGCTTCTAGTGAGAGGTAAAAACCTTCTTGTATCATATTTATTTCATGAAATTAATGTTCTTGAATATATTTAATTTTTATGTAATTGTTAATATAATTAATGTTGAGAATGCCCAAGTGGATATGCCACATGGCTTGTGATGTGTCATTTTTGTTTTTGTCACTTGCAACTTGTGTGTGTACTTGTGGCCATGACATGTCCACTTGGGGATTGGATTCCCATCAACCTAAGCTAGTGCCCTCTTAGGATCCCCATGAGAATCCCTTGGTTAGGGAGCTTGAGGTGGAGTCATTTCATGAATTTCGAATTTGAGCTTTACATGGGTTTTTGGGGGGCTTAAAAGGTGCCTAGGGGTGTGTTTAGGCCATTTTTAGTAAGCCCACTTGATATACCTATGGGTAAGGGGCAGTTTTAACCATAGAACAACTCATAGTTGACCAAAAGACCCCTCCAAATGTTAGATTTTCAAAATGGCCGAAAATCCACTTTTGAAGCAAGGTCTTGGTTAGAGTTCCATCCAATTAAGAGTAAGTCTTTGGTCCACCTTTTTGGCCAACCTTTTTAGGAATCCATATTTGAAAACCATGTAAGAAACTTGAGAAGACCATCCAATGAGAGTGAGATCCTATCCCTAGGAAATTGTGTGGAGGCCTTTTTAGAGGGGACTCTTCTTTTGGAAGAGTTTGACACCCACTCTCTAGATTGGGAGACTTTGCTAATTTGGAGAAAGAAGACTTAGGGAAAGAGGATGCTTTTTATCAAATTTCTTCCATAAGCTTGGATCTAGGTTGGTGGCATTCTTCATTATCCTTATAGATGTTTTCATCTGGAAGAGTTCTCAAGAATATTTTCATTCTTGTATGTAAAATCTAGTTATTGTATTCTTATGTGTTTATGTTTGTGAATCTTGTGATGTTGTGTAGTATATGTTCATGCAAATCTTGTGCTTGTTGTTTTGCAAGCCTTATTGTTTTGTAAATGTGAAGCTTTGTTGCTCTTGTGTTTCCTTGTTTGTATTTTTGTTACAGGAGTTTTTCTCAAGGCCACACTCACCCTTGGGAGGGAAGAGTAGCCTTGGGGGTGAAGGAAATTTTGGGACAACCATCAGTGTAGAGTCTCTCCTTGGTATGGAGAAGGAAGAAACATGGATGTATGGGCTCCATGTAGCCATTTCTTGTTTGTATTTTGGGGGTCATAAGGGATTGTAAGGCTTGAAGCCATGGAGGTCATAAGGAGTTTTTTTGTGTTGGGATTTTGTGGCAAGATGTGTGATAAGAAAGACAAGTGTAGGCTTGTCTTCTATTTTACAAAATGTGGTTTCTCCCCTTGGGTTTTAGTTCCACCTTCACCTCAATTTTTGAGTCATTTGGAGACTCTTTGTTTTGGCCTTGGATGGGAGATTTAAATGTGATTTTTGTGTTATTGAGATTTTGGTTTGCTTGAATGTAACCCTTGTCTATGTCATGGTTCCCCAAGCTCAGGGGTGGCTTCATAGAAGCCTAGGTTGGGAGGTGAGCACTCCATGGCCTATTTTTGTTTTATTGTAGGATTGGAAGCCATTGAAGACTTCTTGAATGAAGTTGTTTTCTTGAAGAAGTTTGAGGATATATTCAAAAGTTGATTCGGATCCTATTTATTTCATGTTTAATGTTGTTGTATGTGAATCTTAAGGATCCCTTGGGCTCAATGTATATATGTAATGGAGATATACTCTCCAACACTAGTGCTTGTATAATAGTGTTGAAGTAATCATAGTCATGAGAAATGTATTGTGTTTTTGGATAGATTCATTTCCTTATGCAACTATTATAATGCTCAAGTAAAATTTTTGTGTATTCTTGTTATATTAAATGAGCATGGACAATTTATTATTTCATTTGAAAATAAGTAAAGATTTTGTTGGATTAATTTTTGTGAAGACATTGTTTATTCACTCATTGATAAAACTTTATGTATTCATGTTGAAAAATTATAAGAAAGAAAAGTTATTGTAGTATCATTATAGTTCTATTGTAAAGATTTCATTTGATTAAAAATGATAGTGATGTGAAAGAAATGATTTTCAAACACTCTCTCTCTCATTCATTCAATGCTAGTTCTTGTTAGTTTGATATTAGTAACTATGTTGAGAAACAATAGACTTTTTAAAAAAAAAAGATAACTTAGTTAAGTAAACTGATAGACAAGTTTATCTTTGATCTTTTCTATATAAATTTGTGCTTGGAATTCATTCAATTATTAGACCCAAACTTATCTCCTTTAATAAAATTAGACCTACAAATTATATAACTTAGTGTGAAGGAAGAGAAAATAAAAGAGTGAAGAAATCAAATGAAAACAAACAAGTGAAAAAATACAAGAAAAGTAGAAATAGAGACCTATAGGTCTCTAGAAAATGTATGGGAAAAATTCCCATACATTCTCCAATTGCACAATCAATATTTTATTATATTCCTCTTCCACTTGGCCAAAAGAAATGGAAAATATAATAGTTTTATCAAAGGCAAAATGAATCACCTCCATGTGAGTCAACTTGGGTGGGGACCACCTGGGTCGCCACCCAAGAAACCCAAAAAGGACCTCTTAAAGGCCTTTTAAAATATATATATATATATTTCAAAAAAAAAAATTTAAAAAAAATTATGCAAAAAATGAATTCACATGATGGCTTGTTTTTTTATAAAAAAACTTTATAAAACAAAATTTAGAAAAGTTTTTATTAGGGGCGGGGGCCATGGGACCCACCCCTTGTCCCCCTACCACGATAGAGGGATCTACTATAGCAGGTACCTGCTATGCATGGCAGGCAAGGCATGCTACAACAGTCCCTATTGTTGTGGGTGGTAGGCCCATGTGGGACCTGTCAACAAGTCCCTTTGGGACTTTAAAAGGTTTTGCGGTGGGAGGGGGGGGGGGGGTATAAACCCCTTATTATAAATTGTTTTTTTAATTATTTATTAATTACTTTTATTAATAACCATATTAATAATTAATATATATTATTTATTAATATTTTATTAATTAATATATATATTATTTATTAATTAATTATATATAACTATTTTCTATTAATAAACATATTATTAATTAATATTTATTATTAATTAGTAAATATTAATTAATTAATATTCTTTTGCAAATTAAAGTTTTACGTTTATTAATATTTTCTTTTATATACATTGATTAATACATTGTATTAATCAATACATTTATTAATTAATGTATCATGTTCATTAATTAATTTATGTATTCAACTAATATATTATTTTATTAGGAAATTATTTTCTATATATGGAGTATGTTGGCTAACTTTTTAGTGGGGAAATTGTTTTTATATAGAAAAAAAATTAATTTAGTAAGTTTATTTTAAAAAAATGTGCTCATTAGTTGTATCAAATATGTTTAGTTTTTTTTTTAATTTATTTAATTAATGAAATTAAATCAATTTATTAATTCTAGTAAGATTAATTTGATGTTGTTATGTTGTATAATTAACTTGGTTGATTTCATTTTGGTAACTGTTTAGACTATGATTAATTCAGTATTGTTTAGTACCATAAAAAAAAATCACTTACTTAATTATAGTCAATTTTTTTAACATGTTAATCCTTGGTTTAATCCCAGGATAGATCTATAGGTTTAGGAAAGTTCATTTGAAAACCAATTTAGTAGACTAAGAATAATTTTAAATTAGTTGACCAAGTCATCATGTTTAGGGGTGAGCGTATTTGATTATCCATCGCCATGTTTCCCTACTATTAAAAGTATACCAACACTCTCTCACTTTTAAATGTACATCCTAGTCAACTGACAACCTTAAACTTAAACTTATAACATTAAAAAAAAAAGTTGGTGTGTTTTTGTTTGTAAATTATGGGCATGACATTGAGCTTGTGAAAACCCAAATTTCCCGTCATATGCCTAGGACTATTAAATATGTTGCCCCTCTCCCTAGTCACATGCCAAAAGAGATTATGATTACATTCAATATGTAATTGACAGGATGCATGAGGGTTTGGTGAGCATCAAAGAGGGCAAGAAGCCAATCAAATTCATGCATTACTCTCTTTTGATGCACATGATCCTATATTTCAATGTTGATAATATGGATATACACATGCTGAGACCTAGAACAATGAAGGAGGGACAACCAAATCTAGTGCAACTTTGGTTAAGAGTGTGGAATTACACCTCTAGTGAGAATGAATTTTGTGGCTTTCAAAATTGGATAGTTCATCCAATCATGAACTTAATGGGGACAAACATCACAAGGCTTTTGGTTAGAGTTCTTAGGCTTCTTAGGCCTAAAAAATCTATTGACAAATGGTAAATGGACAATAACTGGGGTGATTTCTATCTAGGTCAAACTTACACATTGATTAGAGTCAATGGTTTCCCACAGCCTGCTCACATACTTCCAAAATATGTGCCACCATAGGTTTCCCTATTGGAATTCATTTGGAAATTGATATGGAATGACAAGGAGCACTTGGCTCCACATAGGAAGGGAAGATTCACTCAGCAATTTAAATTGCCAGGTTTTCTAATTGGGAAAAGAGAATTGCCACAACTCAGCTTGTGGTTGAATCATTTCAAGATGGCCTATGTTGTATATAGGTATGTGGATCTAGAGGACTTCATAAATAATGCCAAGAAGTTTCTTTTCCCCCACATTTGTGCTATTAAAGATAACGGGGGATGTGACAATGAGGATGTGATTGGAATATGCTGGATGAAGATGAGAATGGAAGGAGGATCACCAAGTTCTATGACCTTTTGAACTTGGAAGCTCAAATCAAGAAGGCTATAATTTCCTTTGGAGGGTTTTTCCTAGACCTCCCCTACTTGACTAGAATTGATAGGATGATAGGGATGTATGAAACCCTATCTAACCAATTGGTAGCCTAGCTTGAAGAGAAGTGAGAAGTGGAAAAAGATTAATCTTCTTCAAATTATGAGGAAAATAGTGAGGGCTCTTATGAAGAGGATAGCCCTCCCCAAGTAAATGAACATCATGTTAATGATCAAGGACAAGATGTCCCTAAGATAGAGGATGCACCTGAGCCTCCTCAAAAGAAGCAAAGACTTGAGGAAGGAAATCCCACAAAAGGGAAAAGACCAAAGAAAGAAACTGATAGGATTGTAGTCCTAGTGCCTGGTGATAGATTATATTATCACCATATGAGAAAAAGCATTAGAGAAGGAAAGAAGTTAGCTACACAAGAAGAGGTTGAATTTCCCCTCTTGTTGTGCAAAGATGAATGGGACATGTATCAAGAAGAACTACTTAGTGATGATCAGTTTATCAAAGGTGAGGAATTCAAGAGTTTCTTTATATGGATGAAACAATGAGAGATATCCAATCACTTGACTGAAGGCATTGATCCAGATGATGAAGCCTTGAATTCCCTAGTTGCATATGATCTTGAATCAGAAACCATTTATGTTGATGAAGCTAGGAAATTGGTTAAATCTAGTGGAATTCTATTGGTGCCAAGGTGGGATTTAACCTCAGCATTCATTATAGATTAGATAAGGAAGTAACTAGAGGGAATCTTATCTTGTGAGGCCCAGATAGGAGAAATAATAAGAGGGTGTGGTTATCAACCTAAATCCTGAGCCTTGGCAATGTGGTCTCTTGCCCTAGGACTCAAAAACCTTCTCTTGTCAGCATTGAAGACAAGATGGAAGGAAACAAGATCATTTGGATAGTCCAAAATATCAGTGACCTTGAGGTGTCAAAAGTAGTGACTCATTTTGATCACCTAAATGAGGCCAAGACTACTTAGTTGTCAAATAGATATGGGAAACTCTTTGATGAGGCCATTCTTTTGGCTAAGGATAGAGAGAAGGCACTCATGAAGATCAAAGTTCTAGAGGATGAGCTTGAGGAAATGAAGGCTAAGCTTGAAGAGGGATCTAAAGCAGCTCCTCCTCTAGTCCTATAAATTGAGGTTGTAGTGCTACCAGAGGCAAAAGTACCTGATGTGGTAGTAGATAAATCAGATAAAGACAAGTTGGATGTAGCCCTCAAATCCCTCTTTAACATCTTGCAACATAGATTTGAGATGATCAAGGGAAAGATGGACTTAGTCCATAGTTCATATGTTATGTTGAAGAAAGTGAATGAAAGTGTAAAAGATTCTATTGCAACTTTAGATCCACTATTCAAAATATGGTCCAGTAGAGGGGCCCTTTTTGAGAAACTTGAAATGTTGCAGCCACATTGGCTAGACATCCCAAAATTAGTTGGTGAAGTGGGAGAGAAGATTGAGCTTATCGATACAACTTGGGCCTTTTTAAAGGGAAAAGGCAATTGGGTCAAGGCAAAGATGGAGATGTTTGGTGCTGATTTCAGCAAGTATCATCCTCCAACTTACAAAGATGATGGTAACATCATGGATGTTGAAGAGTAGAAATTAGGTGTGGATCAGTTGGTGACTAGGTAGAAGGCCTTCCTTAATGATGATGGAACCTTAGACATGGGTAGGTTCAAGAACACTCTAGATGATATTTTTAAAGTTGAGAATGATTGCACCAGATTTTTTGATGGTACTAAGGCCATAACTGATTCAAGATAGGATAAGTAGGTAAAGTTGCTATAGAGTTTGAAGGTGTACACCTAGACAACCAAAGAAGAAGTTACAACATGGGATAGAAGCACAAAATCCAAGAATAAGAAGCCAACTACCATTGATTTAGAGGCAATGGAAGAAGAGTGATTTACACATGGCACCTAATCCTTGAGCACAGGGAGATTAACTACCATAAAGAGAATAATGTATGTTAGCCAGTAGGTGGTCATTATTCACATAACAACTTTTAACAGTTACTTTGAATATCTACAAACGAAGGTGCCACCTGTGTAGATTCACTATGATTGGAAACAGATTTCTAGTTTTATTTTCCTCTTCTATTCATGATGTAATGTATTTTGTCTTTTAGTGCCTGTCACTATCCTAGCCATCCAAAGCATGTTGCATCCTTTCCTTGAGGATTCCAAGATGGCTAGTGTATTTATAGAAAGTTTTCTATTTTTGTAATGGTGGTGAAATACATTTGTAAAGAGAGTTTTTTCATAAGTGCTTTTGTTCTAAGAATTTTTGTCTTGAATGTACTGATATAGGAAAAACATCAATGAAAATATACTAAAACTCCTTTGCATATTCTATTTTCTTCATGTACGAATCTTGAATTCTTTGTGTATTAAATTTTTAAGGCATCTTTGATACATCATTTACAAGGTAGATAGTGAGGTTCAACTTAAGTTTCTTTCAAGGGAAAGGTAAATCTTAAGGGAGATTTCAGGGAATTCATAGTTTATGTAGAAATCTGATGATAGTATAGGTAAATGACAGGATGATTTGTAAGGAACCTTGAATGGGTTTTGGGGATATTTGATTTGAGGGATTTTTTGTAGATGTATGCTTTGACTATTATGCCCTAGGATTTGGCATTGATCTTTGCTTGAATTACATTTCTCACCATCAAAAATATAAAATAACAATTTATCTTAAGTTTATGTTAAATGAATTAAATGTTATTGTATGTGTCAAGCATGCAAATAATTGTTGTGATTCTTTAAAGAATTGAATTTGATAGGTAAACCCGTTTGAGCTTGAAGCTCGAAGTGAAGAAGGATTTCAATCCTTAACACCTTAGTGTTTAATGTTGTTAGATGCATCTATCGGGACCATAAGAGTTATGTGTCGGGGTTTTTTTATTTATATTCATCATCTGCAATATTAAGCACTAACACATCTAAAGAGAATTATGTTGTTCTTTTCCTTTTCCTTGAATAATTTGTTCTCACCTCTCTAAGGCATTTCTTAATGTTGCTCTACTTATCCTTAATGACTTTCTTATTTTTCTTATTAAAAAATATTTTTTCATTTCCTTTACCATTTTGGTTGATGTGAGGACACAATGAGTAACATTAGCATCTTTAGTATGTTTTTTTTAAACCAATGGCTTTGTATGCATAAAATAGATTTCTTACAATTTTTCTTTGAGTACTATTTTTGGATGTTCTTAACTCCAAAATTTTCATTGTCTCTCTAAATTCTAGATTTTTAATAATTTTAACAACTATTGGCATCTTCCACTTTGGTTTAAGTTTTCAAAATAGTATTTAAAATTATTCTAACCATTCTATAATTTCTTTAATAAATTTTATAATGCATTGGCTTCACAATTTTTTCATCAATGTCAATTAGAAACTTTGGTTATCTACAAATTAATCTAAGAGGTGTTAAGATTGGGGAATGCTCTTCATTTTCAGTAGGTGCATTAGGTGCATTAATCACATCAAATTTAAATGGTGTATCTTCTTAAAATTCATTAGGTGCATTCATCACATCAATTTAAAATGGTGTATTTTCATAGCATTCATTAGATTCATTCGTCACATGCATTTGAATTGGTGTGTGTTGATCAATTTCATTTGGTGAACTAGGTGCATTTTTCACATGCATTTCAATCAATGTATGTTGATCATTTTAATTTGGTGCATTTTTTACATTCATAATGTCAATTTGAATTATTTTGTGATCATCATTTTCATTAGGTGCATTAGATGATGTACCTTCATACTATCTCCTCATATTCTCCTTTTGTCTTTCCTTTGTTGCCTCTCATTGTTCAATCAGTAATTTCTTATTCTTTCCCATTGTTTCAATATTAATTATCATACACATAACATAAAAAATAAAATGCCAAGAAAGAAACAAATTATATTTATTTGGTTATAATATCAAGTAATAACGATAAAATAACTTCAATAAAAAACCAAAAAATAAGATAAATCAATCATTGGAAAGAAAATATTTGACAATAAGAATGAAAACCTAACTATTACTATCATAGAAAATCATGTGAAACACTAGTGGGAAATTAAAACAAGTTGCAATCATGGTTTTTTTGTTGTGGGGGTAAAGTATAAATATTTCCTCATAACCTGTATGGGTTATGGAAGCCTAAAGACAACATCCTTATTTTATCATAACACATACGGGTTATGTAAAACAAATACTATGGGCCTTACTTTTGTATAACCTGAATGGGCTATGTAAAACTAGAAACCCAAGAGGAAGTGGGGAGAGAGATATAGGGAGAGAGAGAGAGAGAGAGAGAGAGAGAGAGGATAATTAGGGCTTAGAATAGTCATAGATATTAATGAGTTAAGGAAGATGGGAGAGAGAGGAAATGACAATATTTATACATGTATACAAACATATATACATATATCTATATACATATATGTATACATAACTATAGATATGCATATATACATACATAAAAACATATCATATATGTAAATCTATACATATGTTTAGTGTATTACACATTTATAATAAAATGTTTTTTTATGTTCATAACCATACAAGTTATGTGAAACTAAAAATGATGTTTTCATGTCTTCATAACCCATACAAGTTATGTAAAATTTGAAATTGTACTTTTTGTTTTTGAAAACCCCAACATGTTATTTTGTATATCAAAACCCATATGGGTTTTGGCTTGGTAAAAGGATTGTAAAATGAGCCTAAGGCTTGCAAGCCCATTTTCCCTCTATTTTTGTCCTTTTACATGTTATTACAACTTCCAACATGATTTCTCAACTTTGTCATCATTAGGTTTACAAATAATCAAGTAGGTATCCCTAAAATTACCCCAATACTCACACACATCTTATAATCTTTCTAACCATATAATTTTGTCTAATTTTGGACAACGTTAGCAAAGTAAACTTCAATTTTCTTTTCCATTATCATGACAGTCCTCACAGACATATGTCTTCCATTTTATTAATAACTTTTGATCTAGTTGACCAAAGTCACGGGAAACTACATATTATTGTTCTACACTAGATTTTGTATACTTTAAAAAAAAGAATTTTTCACTTTCAGTTATTTTGATACAAGTACTACCTAGCACAGGAATAGGTACCATATTTTCAAAATGTGATCACTTCAAAACATCATTAAAAAAAATACCCAATGGAAAATTACAAAAAAATACACTTTTATATCTCACTCTTATCATCCTACCAAAGGGTTTTTCAAAATACTAAATTTAACTATATATTTTTTGAAGTGCACGAAAATAGATATATTATGTTTTTCTAAAAAAATAAGGAGAAATTTTTCATGCGCGATAGGTTTGACCCTCTTAATCTTATCCATTTTAAAAAAATATTAGTATTTTAGAAACTAGATTTAGAGTACTACAATTCTTATTATTTTCAAAAATCCTAGTTTTGAATGTGTGACCCTCAAATTTCTCTATGAAGTTTAGGTTTACCTGATTTCAAAAAGAAAAAAAAAAGAAAAAAAAAGTGGCCACTTATACCCCCCTTTTTGCACATTGTCTCGGTGCACTTACCCAAAGAAGAAGAAAGTTGTTGCAAGAAGCAAAGATTATGGTATTCCTAGGATGAGACTTGAGTGTAGCTTTAGTATTTGACATTTTTTTACGCAATGATAATAAAAGGTAAAAGCTTAACATGGAGGGAGAAAAGGAGATCCACATTAAATAAAGATACAATCCAGATGAAGAATCTATGCTAATATGGGAATTATATCCTCCTTGCAAAAGACCTAATATCATTGATACAGACAAATAATTTGGTCACGTGATGACTCTCAAGGTGGGTGAAATTAATCTAATTATAACTGTTGATCTTAGTGTTAACATTGTTAAGCTTAATAAAGAAAAAACAAAACTATTGGTGAAAGAAAGAAATACTTTCATCTAATGAAATATAATTGTCAAAAAATGCTTCATTGAGGGGTAGTTGCATGAGGATTACCTCTAGAGAAGATGCTGAGTTGAGAAATAATAATTAAAAGTTATAGAATAAGCATTAACATTTACTGTTGAAAATTTAAGATCCAAGGTTTGAAACAGTCTCTATATTCTAATTCCCGAGAGGTTTTCAAACATGATGATTTGACTTGAAAACTTCTTGGTTTCTCATCACAATAAATGTGTAGCAATATTGGAACATAAGAGGTTGAAGAATAGATTGGACATAAAGCTACATGATGTGCTCCTCAATAAAGATTTTGATACCAGAATAATTTATCATAACGAATAATTAATTTCCAAACACATCATGTATTCAAAATAATTAAAATTAAAGAATGAAGGATTTGATAGCACTATGGTACTGGGGTTACCTACATTGTGTGCTAAGGGTGGGGCTTTAAAAGATCAAGGCAATTAGATAGAAAAATGCAAAAGATTGATGCACAATTCATTGGATGATATAAGGAATGATGGGCCTACGCTTGATAGAAGCTACCAACACTTGGAAGGATAATGCAAATTGATTTCAAGTGGAGGAACACCATCCTTAATGCAAACACTCATTGAGATAAAAAGTCCAAGGAACATTTTTCACAAGTTTAATCATGGTTGGATGAAGACTAATACATCTTTGTTTAATTTTTTTATGTTAAATTAGTTAGTTACTTTCTCAAAAGACTTGATGAAATGGCATGACCTTTGTATATTTTCATATATTATGAACTTCAATTGCAATATTCTAACATAATCATCAAAAATAGTGAAACACTTTTATCAGTTTATAAGAAATACAAATCAGCACTTTTCTTCTTAATTAAGTTGTGGAAAAGTTTTTCTCTAGATCGGTTCTCTATGATTTTCATTTCAAGTAAATGAATATTATCTTAAATTCTATTATGAAGAAATTATTTACTATCATGTAAATTTGAATATCAATATTCATTTGAGAAGTTTGTGTTTTTTTGTTTCTTGTGTAATTGGTATTTTTAAGAAAAAGTTAAATTTAATTAGACTAGTTGTGGTGGCAGATAATAATTATATAGTATTGAGGGTTAGATAGTCAATAGATTCATCCCAGTGGTGAGTTCAAAAATTGTCTCATAGGGTTATACATGAAGATCTAGAAGGAAGGTGACTATATCACCCAAGAGAAGAAGGAAATAATTTATTTAATATAACTTTATTCAAAACATAACCAAATTACAGTAGGAGGATTAGAATCATAGATAGAAGAAAAAACAAATAAGATGCCAAGATAACTGTAGAATTAAAGAATAAATAAAGCAAGATAATCAGGAATTTAGAAGAAATAAAGTAGTTGGTAAACAAATGAATCTATTTTGTGTATACATGTCATTTTGAGATAGAGACTAAAAGTAGAATATAGATAGGATATATAATCTTCTATAAAAAGCATCAACTTTAACATTTAGCTAGTGAATAGGTTCACCCACCTAGGTCTTTTAGAGCCTAAAGTATAGGGAAAGTTTAACAATAGCTTGATTACTCTCATTCATCTGCCAAGTCAATTGGAAGTTTTAAACATAGAGCTTGGCATACCCTTAGAACTTACAAAACTATTGATTTGGGAACCAAAAGATTGGAAACTCTGCTAGGGAGTTAAACATAAAAATATATTCTTTAAAATATTTGGTAACATAAGAAAAGTGTACTCTTCTAGAAAGAAGAAACTAGAAGACCAATATCATATTTCCTCACATAGAGGTGGTGACTTTGATAAAATAAAGATAATCTAAGAAGTATATGAATGAAAAATTAAATTGCACATCAAAAATAGCTAGTCAAAGACACTTAAGTTTAAAATTTTCTAAACCAAAACCTTTTATATTCGGTAGGAGATCACTAAATAAAGGAAATTCTATTAAACATCTAGAATTGGATCATAAATTAAATAGAACCAGGAAAAAAGTAAAGGAAAATCAGAAGAATACAATCCTAAGAATAATTCAATGGCATTTTAAGAAAGAAGATTCCTTCATAGAGAAATGGATCAATCTAGATTATAATATGATGAAAAAGGTCTCCCTATAATATTTGAGAAAAATTCACATAAAATTTTAGAAGAGAAAATGAGTTTAACTCATGAAAAATGGGAATTCAATGAGAGAGAAAGAAAGAATCAGTGGGAGAAGTCTTAGCACCACTCAACTAGGTAGAGGAATTTAAATTCCCCTCTTGGTTTTAAGACACCATCAAGAAGAAGCTCAGAGAAGTCCACACAAATAACCAGAGGTAAATGAACAAAAGTAAAAGGTGTTAGTATTATAAGGTCCAAGATTACTAAGAGGGGGGATGAATTAGTAATCTACCAAATCAAAAAAAATCATCAACCATTGAATAAAATTCATCAACATATAACTTGTGAAGAAATAAACAATGAATCATACAAACCATCCAAACATTCATTACAAGAACACGAATACTTTTAACATGGAAATCCTTGGTTAGAGGGAAAAAACATGGTGGGAATTAGAACCCACTAATAATTTTCACTCTTCTTAAGTATGCCCAATTAAAGGCCTAGCCCTATTAGGAGCTTTACAAATGCCCTGTTAGGAGTCACTTGGTTAAGGGATTTACATCTAACCCTATTAGGAGCTTTACCCTATTAGGAGTAACCCGGTTAAGGGATTTCAAACTCTAATTAAAGAGCCACCTGATTAAAGGATTTATTGATCAAGACCTATTAGGATCTACCCGGGTAAGGGATTTTCTTACAAAACCTATTAGGATTCAACAAGTATAATGATATGGGTGTAGCGGTTCTCCTCTTCTTGATCAAGTCCAATTAAGCTCAACACTTCTTCTTATAGAAATTTTTCACTCTTCACTCAACCACATCTTTACATCCACAATCTACAGTGGCATAATTCATCTATTTATATATAAATACATTACATGTTCATTAGGGCATTAGTTTCCTTAAAAAATGTATTACATTTGAGTTTAATTAATTACAATTATTCCTACTTGATCCTCAAACCCTAAAACATATTATCAATGTATAATATTCAATTAAAAACCCAAGTTTTCCACAAGATCCATTGCACATTGATTTAAACAAGAATGATCAAAATTTATCTAACTTACCCAAGAAACTTCCAAAACTTGATAGATTTGATCACCTCAAATAATAAAACAAAAAATCATCATTACACATATATTATGCCAACTATATCACAAAGAGATCCATGACAACTGACTACATTACCACTAGTCATCGATCTAATGCCAACTTCTCAAATTTGTTCAAACATTCATTTTTCTATCTTGTGCAAAATAATCTTCTATCAACTAAAATTATGCCTTGTAGTACTCCAATCCTATATCAATCATAGTATAAATAACATATCATGACCACAATACTTGGATCCATACTAATTTGATATAATAATCAAACCATTCACTATCTATCACTATATATTCTTCTATTTTCCTTGTATTACTTCAATTGTTCATAATTCTATGCATACTTATTTCCATCCACTATAGTCATACATACAGCAATAGGAAACATCATTAAGTCTTCCTCCCCAACCACGCACTCCAATTCCTTCACATACTCACCACACATTAGATTTAGAAACTCAAACACTTATCAGCTCACTGTCAACCAACATAGTACTTAGTTTACATCAATGGTAAAACAATAAATTTTCTTCATGTCATCAAACTTATACCAATCAACACTCAATTAAGCTCTAAATTAGTTATGTCATCAATCTCTCCCTTTGTCATTGATGGAAACACTACATTGATTTGATAACAATTTCTCCCCCTTAGTTGATGCACCAAAATTCTTGTCTTAATCTTCCTAGTCTTCTCCCCCTATATCTTCATCTATTTATTTTGGTAGTCTTCTCCCCCTTTGACAAAAATACCAAAGGCACCACATAGTTCACCTACTATTGTGACATATTACTTTTCCTCTAACTTTTACCCCTAAGGAATAGTCCCCTTTAACATTAATCCAATAGTGAAAGATATTCAATGAGTCCACTAGATTTATTATTAAAACAACATCTTAGTATTGTTTAGGTAGTGGAATAATCCCTAACTCACCTCTTAGATAATCAAATTTATATTTAGGTAATGGTTTACTAAATATATCTTCTAGCTTCTCCTTGGTTGGTACATACTCCAACTTGACTACCTTTTCCTACACTTTCTCTCTTAAGAAATGATACTTGATTTCAATGTGATTTGTATTAGAATGCATCACTAGGTTCTTGGAAATATTGATTCACTTGTATTATCATATAATATAGTCACCAATTCCGTTACCTTCTAGGATCTTCTTCATCCATGCAATTTGTGTACAATTGATAGTTTTTGCTACATACTTAGCTTCTGCAATAGATTGGGAGATGAAATTTTTCTTCTAACTTGTCCATGACACAAGTCTTCCTCCTAGGAAAAACTTTCCTCCACTTGTACTCTTTCTATCATCAATGTTTCCTTCCCAACCCGCATCATTAAAAACACTCAAAGAGAAATTGCCTTTGTGATCATATTAAAGACCATAGTCTTATAGCCCTTTCAAGAACCTAAATATCCTCTTAACTAATACCATGTGAGATTCCTTAGTATTAGCTTGAAATCTAGCCACTATTCCAACTACTTGTGAAATATTTGGTCTACTATTAAAAACATAATGCAACTTACAAATCATGGATCTTTATTGAGATGAATCCACTGTGTTGGATACAATTGTCTAAAGGACATTGTTGGTTTAGCTATGTGTTGTCTTTGATGTCACACAAATGTCATATCAATTATCATTCTCAGTGTCTACTGAGTTCAGTCAGTTAGCTAAGCGGTTCTCAGTGTCTACCGAGTTCAATCGGTTAGCTAAGTGGTTCTCAGTGTCTACCGAGCTCAGACGGTCAGCTAGGTGGTTTTTAGTGTCTACCAAGTTCTCTCAGGTGTCTAAAGGAAACATGACAGGGAAACCATGTTAACCGAGCCTCCTCGGTTATCAAAGGAAAATTAGTGGTTACCGAGCTCTCTCGGTCTCCGAAGGATGTTACAGAATTTGTTGTGGTTACCAAGTTCACTCGGTCACCAAAGGAAATCTTTTCAGGATTAATGTTTACCGAGCAAGGTCGGCCCTTTCAAAGGATTTTGTTGTTACAGTTTATTTATCCAAGCCAACTATTATAATAATTATTAGTGCCGACTTGACAATCTAAATGTTAATTAAAATGGCATATATATATAGAAGGTCAAGTGGTGAATAAAACTTATACAGCATGTAGAAATCATTTTGAAGAAAGGTATGTGCGAATTTTGAAGGATGGTTAGATATCCTTGAGGAGCAGCAAAGATTTATTTGATCAGTAAGGATCTAGTGAAGCAGAACAAAGATCTATATTCAGCAATTCAGCTGCAGGTCATTTCATTGTTACTCTCTTACAATTGTAGCAGTGATATCAAAATCTCTTAACCGATTTGGTTTAACAACCATTTTGTAAATCCTCTAACAAGGTGATAGTTCTATTGAATTGTTTCAAGACCTCTTACAAGGCCACTCCTAGCAGGGTGATTAAATCCTCTAACAAGGTCACACCTAACAGTGTGTTTTGTAACCTTTTACTAGGTTGGCTTCTAACCGGGCATCACTTTAGAAGAGTGAAAATAGTAACTAGTTACATTGGTGGTTTTTCCCATATTGGGTTTCCACGGTAAATCTAGTGTCTCTTGTGTTTATGTTATTTTCTTTATTCATGTAAGTTAATCAGTGATGAATGCTTAAGAATAGTTTAATTATTACACACTTCAAGAATCAAGTTTTAGCATTTCTTTGTATATTTACCGAGTGGCATAGTAAATAATTTGTTAAGATATTTAAAGGATTAGTGGAAATATTTTTGTGGTTAACTGATTCACCCCCCCTCTCAGTTACTGCATCTATATTTCCAACAATTGGTATCAGAGCTTTTGGTGCTTGCAGGAAGGGTTTCAAGGACCTAAGCTAAAGATCAGGATGTCTTACAAAAGAGAAACTCCAAGGCTTAACAGAAATAACTTTTCAGCATGGCAAGGTCTCATGAGACTACATCTGGCTTCCATTGGCAATTCAGGATGCAAATATATTGATCAAGAATATACAATTCCTACTGGCACATTAACTGTTGAAGACATTGCAGAGAAGAAGAACCATAACACTATGATGATAGACATTGCATCAGCTCTTAGCTATGAAGAATTTAATGAAATCAAAGACTGCACAACTGCTCATGAAATGTGGAACAAGCTGAAGAAAATCTATGGCAATGATGACAATGTGAAGAGAGCCAAAGAAGAGAGCCTAAGAGGACAGTTTGATCAGATGAAAATGAGAGAAGAAGAAAACATTGCAAAATATGTTGAAAGGATCAAAACAAGTGTTAGTGCAATCAGAGCTTCTGGAGGAAAAATTGATGATGAAATTGTTATAAGTAAGGTTCTTAGAACATTACTTCTTATTTATGCAATAAGAGTTTCTGCTATTCAAGAAAGAAGATGTGAAGAAAATCACAATATAACTTTGGATGCCTTAGTTGGAAGATTGACAGCTTTTGAACTAGATAACTATGACAACTATGTTCCAACTTCTAAAAATATTGAATCAGCTTTTGAGGCCAAACTTTCACTCAAGAAAGGGAAGAAAATACAATCAGAAAGTGAAGAAGAATCAGAGGAAAGTTCTGATAGCGATCTTGAAGTTATTGAAGCATTACTTGCAAAGAAGTATTCAAGAGGTAGAGGAAAATACAAAGGTAAAACTCCCTTAATCTATTTTTCATGTGAAGAAATTGGTCATATTGCAGCTAGGTGTCCAAACAAGAAAAGCAAAGATGAAAAGAAAAATTACAAGTACAATGGCAAGAAAAATTTCAAACCTTTTAAGTATAAAGGTAAGAAAATGTGTTTTTTAGCTAAAGATTCGGATGATAGTGAAGAAGAAATTGTTTTCATTGCTGTAAAAGATGAACCTGATAATGATGAAGATGAGATGGCACTTATCTCTCATATAAGCAAGAATGATACATGGATTATAGGCAGTGGATGTTCACATCATATGATTGGTGACAGGACTAAGTTTGAACACTTTGAAAACTTTGATGGTGGTAATGTAAGGTTTGGAAACAATGAACCTTGTTGTATAAAAGGAAAGGGATGAATTTCATTAACCAAAGAACTTATATGTGATAATGCATATTGGGTTGAAGGACTAAAGCATAATCTTCTAAGTGTAGCACAACTAATTAACATTGGATTCAAGGTTGAATTCATGAATGGCAAAGCAAGACTGCTGGATGACAAAGGAAAAATGATAGGATCAGGCAAACAAACCAAAGGTAACCTGTTTTATCTTGATCTTGGTGATTACTCATGTTTTATTTCTCAAATTGAAGAAAGTTGGTAATGGCACAAAAGGTTATGTCATGTAAATTTTGACAACATGATGAAAATAAGCAAATTCAAGAAAGTAAGAGGTATTCCTACTTTGAAGAAACCTGATGTTGGTCTGTGCAAGAATTGTCAAATTGGTAAAATGGGAAAGTCTATTTTTAAAAGTAAAAACTATCAGTTTGAAGATATTTTGGAAATTGTGCATACTGATTTATGTGAACCTATTGGAATTGAGAGCTATACCGGAGAAAAATTCTTTATTCTCTTTGTTCATGATTACTCTAGAATGATGACTGTTATGTATTTAATAGAAAAGTCAGAAGCATTTGAGAAGTTCAAATGGTATTTAGCAAGAGTAGAAAAGGAAACATGAAAAAGAATAAAATGCTTGAGATTAGACAGAGGTGGTGAATTCATCTCCCATGAATTCAATAATTTTTGCATTGAAAGAGGAATCAAAAGATAGGTATCAGCCCCGAGAACTCCTGAGCAGAATGGAATAGCCGAAAGAAGGAACAGATCTATCATGGACTGTGCAAGGGCTCTAATGATTGAAAAGAACATTGCTATGAAATACTGGAAGCTATCAGCACTGTAGTTCATACCTTGAACTGAGTATAGCTGAGAAAAGACACATTCAAGACTCCGTATGAGCTATGGTATGGCTACAAACCAAATGTAAGTTACCTAAAAGTATTTGGTAGTAAATGTTACATCTTAAAAGAATCTAGAAAAGGAAAATTTGATGTAAAAAGTGATGAAGGAATATTTTTGGGATATTCTTGCAAAAGTAAGGCATATAGATGTCTCAATTTGTCTACTCACAAAATCATAGAAAGTGCACATGTGAGAATTGATGAGTTTGCAGAAAAGACTGAAGAAGAAAGCAAAAAGGAACCAGAGGATTACAGAAAAAAAATTTACATCGAACCTGATACATTGCTAGACACATATAAGGAAACTACATCTACCGAGCCCAGTACAGTAACCGAGTCCCAAGAAGAAGTTCAGACCGAGTCACAAAGTACCAAGTCTCAGTCTGAAGCTACCGAGAAGGTATCTACCGAGCCCAAGCAACCTGAACCTGAAGATGAAGAAGATGACAATGTAACTCATTCAGGAAGCAAGGAACCTGTATTGGCCAAGTATGTCAGAAAGCATCATAAACCAGATCAGATTATTGGAAACAAATCAGATGGTACTATGACAAGAAGTAAACTAAAAGGTACATGTTTATTTGCTAATTTTGAACCTAAAAATGTCAAAGATGCATTGAAAAATGAACGTTGGATTGAGGCTATGAATGAAGAAATAGAGCAAATAGAGAAAAATAAGACATGGACTCTTGTACCTAGGCCTAAAGATAAAAATGTAATTGGGACAAAATGGGTATTCAGAAATAAGTTGAATGAAGATGGTCAAGTATCAAGAAACAAAGCAAGATTGGTATGTAAAGGATATTCTCAAGAAGAAGGAATAGATTATGGAGAGACTTTTTCTCCTATTGCAAGATTAGAAGGTGTGAGGACTTTACTTGCATATGCAGCACATAAAGGATTTAAGGTATATCAGATGGATATAAAATCTGCATTTCTCAATGGTATTCTTAAGGAAGAAGTCTACATTGAGCAACCTGAAGGTTTTATTGATCCAGACAAAACGGATATGGTCTGCAAATTACACAAAGCATTGTATGGTCTGAAACAAGCTCCTAGAGCATGGTATGAAAGATTACATAACTATCTTACTCAGATTGATTTCAAAAGAGCTAATGACAACAATAATTTATACATCAAAGAAGGATCAGATAAAAAAATTGTTTTGGCAGAAATATTTGTGGATGATACTGTGTTTATAGGAAATGATGATCAGTGCAAAGAATTTTTAGAGCATATGAACAAAGAATTTGAAATGTCTATGTTTGGTCAGATAAAAATTTTTGTTGGACTTCAGATTCAGCAGAACAAAAATGGTATCAACATCACTCAGTCTAAATATATCAGGAAAATACTTATGAAATTTGGTATGGAAGATTCAAAACCAGTTGGTACACCCATGTGTACTGGACTGAAGCTTACCAAAGATGATGATTCAAAAGAAGTAGATCAGACCTTATACAGATCAATGATTGGAAAATTACAGTATGTAGTACACACAAGGCCTGATATTTCCTTAGCAGTTGGTATAGTGGCAAGATTCTCGGCTAAACCCAGAGAAAATCACATGATGGCAATCAAAAGAATCTTGAGGTATTTAAGGGGAACTGAAGATTATGGCTTGTGGTATAAATTTGGAGGCAATCTAGATTTAAAAGTGTTTACTGATGTTGATTGGGCAGGAAACATTGGTGACAGAAAGAGTACAAGTGGTGGAGCATTCTTTCTTGGCAAGAGGTTAGTATCTTGGACTAGTAAAAAGCAAAACTGCACATCCCAATCCACAGCAAAAGCAGAATATGTTGCTACAGCAGTAAACTACTCTAATATTGTATGGTTTAAACAGCTTTTGGAAAGCATGAAGGTTGAGATCAAAGAACCAGTTGTTATGTTTTGTGATAATACAAGTGCAATAAATATTTCAAAGAATCCAATAATGCATTCCAAAACCAAGCACATTGCAATAAAATATCACTTTGTCAAAGAATTGGTGTAGGACAAGGAAATCAGATTGGAATATATTCATAAAAAAGAGAAAATTGCAGATATCTTCACCAAGCCACTACCTAAGGATGCGTTCTTGTATCTAAGAGGCAAGTTAGGGGTCACTCCCCTGTCTGAGGTTCACTAAATAAAGTTTTAGTGATGCATCAACCAGAACATGTTGAAGATCAATTAGTTGATGTAGCATAGTCAGGGAATCATTGCATATGAATCAGTACATAAGGTACATTGATGTTTACCGAAACTGTGTAAGTTGTCTTTGGCATGTGTTGTCAAAGAGGGAGAGTTTGCTGTCATTTCAAGAAATTTCTAAGAAGAATAATTTGAGAAGTTAAGAGGGAGAGTTCTCAGTCAGAAAAAAGTTTGAAGATGATGAGAATCAGAATGAAGCTAAGGATATGTATCTTACTCTAGGTTTCTTTGTGAAATTTCATTGTCCTATGACATGTGTTGCCATCAATGCCAAAGAGGGAGATTGTTGGATACAATTGTCTGAAGGACATTGTTGGTTTAGCTATGTGTTGTCTTTGATGTCACACAAATGTCATATCATATATCATTCTCAGTGTCTATCAAGTTCAGTCAGTCAGCTAAGCGGTTCTCAGTGTCTACCGAGCTCAATCGGTCAGCTAGGTGGTTTTTAGTGTCTACCGAGTTCTCTCAGGTGTATAAAGGAAACATGATAGGGAAACCATGTTAACCAAGCCTCCTCGGTTATCAAAGGAAAATTAGTGGTTACCGAGCTCTCTCGGTCTCTGAAGGATGTTGCACAATTCAGTGTGGTTACTGAGTTCACTCGGTCATCGAAGGAAATCTTTTCAGGATTAATGTTTACCGAGCAAGGTCGGCCCTTTCAAAGGATTTTGTTGTTACAGTTTGTTTATCCAAGCTGACTGTTATAATAATTATTAGTGCCGACTTGAAAATCTAAATGTTAATTAAAATGGCATATATATATAGAAGGTCAAGTGGTGAATAAAATATATACAGCATGCAGAAATCATTTTGAAGAAAGGTATGTGTGAATTTTGAAGGATGGTTAGATATCCTTGAGGAGCAGCAAAGATTTATTTGATTAGTAAGGATCTAGTGAAGTAGAATAGAGATCTATATTCAGCAATTCAGTTGTAGATCATTTCATTGTTACTCTCTTACAATTGTAGCAGTGATATCAAAATCTCTTAACCGAGTTGGTTTAACAACCATTTTGTAAATCCTCTAACAAGGTGACAGTTCTATTGAATTGTTTCAAGACCTCTTACAAGGCAACTCCTAGTAGGGTGATTAAATCCTCTAACAAGGTCACACCTAACAGTGTGTTTTGTAACCTTTTACTGGGTTGGCTTCTAACCGGGCATCACTTTAGAAGAGTGAAAATAGTAACTAGTTACATTGGTGGTTTTTCCCATATTGGGTTTCCAGAGTAAATCTGGTGTCTCTTGTGTTCATGTTATTTTCTTTATTCATGTAAGTTAATCAGTGATGAATGCTTAAGAATAGTTTAATTATTACACAATTCAAGAATCAAGTTTCAGCATTTCTCTGTATATTTACCAAGTGGCACAATAAATAATTTGTTAAGATATTTAAAGGATCAGTGGCAATATTTTTGTGGTTAACTGATTCACCCCCCCTCTCAGTTACTGCATCTATATTTCCAACACACTGGTCTTGACTCATCATCACCCTTAGATATCTTGCATCCTATCACCATGGGGGTTCCAACTGGCTTGGAATATTCCATTCCAAATGTCTTCAATACTTCCTTTATATACTTAGAATGACTGATATAGATACCATCCTTTAATTATAAAATTTGAAATCCAATAAAGAATGAAATTTCTCCTATCATTGACATCTCAAACTCTTTCTTCATCTCTTCTGTAAATTCCAAGATCATCTCATCATTTCCTCCATAAATTAAGTCATCCACAAATAATTTAGCTAACAATATCTTATCACCTTCAACCTTCAAGTACACATTTCTATCTTCACTTGTTCTTATGAAATCAACCTTGATGAGATAAGAGTGTAGTCTTTCATACGATTCTCTAGGTGCTTGTTTTAGTCCATGTAATTCCTTTTGCAGCTTTCACACCATGTCCTTGTTCTCTATCAATGAAAATCCATCTAGTTTATCTATGTACACCTCTTCTTCAAGAATACCATTTAGGAAAGAAGATTTGACATCCATTTGCAAAATTGTAAACTTCTTATAGGAATCATAAGAAACTAAAATTATTACCCCCTTCAAGTCTTTCCACATGAAAAAATGTCTCTCCATAGTCCATTCCTTCCTCTTGTACATAGCCCTTACACAAAATTATCACCTTATTATGATCCACTTCTCCATCTTCATTCAATTTTGACTAAAAAATCACTTTGTATAAATCACATTCTTGTTTTCTAGTCTAGGAACAAGTATCCATGTGATGCTCTTCTTAATCTAATAATTTTCTTCTTTCATTGCTTTTATCCAATCTTCACTCTTTAATGATTCCTTCATAATTTTAGGCTCAAACTTTGAGATCATACATGTACTCTCTCTGATTCTCCTTCTAGTTTTCACTCCCACATCTTTATCACCAATGATCTGATTGGTAGAATGATTTAATTTCACATACCTTAAAATAACAAGTTTAGGTCTAGGTGCTTCTTCTTGTTCCACCAGTTGAACCACTTCTTCTTCATTATTTTTTTAATAGTTTATTTTTGTTTTGGTTGCACATACACACATTCTTGGTCATTTATTGGTTCTTGCTTGCTTGTTTCATCAGTTTTCTCTGGATATTCATCTACATTAACATTTTCACTTTCAACTATATTTTTAGTCCTTTGATTGAAACACTTATGGGACTTTATTTTAGTATAATATCCCAAGGAAATACCTTCATCACTCTTAGGATCAAACAATCTAGTGAAATCATCTCTCTATAAATATCATCTAATACCAAAAGCTTTAAAATATTTAACACTAGGTGTCTAACCATACCATAATTCATAATGTGTCTTACTGATTCATTTCTTCACTTGTACCTAGTTCAATGTGTGTATTGTAGCAATAATGGCTTCTCTCCAATATGACTTAGGTACATCACCTTGAGTCATCATTATCCTAGCTGCATCCACTATGGTTTTGTTCCTCCTTTTAGCAACACCATTCTATTATGGTGTTCTAGGTTAGACATATGCCTTTTTATTCCATTCTCCACCTAGTATTGAACAAACTGTGATGAAGTAAAATATCCTCCTCTATCTAACCTTGATAACTTTAATCTTTTCCCTAGTTCATTCTCAGCAACTTCTCTAAAAGCTTTGAACTTTTAGAAAGCTTCATAATTTTCCTTCAAGAAAGTCACCCACATCACTCTTTGGAAATCATTAGTAAATAATATAAATTACTTATCACTATGGTAACTTATTATCCTCATAGGACCACACATATCAGTATGCACTAAGTCCCATACACTCTTAGATGAAAAAAAATTACTACTAAAAATAGAACTAGTTAACTTACCCAACTAACATTCTTTACATATCATGTTGTCTAGCTTAGCTAATTGTGGAAATCCCCTAACTTTATTCAACTCACTAACTTTGACAAGACTATCAAAGTTCACATGACAAAACCTTCTATGCCAGAGCCAACTATCATCAACTATAGAAACCAAATAATTGTTAACAATATTGTTGAAATGGAATAAATTACCTTTAATCTACCTACTAGTAGCAATCAAATCTCTTGAGTTTCCATGTATCCTGCATACACCTCCTTTGAATTATAGGTGCTAACATTTATCATTCTATTGACCCACACTCAATAAATTATGTTTCAAACCTTCTACAAAATAAACATCATCAGTATTTATTTTTCCATTCAAAGAAATTATACCTTTTTCATTTACCAAGTAGGGTGCATTGTTACCAAAGCTGACCACACCACCATAAAATTCTTATAGCTTTGTGAACTTTCTTCCAACACTAGTCATGTGATGTGATAACCCACTATCAATTACTCACTCATTATTGTGTTCCATGTGAGAAACCAATGCCTTTTTTGCTTTTGGGGTATCCTTTTTCACTGCAACAAACACTGTATCTTCTTCATTATCTTTTGATTCTTCATCAGTTACACCTTCACCTACTGCAACATAACATTGTTTCTTTCTTTTTTCTTTGAATCTTCTAATCTTTTCTTTTTTCTCACCATTAGGACATCTAGCAGCAATTTGTACAATCTTATTGCATGAGAAACACTTCAAAGGTAACTTGTATTTGTACTTACTCATGATAACCCTAGGCAATCCTTTTTCAAATAATGCTTCAAGCTCTCCCTACTTCCTTTCTTCATCCAAAATGGATTCAAATTCCCTAGAATAACTTGACATACTGGTTGATTCATGACTTATCTCTTTATCCTTCTTTACTGAAGCCATAGACAAAGATGCCTTAAAATCTTCTTCAACTCTAGGAATACTATTATCAAAGTTTCTCAACTTAAAAGTGTTAATCTTACCAATCAAATCATAAATAGACACATTATCTATTTTTCTCAACTCATGAATGGATGAAACCCTAATGGAGTAAGAAGGTAGAAAAGTTCTCAATATTTTACTTATCACATATTATTCTTCAATGGTACCACTAAAACTCTTGATAGAACCAACAATTTATTTTATCATTTAACCATATTGAGCAATATTTTCTCCTTCAACCATTTTCATGTCATCATATTTTCCCTTCAGACTATCTACCCTCAAATTTTCCCAAACCTCATGAGTAGTCTCTAAATTATGTGTATCAATATATTCAATGTGAGATAGATTACTTACTATAGCCTCTAATACTTGCATATTCTCCTTCTACTCCTTCAAATGATCTACAGTAAGAGTCCTATCAAGAACAACATATTTGGTCACAACATGATTCCATAATTATGGCCTCATACCCTTTAGATAGATCTTCATCTGGTCTCTCCATATTTTGTAGTTATCTCTTATGAACTCAGGACCTTCTCTCTTCATCATTGGATCTTTTCCCTAAGATTTTAAGCTTACCACAAAGATGACCAAGGATCCAATACCAATTGTTAGTATTATAAGGTCCAAGATTATTGAGAGGGGGGATGAGTCATTAATCTACCAAATAAAAACTTTACATCAACCATTCAATAATATTCATCAACATATAACTTGTGCAACAATAAAAAATGAAGCACACAAACCTTCCAAACATGCAACACAAGAACAAAAAGATTTTTATCATGGAAACCCTTGGTCAGAGGGGAAAAGCCCCAGTGGAAATTAGCACTCACTAATAATTTACACTCTTCTAAAGTATGTCTAGTTAAGGGCATAGCCCTATTAGTATATTTACAAATGTGGTGCAGGAGCATCTAGGAGAGAAAACATCAAAATGAAGGCTTAAAGCATGCATGGGGGCTTGAAGACATTTAAGGAGATCGATTGGAACCTTTTGAAGCCCATTATGGCCATTGGGGTCAATAAATGTAATAAATTTGTAATAGGTCTTGAAGGTCTTGATAAGGACCTTAGGACTAAAATAATGGATGTAATAGGAATTTGATGTTTAGAGAGTCTAGAAGGTTTTAGGAAAGTTTAATGAGTCATTTTAAGTCCTTGGGTGGTAATAGTTATAGATTAAAAGTAGAATAAGTCATTTTGTTTAAATTGAAAATTTAAATATTCAAACAATAACGGTTAGTTATCTTATGGAGGGAAAGGAAGGTTAAGAGTCATTTGGTTTTGTAATGAATCCAAACTGATTGGAAATTGACGGGGAAGTTAATAGGAAGGTCTTTAAAATTTGGGAATGATCATTATACAACAACAAATCATTGGTGTACGGATTGAGACACAGTAAATTCAAGTAACACCATTTTTTTGCAAATTTGGATGTTCCTTTAATTTTTTAAGTTTCATATTGATCTTTGAATGTTTCTAATGCACTAGGAATTTTTATATCTTTTTTTTAGATACTTGTGAATGTTTTGAGATCAACTTTGTTTCCATTTTACATAATTTGGTGCTGACAGTCATAAGGAATTAACAATTTTCTCTTAACAGTTTGGTAACTTGATTGAAGATGGTCATTCCATGAATGGTTACTATATGATAAACATGGAATGACCCTTCCCCAACATGTATAATACCTTTCTAACAAGTTTATGTGTAGATGAAGAGAGAAATTTGGTGATCACCAAGATAGTTTTGGGAAAGTTGATGGAATTGGGTGCTAAGGTATAGCGGAGAGCATTTTTTCTTTAAAAAGGGTATTTTTTATGTTTTTAAGTGTCTAGACATGCCAAAATAAAGGTGAATCCATCATTTTTTAGGTGGAATACTGATTGGAGAAGTGACATTGAAGACACCCTAGTTTTAAGGGTTTTGAAGTGCCAAACTATAGCTTTTTTGTTTCCAGAGACCATAGGGTCAAATTGAGTTTAAAATCCTTCATTTAGAGCCATAATATAAGACTTTTGAGAGTCTAAAGGTTTGTGAGGAATGGAAACATACAATTGCTTTGTACAATGAACATCTTTTAGGCTTGCAAAGAGGTTACAGTGTGGAGTTTGAGTAGATTGATCCAAAAAAACCTATTGAGATCTTTTGGTATGTTGAAGATTGCAATAAAGGGTGTCAAAATAAAGTATAATTATACAAAAAAATTTGTAAAAGTGTGGAGAAAACAATTCTTTTAGGTCACTACAGGGCTAGTAGAAGCTCTAGGATAGTAGGACAATTTGATGAGTTTGGGTGTTGGGGTGTTTTGTAAAACTTCATAACCACTTGAATCCATTTGAAATAAACCTAGGTAGACTAAGTACACTAACCTTGGTCATTGGGAAGGTATTTGATCCTTTAGAAGCATTTGGGTGGCTTTTGGGGCTAGTAGGACTAGTGTCCAAACCTCTCAAATTTGATCCATTACCATTAATGACACAAGGGTGAGGGAAGGTCAAGGCCAACAGCACACCTAAATAAAAACCCCCTTGTGAAAACAACACTTGAAAGAAACAACACAAGACAGGGAGAGAGAGAATGTAGAGAATTTCTATATTATTCATTAGGAACTTAATACATGTCAGGTTGTAAGGATTTCTTGATTACGACCAATACTATAGAATTCAATTACAAAAAGTCCTCATATATGCAAGGATCCAAGATGCCAATATTTTCTTCTCAATATATTCTCCCCCCAAAACCTCTCTCCTAAGATCTAAAACATACTATTCTACTTATATAAGAAGCTACAAAATAGGTTAGCTCTAAACATTCATTAGATCCAATATTGGAGGAAGGGATGACCAAGATCTAGGTCCACATGCTTCCAAATGATAAATACAACCATTAATTATGCAACTAAAATTGAATGCACAAGTCATCCTCAACAAAAATCCAAAATAAACCACTTAGTGAGAAAGACTACTGAGTAACTGAAACTGAATCGATGAACAACCAAACCAACTCAGTGAAAAATTGAACCAAGCAACAACTGAGCCCTGTCAGTGGAAACAAGAATACTTCACCAAGAGCCCAAAAGTAGCTACCGAGCACATATAACAACTCTAACATTTTTTTGGTGATACAGGATTTCCAAGAACCCAAGATGCTCATTCATCAAACACCCAAGGTTATTTTGAAATAATTCTTTGAATCATGCAAAAGGTACAACCCAAGCTAAATCCAACTCTAATTTTGAAATCCATGAACTATCTTCAATTGGTTTTTTCTTCCACTTTACCAGATATTCCATGTACTCTTTTCCTCTTGTTCTTCTGCCAACTCTTTGTTCCAAAATATCCTCAACTTCTTTTTTCTGCTTCTTAGGATAATCATTTGGTACTATCATTTCTTCATCAAATTCATGACACTCATACAAATGTAAAATTTTGAATATATGTGATATATACATGTCATCAAGTAACTCAATCTCATAATAATTTCCACTATCAAACTCTCTCAATATCTTCAAGGGACCAAATTTCTTCATCTTCAATTTTCTATAGGTTCCAAGAGGAAATATCTCTTTCTTTAAATGAACCATTACTTCATCACCAACTAAAAAAGTATTATGTCTTCTTGATCTATCTTCTCTTTCCTTTTATTTCTGATTACTATGCTCCAACTTATGTTTCACTTCCTCATGCAATGTCTTCATGAACTTAGCAAATTCTTCTCCTTCAACACTTCTCTTCTCTTCTCTAGCAATGTTCTTTAAATTCAATATACCTCTTAGTTCTCTGTCATTAACAATATCAAAAGGTGTTTTTCCATTACTTCTATTCACTTAATTATTGTATGAAAATTATTCTTTTCCCAACATAGAATCCTAATTACTTAGTTTATCTTCGAATAAGAATCTCAATAAATTTCCCAAACTTATATTTACAACTTTTGTACGTCCATCAGTCTGTGGATGAAATGTAGAACTATACTTCAACTTGGTACCCAAATTTTTCCATAGATTCTTCTAGAAATAACCAACAAACTTATTGTCTCAATCAGATATTATACTCCTTGATAATCTATGCAATCTAAAAATCTCCTTCAAGAAAATATCTTATATATGCATTGCATCTAATTTTTTCTTACATAGTATGAAATGTGTCATTTTAGAAAATCTATCCACAACAAAAAATATAGAATCATTACCTCTTTTTGTCCTCGATAAGACAAGAACAAAATCCATACTGATATCAATCCAAGGTTTCTCAAGAACAAAAATCAGTGTATACAATCATGTATTCTGACTTACTCCCTTTGCAACTTGAGAAACTCCACAACTTCTCACAAATTTATGAACATCCTTATACAACTATGGCCAAAAGTATCTCTCCTTAAGAAAATTCAATGTTTTTTCAATGCCAAAATGTCTAGCCAAACTACTACCATGTTTCTCTTTTATCAAATTAATCCTCATTGATCCTCTCAGTCTACACAAATGAATACCTTTAAACAACATACCTTCCTAAATGAAATAGTCTTCCTATTTAGTACTGAATTAATCTTGAATAGGTGCTTTTCATTTTCTTCATGGCTCAAAAAATCAGGGCCAGTTTCATACAAATCTTCCATGTCATCAAAACAAATAAATTCAATTCTCATTTCAGTCATAAAAGATCTTCTTCTACTTAATGCATCAAGAACTCAGGTTAGTGACTCCACTGTTATGTTTTATCACAAATGTATAACTTTTTGAATACTCAACCTATTTCATATGTCTACGATTCAACTTAACCTGACTACCCAAATATTGTAAAGCCTTATGATCAGTATACAACACAAATTCACTCGGTATCAAATAATGTCTCCATTTTTTAGGCCTTGAAAAATAGAATAGAAATCTTGATCATACATAGAATATTTCCTTTTAGCATCATTCAATTTGTCACTAAAGAAAGAAACAAGTTTACCTTCTTGACTCAAAAAAACTCCTATTGCACTACCACTTGCATCACATTCAACTTGAGATACCCTATTGAAATTAGGTAAAGCTAATAGAGGAAATTTGGCAACCTTCTTCTTCGAAGTCTTAAAACTTTTATTATCTCCATGTGTCCACTTGAATTCTCTTTTATCTCCTCTCATAGTATTAGTCATAGTATTACAAATTGCACTGAAATTCTTAATGAACTTTCATTAAAAACCTGCTAAACCATGAAATGATCTTACCTCACTACCATTTTTAGGTGTAGTCCAATTCAAAATGGCTTCAACCTTTTCAGGATCCATTTTCAAACCATCGGTTGAAATCACAAATCCAAAATATACAATCTCCTCTTTCATGAAGGAACACTTTTTCAAATTAATTAACAACTTTTCTTCTTTCAATCTTTGCAGTTCTTGTTTAATGTGAAACAAATGTTCTTCTCTGGTCTTACTGAATATCATAATGTCATCTAGGTATACAATTACAAATTTACCCAATAATTTCTTCAAAACCTCATTCATCCACCTCATCAAAGTACTCAGTGCATTAGTTAAACCAAAAGGCATAACCAACCACTCATACAAACCTTCACTTGTCTTGAAAGAAGTCTTCCATTCATCACCTTCTCTGATTCTAATCTGATGATATCTACTCTTCAAATCAATTTTAGTAAAATACCTTTCTCCACTCAAACTATCTACTATGTCATCCATTCTCAATATAGGAAACTGACATTTCATTGTTATCTTGTTAATTTCTATGGAATTAGTACACATTCACCAGATTAGTCAATTAGTCAAATTCACATAACATTATTCACTTACCAATAGTGTATGCTCATCCTTAATCCATGAAATTTGATAGGGATTTGGGTATTTCAACCTTTCCAACTGTAACTTTGCAACCATTTCCTCATATTCTAGATTCTTCGAGCTTCCATTGTCAATGATTACCTTCCACGCTTTATCATCAACTCTGCATTTGGTCTTGAACAAAATTTTCCTTACCGGATCTTCCTTATTACTTTCACTCCATAATGCTCTTCTGACCATCAAGTTACTTTATTTCTCTGGTTCATTTGGTGAGTCTTCTTGCACCAAGGCATTTCTACTATTATTAACTTTCTTTTTTGCTTGTGTACACTCAAATGATCTCAAATGATCTATGTACTTCTCCTCCACAATTGTAACAAGTTTCTTGGAATCCACTTCTACCATATCCACCTCGATAGTTACTGTCTCTTCCTCTGGAAGAATTTTTAAGTTTCCACTTGGTCTTGCCTTTATCCTGATTTGTTTTTTCTTGATTAGATCTACTATTTTCACCATAATATCTACCTCTTCCTCTAGGGAATCTACCACCTCTTCCTCTTTGTCTTTTCTAATGTCTTTTGTTGAACTTCTCCTCATCTTTTAGGTAAATTTGATAAGCTTCTTCAATACTTTCCAAGTTAACTAAACTGATTTCCTCTTGAATGGAAACTCTTAACCCATTCAAGTATCTAACAATTATTTCTACCTCATCCTCAACATGTCTAGATCTCATGTCTAATCTATATAATTCCTTAGTATAATCTTTTACCAAGCTATCTTTCTTCTTCAAACTTTTCATTCTCCTAAATAGGTTAATTTGATAATTACAAGGTAGAAACTTCCGTTTCAATTTATTCACCATCTTATTCCATACCTTTATTTTGTCTTTTCCTTTCCTTTTTCTATCCAATTGTAGATTCTCTCACAATAAGGATGCGTGAATTTTCAATTTTGTACTTGAAATTTTCACCTTCTTTTCCTCTAAAATATTTTCATATTCAAAATAATTTTCCATCTTAGCTATCCAATCCATCGAATCATCTGAATCTAGCCTTCCACTATATTCAAGATGATTGAAATGCGGTGTATCCTTCAAATTTATCAATGTTTCCAAAAGTCTTTTTTCACCTTGATCCATCATAGGTGTAGGTTATGCTTTTCCCTATTCATCTTCAGCTTCTTCATTACTAACATCATCAAGATGTCTTCCTTTGCACTGAGTTATCTCAATCACTTCTAACCTAGCAGTAATCTTCCTTATCATATCCGTTAATCTTGGATCTACATCTCACCTCCCACGAACCATTTTGAAATCCTCTTCAATTGTAGGTTAGATTTCTATCTTCCACCTCACAATAAGATACCAACTAGGGCTTACAAGAAGGAACCATATCTAACCTCACTCTGATACCACATGGCTCAAGGGTGAGGGAAGGTTGGGGCCAAAGTCACACCTAACAAAAAGTCCCCTTGCAGAAAAAACACTCAGAAGAAACAACACAAGATAGTGAGAGATATAATGTAGAGAATTCATATATTATTCTTCAGGAACTTAATATATGTCAGGTTGTAAGGCCTTCCCAATTATAGATAGTACAATATAATTCAATTAAAAATAGTCCTCATACATGCAAGGATCCAATATTCCAATTATATCTTATCAATCTATTCTCCACACAAAACCTCTCCTAAGATCTAAAACATACTATTCTACTTATACAAGAAGCTATCGAATAGGTCAGCTCTAAAGATTCATTAGATCCAACATTGGAGGAAGGGACAACCTAGATCTAGGTCCACAAGCTTCCCAATGATCAATGCAACTCTATGACCAAATTTCAATGCACAAGTCAGCCTTAATAGAAATCCAAAATAAACTACTCAATGAGAAAGACTACCAATAAATTTAAACTGACTTAGTGAACAACCAGATCGAGCAACAACCGAGCCCTATTAGTGGAAACAAGAATACTTCACTGAGATCCCAAAAGTATCTACCAATCACATCTAATAAATATAATATGTTTTTTGTGATACATGATTTCCAAGAACCCAATATGCTCCTACATCAATTAAAGACTAGTTCACCCCAAACCCTCTTTATCAAGTGATATCAAAGCCCATTAGTAGGTCCTTGAGGGAGTAAGAGAAGAAGTTAGAATTCATGGAACCTAAGAAATAGATGGATAGGGAGATAGAAGAGTTAAGGGAGGACCTTGATAATGAAAACATGGAAAAGAGAGAATTGGAAGAAGAAAAGGAGATGGAAGAAAGATAGGTGAGAAGGGAGAGACTATAGCTGATAGCAAGGATAGAGGCCTTAGAAAAGGAAAGGAAAGAACATAGGAAGGAAGAGGTTCATGAAGAAAACAATGGAGGAGAAGATGACTACATTGAGGGACAAGAAAATAAGGGTCATGGAGTAGAGGTTGATCCTAAAGAAAGAATATTTATGAGAGTGATTAAGGAAGTACAAGGTACTAGTGGAAAGAGTCATGTTGATTTCCCAATTTATAAAGGCAAGATGGAAACTAAAGAGGTTCTTGGATGGTTAGAATCATTATAGAACTACTTTGATCTGGAGGATGTGGAAGAGGAAAAGAAAGTAATTTTTTCCAAGGAAAGGTTAACACAAAAAACCCTTACATGGTGTACCAACATTCAAAATGAAAGGATAGAAAGGGGATCGAACAAAATCTCAAATAGGGAGAGGATGAAGTGTTAGGATTTGGTAACACTGAGAGGGGGGGTGAATCAGTGTTACAGTAATTTCTAAATTCTTAAACTTCTTTACTATCTTAAAACAACATATAAAGATATAGCTCAAGACACATAACCATGCAACATAAATAAACATTGAAGAATTCATAACACCATATTATTTTTTAAGGAAAACCCTGTTAAGGGAAAAACCCCAGTGGGGATGGTAGCCACAAATCTCTGCACTATAAGTATAAAAACCATGTTAAGATTTCTTACCCTTTTAGGAGCCAATTATTAGAATAGGTAGGTCCTGATTAAGGACAGACCCTATTAGGAATCTTTATAATGTAATTCTAATTAAGGAATTGACCCTGTTAGGATTCCAACCCTATTAAAGGAAAACAAACCCTGTTAGGGGTGTACAATAGGTACAAAAACACTTACAATTAATTTGTTGTCCTGAATACAAAGATTTAACAAAGTATTCCTTGAATAACTCCTCTTGTTCTCATTTCTCTTGATCTCTATAGTTCTCCTTAGATGCCTTCATAGTTCACATCTATCTATATCATTATGTTTGTCATCTTCCACATTTACAAAAATGTCTGTATACTTATACCTTGTTAGAGGTATATTATAAAATCTAGTCAGTTTTACTCTAGAAAAATATAATATTATTTAATGCTCATTTTCATTCTTCATTAACATACTTAGTCAGCCCTATATCTAAGACCACATCCAAAAATAACTTTTTAGTCACTCACAAAGTCGGCCTCAGTGATCGCTAACAAGTTATACCTTGTTTACTATCTTCACATCCAATCAAATGAACATATCTCTTTGATACTGCAATATTAACACATGTGACCTTACACATGTATTCATTCATGTCTTTTAAGCATGTAGCCATGATATCATGCCTTTGGGAAGTTTTTGAGAGTTTTTCTAACCTTTTCTGTCAGACTGGGTCATAGGAACAATTTGTGGACTAAGGCATTTTTCTTTCATTAACTCCATACAAACATATTAGTGTTGGCCAATATGTGAAATCATAAATCTAATAAGTGTTGCAATAAATGAAAACATTCCATATCTACATGTGCCTACATGTGCACATGTGTGCATGTGCTGACCACTTGCTAACATGAAGACCATGGTAAAGAGTCAATTTTTTCCATCAGATTTGGAAATTCAAATAAAGATGAGGAATAACTTGAAGAAAATGGACATGGATGTTATGTCCTATAGTGGTAAATTTCACACCCTAAGCATTAGGGTAGGAGTGGAAGATGAAGATGAGAAGGTCGATAGGTATATTAATGGCCTAATTACAATATTCAAGATGAGATAGGGTTAAGTTTAACAAGAACTCTTGGAAAGTGTTTTCAACTTGTTGTTAGAGAAGAATAAAATTTTAAGAGGAAGAATGAAAGACAGAACAAGAATCATAGAGGAGGTGGAGACATGAGAGGAAGAGGTGGAAGGACAAATTATGATTCCAAAAACAAAAATGACAAGGATAAAGGCAAAGACTTCACATCAAACCAAAGAGGAGGCTATAGAGGTGCAAGATTTGGAGGAGGAAGTGGAAGTGGAGTCTTCACAGGTCAATTTTTTCATTGTAATGAAGTAGGGAATCAATCATTTAGGTGTCTTGAGTGGAATAAATCAAATCAAGGAAAAGATAGGAGAGCACATCTCATACAACAACAACAAGAGAAGAATGAAACTAAAGTGTCTTATCTAGAAGTAGGAGAATGTCTTCTAATGGAAAAGGGAAAACCAATATAAATAGCACCACAAGTGAGTATCTTCAGAAAAAATTTATTGAGTAAGGGTAAGGTATGAAAACTCGTCATTGATTCTGATGTACATAGTAACTTAGTTTCTTATGAAGTTGTAAACAAATTGAATTTAAAGACTTTTACTTGTCCTACACCATATTATGCTACATGGGTTAGTAAATATTAAAATATTTTGGTTAAGGAGCACGTTTGGATTGATTTTTCAATTGGTGCATATAAAAATTATGTTTAATGTGATGTCATAGATATGACTTGTGGGCATCTAATCTTGGGTATAACATGATAGTGTGCAAGGAGGCCCATTCATGATGGTTATTCAAATACTTATTTGTTGAACAAGGATGGTAAGAGGTATGAGTTAAAATTGTTGCCTTTAGATTCCTTGAAAGAGCATTTTTTAATTTTCTTTGGAGACAACATAGATACTAGTTGGTGTTATGCCTTGCATACTCATCCCTACATTTTGTTGGACAAAATTTTGGGTTCCCCCTTTTTTTCCTTCTTGCTTTCTTTGTTGTTTTTGTATCTTCGGTTGTCTTGGTCTTCTTTCATTTTTCTTTCAAGGTTCCTTCCCCTAGATTCATTGCTTGTTGGTTGTTCCAAAATTCTAGACTCTAGTATCTAACATCATCTTCCTCATCCCTACAAAGAGGAGATAAACTGGGCATTTTAGTCTAGAGCTTAGGGTTTCCTAACTCGAGATTCTCATCCGCAATTAATGTCCTCACCTAGGAATTATAAAATCCTTTTACCATTCCTTTTTACAAGTTACCCAAAGAATTTTGTACGTCCCAGGAGATATATTTCTAAGAGCATTCCCTTGCACATAAATTTCTTGAATTGCTTTTTAAGGTAGTGTTCTCATGCCAGTTTTCTCCAGTGTAGAGGTTGATGCTCATGGGTGGATAGAGTGATAATTTTGGCTCTCTATAAGGCAAGCAGGTGAACATGTTTTAGCCTCAATTCTTCTATCTTGTTTCAAGTGGGCCAACTTCAGCTCCCTTTTGTTTGTTTTTGTTTTCTTTCCCCTCTTTATTTATGTTTTTGTCCCCTTGTTTTCATTTTTTTTCATCATTCTTTTTTTAGGTTTTGTGTCATTCTAGTGGCTTCACCCTGTAAATAAGGTTGGCATGAACCACTAGTGGGTTGTGGTGGGTTCTTTTGTTTCCCTTTTTCTTCTCTCTTTTGAGGTTTTCTACTCCCTGTAGTTTCATGTAAATACCTATATATATTGTGCTTTGCGGTCTTGGGTGCATGAGTTCCACCTTGTACACTTCCTGTAAGTTTGTGTGGATAATGCAAATATGTAGAGTGTTTTTTGGTCAGATGGCTTAGTACATTGGTGTTGAGTTTTTATTCAGCTTTGGTTCTAGTTTTTTAACAAGTCAAGTAACACTAGCACATGGGTTTCTTGTGAAACTCGCATGCCCTCTATCTTGGCTGCTAAGAAAGAGATATCTTGTTAAGCATCAAGTAGAGGATTGTCAATTTTTGGCTATAGAATAAGAGTTGTTGTTTCAAATTCTTTGTGATTCCTTAAAAGCCATGTATAAATAATAACCAATCTCTAAATATTCAAAGGCCAGTTGAGCTAGTCGCATGTCTCCCTTTTGGCAAGCCACGCCTGATTATGGTAGGTCATTAGCATCACCAACTCAAGCCCCAATGGAAGGGTGACCGGTCCTAGTATAGTTTGCACCAAGCTTCTTGTCATGTGTGCTTTAATTATACCCATAGCTTCCCATGAATTAATGATTAATATGCTTTAATTGGCTAATTAATGTCTTGTCTATCATGCTAGTTGAAAGTGGAAATGAAATGACTCCACACACATAAAAGGTACATTTACCCACACTGGATATGACCTATCATTTATAATGAACATCACATCAACTAGCTATTGTACCTTTGATATTCCAAAATAAATGACATCTAGAATTTTGTAATCCAGAGTTATCATGATATACTTACATTATGTTCTAATGGTCATCTGGTCTTGCAAAGAATAACTTCAAAAGATGGCCATAGCTAGATCCCCCCAAAATTTTGGAGCTCTCAAGTTCATCTATCAGTGCGATAGGAAAGACTAAAGAAGAGAAGGATTTGGAAAATATCCCCCTGGTTATGAAATATAAGAAAGATGGAATCATTCATGGGTCCCAGGTAGAAACATCACTCAAGGAAATATCAGATACACACTTTGGCACTTGGGCCGAACTAAGAGGTCTAAAGTAGGTAGTATACCAACTGAAAAGGACCAGTGACCCATTTTCAATCAATCTATTTGTCTCTAGAATCATACAAGAAGCTTGTTTCCCATAGTCTATGCAAGCCCCAGAGTTGATACTGCTCATGGCCAGGAATTACAATTCAGCCATTAGAGCTTCCATGCTATCCAATGGGGTTCCCGTTTCCTCCTTGGATCAATACACTATCATTATGGTCTAGAGAATCTTGTGCTTCAAGGATGTCATCATCATGACTAGGGTCTCTTCACTACAACAATACATAGATACACAAGAAGCTTCACGATGCTATTTGAATAACTCATGGTTGTAGAAACCTCATCGGGATGTCAAGAAATTAAAGATGGATATTTCCCATGCTGATTTCTTGGATCCAGTATAGGTAGGAATAATATACTTGTGAAGGATTTTTGGGGAACCCCACGCCCAAGAATTCTCCCCATGGATGTACTACTTCTTGTTCTTCATAACCAACAATAAGATGCATTTTGATTGGGCAGCCATTGTCACCAACCACCTTGATGCACAGATGAGGAAGGTGGAGGGAGACAATAAAATTTTCATGACTTCCTTCATGTTAAGGTCCTTTGTTTGGTAGTATGGAGGAGTCTGGGGTTTGAAAACTATTGGTATCCTCAGGACACAACTAGGATAGTCTTCCATGTGGAAGTACTTTCCTTAGATTTAATGGGATGAATGCTTCCAACATTTTTTTAGGGTTAATAAAACTTTTATATACAATGGAATTAAAACACTAACCGGTGATGTAGGCTTCAGATTGTCTCAAGAAGCAATGGGGATGATAGCATTGTGGGGGTGTTATTTCATCTAGTTTTCATAGTTCACCTACATCTATGTTACAAGTTTCTCAGGAGAACCACTACTATTACTGAGGCATTGCGGTGATAAAGTAATCTTATTGGACTTTTATCAGAAAATCTTGTGATTTCACACTTTGATGTCATCAAAGAAGCTTTCCTCAATATCATTTCCTATCACATGCAGAAAATACACCTACTCCATTGCCACTACCAAGGAGGAAAAAAATGAGTTGAACATGCTCAATCTCAGCAAATTTTCACTCTGGCATCAAAATTATGACCCAAGGGGTCACCTTGAGAAATCAATGCCCCAGGGAGCTCAACCTCATGAACCACACATGGAGGAGTTTTGGGAGGATTTTCAAGATGACTTTGACATCCAAAATAGAAAATACCTGAGGATGTCCAAGGGGATGATGGACCATTTGGGCCTCCAGATGTTTCCTCCAAAAATTTTAGATAAGGGACCATTTGAGGACCCTGAGTTTAAAGAAATAGATGTTGACAAGGTAGATCTCCCTCCGGTGGATTGGGACACTCCGGAGGTATTGAGCATTAGTGCCACAAAAAGGTGATAATTGAGCAAAGTCACCCTCATTTTGATAAAGTTTGTTTGAAGAGTGTTCATTTGGACAAATATTTGAGAACAATAGGTACTTCAAGACCCTAGATAAGAGGGAGAAATCAAACCCAAGGAAAATAGAAAATTGGTGAGTCATCCCAGCCCTTTGACATAGCCTCTAAAATTTTGATGTAGCAGTTGGGTGAGTAGGTTGAAAAATCTAGAAAGCTATAGGAAGCAGAAAAGTCCAGAGTTACATATGGTCTTGACGTCATTCCTCTAAGCTCCCAGACTCTAGTGGCCCCATCTCCATCTCTATCTGCCCCATTTGGTATGCTCCTTGTGTAGGATGAAGGAATGGCCATAGTTTCCATTGGGGCACCCTCAAAAGGAAGAAGAAATAGAAGACTCGTAAGCCTTCCCCAAAAAATTCTCTAGTCTTTGAGGAAACCAGACCTTTGGTAATAATTGTACCCTCCAAGACCATCCCCCTCTCTCAAATGGGGGATCAAGATGAACTTGTAAGTCATTCAAGTGAAGAGGCACCCCTAGAACAAGAAAATGATGAATTTATTATTAATCAAACTCCTCCAGCAACTCCACCAATGGAAGAGGTCCCTGAGGATAATGTCGAGATACCCCAAATTTCCAAAAATAATCCTAGTGAAAGTACCAAAGAAGTCCTGATGGAGGAACTAGAACAAGGACTCACGAGGGATCCCATTAACACTGAGGTAATAACATGTGGTGATAAAGGCCCACCTCAATGGTTGTTTGAATCATGGGGGATAAAGATAACTATAGAAACATTCACTCCCCTTTCCCTAGCAGATATGCTGGCAAAGAATTAGGTCCTAAAGAATTTGAAAAGGGCTTGGACTTTGCCAACAACTAGGAGAGCCCTAAATGGGAGCATCATTGCATTAGTTTCTTCCTCACCACCAAATAGAGTGGAATCATAAATTCTCCCACAAGATTATGTAATGATACTAGCTGGATCATTCAGTAGAGGTATGAAAAAGAATATTAGAAGAAGAAAGAGCTTCAAGCTTCATATTGAAATCTCTAGAAGCTCTTGATAGAATTGGCATCCCCACTTTTAGTCACAGCACCAGAGGCCTCCACTTCTAGAATGTCACTCATACAGGGTGATATTGACACACTTTTGGTGATGAAAAGGAAGGTGCTCATAGTGGATGGATGGATGGATGGATGAGAAAATGGAAGGGGTCCAAAAATTCTTGGTCGACTCTCTTCCAACACTATATGAAACCTAACATACCAGAAATGAGGCTCACAATGTTGTTTCCATGTGCCATTCTCAAGAAGAAAAGTATGACGAGTGGAAAGATGGCCTCAAAGAAATATTAAATCTAGGAGAAGAAGGGATAGTCAAAACAAATATCTTGGCTAATAGGTCATATCAATTCTTTAAGACCCATTACTCCAGACTTGTGTTCCATTTTAAGACAAGCAAGGAACTGGTAAAGTTTTTAGATGAACGTCAGGCTGGAATTCAAGGTCTATTAGTTCTATATCATACTTTTACCTTGGGTGTGATCGAAGTTGATCTAATTTACCTAGGTGTAGGCCTTCCTATTGACAAGGTCTTAGAGAAGTTCAATGAGTAGACCAAGGAATAGTTATGAACTTCTAGGGATTTTGATAGCTTCATCCTTGGAAAGCTCTCCCAGTTAGTACTTGAGGCCCATGATGCAGCTAAGGAAAAATATGAGCTAAAAACAAAGGTAGATGATGTTGGAGATCATCTCGAAGATGTTGTGAGTCATATGGACTGCCTCAAAGGGATGGATGAGGAAGGCATGGTAGAATTGCAAGAGGCCTTCCATAAATTTAAGGAGTCCTAAATTCTTTGAGTTCTAAGAATTTTTTCCTCATGAACTCAATTCTTTCATTCTTTCCAAAGTGTAAATTCCTGAAGTCCAGAGTATTGGACTGGTGTTTTGTTTCATGGTGCTTCAAGTTGATGTTTGATAGAAAGTCGACCAACCACCATCTAAGAATCCTATGTCAAAAATATTGTCAGATGTTAGAGAGGTGTAGTAAGGTCATGGGTAATGAGTAGATTGTAAAATATTGGGTGTGTTGTCACAGGTGAAGAGGCGTCGTTCCAATATTTATAACGGTATGGACATTGGGGCATGAGGCTATCACCACATTTATGGAGCAATATTCCCAAGGCACCTAAATAGGATAGGTCATCTTCACACACTTGGCTGAGCAATCTAAGGGCCTTTTTGCCAGAATTATTTATTCTTTCCTCTAGAATTATTTATTCTTTCCTCCCTTCTCCTTCCTTCCCTTACGGATATTGTATAATAATGTGATATTTGTGATGGCGTAGGTATTATTGGCTATAAATATTGTATTTTATTAGAATAATCAGGCTTGGAAACCCTAGAGAAGTAGTAGAATGTCTATAAATTAGAACTCTAATGCCTAATCAAGGGTCAGTGAAATTGATGATTTTGTTGTCCATGCTATGCTTGAGCTCTACTATCAATTATTTCCATTACAGTAGTAGTTATGTTATCAAAATGCTCCCCAAGAGCCATGAATGTATCAACTAGTGATGTTGGCCTCTTTTCAATTGATGAAGAAATAAAGATCACTTTTGGTACCATACTTGTAGTGTTCTTCTCCAATTTAGCGAATCATTTTTATGCTGTATGCTCTCTAATGTCTTTTTCTTGAGGTTCTTTAAAATACTGAAATGTTGTTGTTTTTTGGTACTAATGTTTCAGTTGATGATTGAACATGTATTTGGTATAGTTACTATTTCTTTTCTTGACCATTATTAATGTTAGAATTTTTTATTGACATGACTATAAGTAGATAAACTCACTAATCTTGGTCTATATTTTTCATGTTTCTTTATGTTTAGGTCAACTACTTGCAGGGAATCCCATCCTTCCAACGTCCCTAAAATTCATGAGCACAAATAGTAGGACCCTTAAAATTAAATAGTCACATGTCCAACTGACCTATTCTTGCACCTTCATAACCTGACAACAAGGTGCTTGGAGGTAATGAGGGGTTCACTCTCTGAAAAACCTCTTCAGGTGAAGTTGGTTGATACTTTGACCTAGTGAAAACTATCTCACTATTGGTGATGCCATCACAAAAGTCCCATCAATAGAAACTAGCACTAGAAGGAGGGCATGAGATCCCCTTTTTCAAAAGACTTTGAAACCACACCTCATGAGGGTTCCCTAGGTAGTAGCTTTAGGAACCAAGCCTTCTGACATCTAGGGTCATTTTCACCTTCTAGATTTGATAGGATCCTTAGATTGACCCAATCCCCTAGAGAGTTTGTAGAACTCAAAATCCCTACCCAATGAAAGAAAACCCATCAGAAACAACAGGCCTCGACCTCTGTGTCTAATTTTACCACTTTCCAGAGTACCCTAGCTCCTCCTCAACCTAGTATAGGAGCCACTATTATCTCCATAAACCCAATGGTCCCGATGGTAGCATATTTCAACAATACAGGCTTCTCTATGGGGAAGTTTCCCAATGTGGTACACAATCTCCCTCTCCATCCAGAGAAAATGTGTCCAAAGTACAAACATTTAGAATCCCAAATGGTAGAAGAAAACCTACAAGCCTATAAGAATATCATGAATAGACCTTGAATTCAACATGAAGATGTGATGTGTTAGATGTTCCTACTATCTTTAGGATAAAATGAGTTGAATAGGTATCTAAGCCTTTTGGCTAACTCTATTAACAGTTGGCATAACATGGAGGATGCCTTCTTTGCAACCTTTCGAATACACGTAAACACAGCATGGTCCCATAGTCAGTTCATTTCTATAAGGAAGGAACCAAATGAATCATTGTCCACATTTAACCATCGATTCCAAAGAGCACTAAAGAGATTCACTAGCCTCTTTGTCCCTTCAAAAGAGGTAGCGATCCAAACCTATCTCAATGTATTGGCTCCCTTTTTCTCTACACTCCTATGGAGAACCATCACCACTAATGAGAGGGATACCCTGGCTAAGGTTTATAACCTTACATTGGAATTATCCTAGAAGATAAACCACACCCCTGGTGACATAGGGAAAAGTGTACCTTACAAAACACAACCCGAAGGAAGCACATACCCCGGTGGGTATAGTTTGAATTTTGAGATAGACGCCCCAATAATTAACCCAGTGCTCCGATATGTGTACACCACATAGGCCCACACATCCCAAACTCTTGATTACATACCTTAGGCCTAGTCACAACAATAATTTGATGTACGGCAAAGGAGGAAGAGGTGCCAAAGACACACCCTAATCTAGATCTACCTTGTAGAGATCACACACAAAAGAAACAACACACCAATGAGAGAGAGAATGCAGATCAGTTCCTTTAGATTTCATCAAATGGATTCATACATGTGAGGTTGTAAGGCCTTCTTGGTTAGGGACATATATTACAATTCAATTACAATAGTCCTCCAATATGCAAGGATTCAAAAACTATCTTCAACTCCTAATCTGATACCATCTATCTTCTAGCTCTAAGTTGTCATCCTAAAACTACAACCAAAGACTAAAATATATAAAAGAGGCTACTATGAAATTCGGCCTTCAAATCCACCATTAACGAAAGGAATGGCCAGATCTAAGTCCAGATGCTTCCCAATGATAGATACCAACATTAAATATGTGACCATCATTAAGTGCATAGTTGGCCTCAATACAAAACTAAAACAAACAACTTGGTAAGAAAAGATAACCAAGTGCTAGGAAAATATAATTGAGCACCAGGGAATTAACTAACCAAATCATTTAATGAAGGAACCTAGCAACTACTGAGCCAACTCGATCAAAGAAGGAACTGAGAAACACAGAAAACTCAAACTTGTTTTTGGTGACATAAGATTGCTAAGGACCCGAGATGCTCCTGCATCAGACACCTGGGGTTATTTGAAATGATTCCCCAAATCATGTAGCAGGTACAACTTGAGCTAAATCCAACTCAGATTGTGAAATCCATGAACTATCTTCAATCGATTTGTTCTTCCACTTTACTAGATATTCCATATATTGTTTTCCTCTTGTACTTCTCCCATCTCTTTGTTCCAATATCTGCTCAACTATTTTTGCATGTCTCTTAGGATAATTATTTGGTACTATCATTTCTTCATCTATTTCATGGTACTCATATAAATCAGCAATGTTGAATATAGGTGATATATCCATGTCATCAGGAAACTCAATCTCATAAGCATTTCCCGTATCAAATTCTCTCAAAATCTTGCAAGGACAAAACTTCTTCATTTTCATCTCCGCATATGTTCCAACAGGAAATTTTCCTTTCTTCAAATGAACCATTACTTCATCACCAACTACAAAAGTCTTATGTCTTCTTGATCTATCATCTCTATCTTTATACTTCTTATTACTTTTCTCTAACTTATGTTTCACATCTTCATGCAATGTCTTCATAAACTTGACAAACTTTACTCCTTCAGCACTTCTCTTTTCTTCATCAGCAATATCCCTCAAATCTGATATACCTCTTGGTTGCATTCTATTTACAATCTCAAAAGGTTTTTTTCTAGTACTCCTATTCACTAAATTATTGTATGCAAACTCTACTTGTGCCAACATAGAATCCTAATTACTTGTTGTGTCTCCAACTAAACATCTCAAAAGATTACCCAAGCTTCTATTCACAACTCTTGTTTCTCCATCAGTCTATGGATGAAATGTAGAACTATACCTCAACTCGGTGCCAAACTTTCTCCAAAGAGTCTTCAATAAGTATCCAACAAACTTACTCTCTCGGTTAGAGATGATACTCCTCAGTAATCCATGCAATCTGATAATTTCCTTAAAGAAAAGATCTACTATATGTACTACATTTGATGTCTTTCTATAGGGTATAAAATGTGTCATCTTAGAAAATCTATCCACAACAACAAATATAGAATCATTACCTATCACTACCTTCAGTAAGGCAAGAATAAAATCCATACTGATATCAATTCAAGGTTTCTCAAGAACAAAAATCGGTATATACAATCTAGTATTCTGACTTACTCCCTTTGCAACTTGACAAATTCCACAAATTTTCACAAATTTATGAACATCCTTATACAACTGTGGCCAAAAGTATTTCTCCTTAAGAAAATTTAATGTCTTGTCAACACCAAAGTGTCCAGCCAAACCACTACTATGTTTCTTCTTTATCAAATTAGTTCTCATTGATCCTCTCGGTATACACAACTGAATACCTTTAAACAACATACCTCCTTGAATAAATTAGTCTTCCCATTTAGTACTCGGTTGATCTTGAATAAGTGCTCTGCACTTTCTCCACAATTCAAAAAAATTAGGATCAAATTCATATGAATCTCTCATGTCATCAAAACCAAGAACTTCAATTTTCATCTCGGATATCAAAGATCTTCTTCTACTTAATGCATCAACAACTCGGTTAGTGACTACACTTATGTTTTATCAAAAATGTATAACTTTGCAAGTATTCAACCCTGTTGGTGCCAAAAAATGATGGATCACTTTTGGCCAATTGACAAGTACACACCAATACCTCTGCAATTCTAGCTTAATCAAGCCAAGGCTGGTAGGCCTAAATTCACTTTAAACTATCAAATTCTCTATGTTGCACAACTACGTACATAAATAAACAAAGTTCCTCCCAAGGTGGTGAATGATCCTTGGAGGAAAGAAACAAATCCTCTAATAATATCTATTCTATAAATCTTGACTAAAGTGGATTAAACTAAGGACTCAAAAGTAATATTTTTTAAATAATGATTATATAATCTACAAACCACAAAGTATGAACCAAATGACAATTTCCAAATTATAGTTAGATCAGTGCCTTCTAAATACTTGGGCTATAGAGTCATAAAAATTTCAATCCTACATACAATCAGAGATGGTTTTAAGGTAACTCACTCCTATAAAGCAAGACCATCAACCTACAACCTTCTATTGAAACAAAATTTAAAACAACTTATACAATAGGTCCTATGGTTTTTAACCCAACTTAAGAGACCGAAAGGAAACAATAACAGGTTCTCAGACCATGCTACCATTATTCAAATTGTACAAATTATTCATAAATGAATGCATCAAATAGAAAAACATAGTAGGATACCCTGGTTCATAGAGTAATCTGAAAGACTAATTGAAAACATATAACTTATAACCACAAATAGAAAAGAAGAGCACTTATCTTTATTAATGTTGAAAAAAATAGTACATTAGAGTTCATATTGTAGTTTTGATTGAATTATATCCTATGAAAATATATCTTGAATTGTATTCTCTTTACATTTTACATTATGTATATATACATGTTTGAGTGGCTTTCACACCTCTTTAGGGTGAAAAGACACACCCTTATTACAAATTCTTTTGAAAAATAATAAACTAACTAAAAAATGACTACCTATATTTCGGATTTGGGTCTGGTTGAAAAACCAAAACACCTCATGGAAAGCTAATATTTCTATTGGAAATAGAAAATTTGATTTTCCGAACTGGTTCTTTTTTATATTTTTAAAATTCACCCATCTTTATCCTCTGTTGGCATCATCTTTGCAGCAGGTTGAAATTCTAGCATTTTATGAAGGCTTTGATCATAGAATTTTGATTGTTCTTGTCACAGGGCTTCCTTCCATAATATCTCAACTTTTTAATTGAAAATTAATGTAATATTTTATCCCATTTCATGTACTCCATCATTAATTATTTGGCATGGAAATTAAGAGGCCATTCCTTAGGGTTTTATCACTATATAGGATTCCAAATGTTGCCCAAAATTTAGAGCTCCAACAGGGTCTTTCTGGGGATGTATGCTCCATGTGAGCATTGTGAGATTCTAGATATCTCTAGAGAAGCAAACCAAGTATCCATACTAATCTGATGTGAAGTAAAATTGGGTGGCCCCAGGCCCCCCAAAATTAAACATTGATCCTTTCCTCTATCAAACACTTGGTTTTGATCACGTAACACTTTTAACCTTGCTGCATTACACATTTCATCCTTATAGACAATTCTCATCGCTTCATCAATATGATCTTCGGCATCCAATCTATGTCTAGCCCTTGAGAAATCATTAGGTCCTTTATAATCCTTACTGAATAGAAGATTTTGGTTAATCATACAAACCTCTAGGTTAGTCTTCTTTTTTCGGATACCTTCTTGTTCACAATCTGTCCCATCTCTATATTTTGGATATTTTTTCTCCTCACCAAAAGGCTTTGAGAATATCTTATCTTCAAGAAGTACAAACTCTCTCTCACCAAGAGTTTGATCAGCTAGGACATTTCTAAAATTTTTAGAACTATGCTTCAACACATTCTCTTCATCATGTCTAGTTGATTCCATCTCATCTTCATATGTTTGGTGTACCTTTGGCTCAAAGGATGAACTCCAAGATATCTCACCCTCTAAATGCACTTCATGAGTTTCATCAAATTTAAAATTAGGACTGTTATCTTCATTATGATGTTGATGGATTCCATTGCATAAAGGATCCTCTTCAAATAATGGATTCGGGAACATAGAGAATTCAGGCATACATTCATGAGAATTTTCATTTGGATCATCAAGTTTTTCATCAACAAGACTAACATCTTCATTAACATTATCTCCTGAAACTTCCTCCTATTCATGCAGTTCTATTTCATCTCCACAATTTGATTTCTCTTGAATATTGGCTAATCCATCTACCTCCTTACCATGGTGGATTGAGAAAAATTTGGACCATTCTTCTTAGTGTGTCTTCGGTATTCTATATCTAATAAGGCTGAAATCTATTCTACACGGAGAAGATCCTCTTCCTCATTTTCATATTCACTAATGTTTGACATCATACAAGTATCATCATGGAAAAAAAATTCCTCAAACTATCCAAAAGAATCTTCTCCATCAAAATATGAAACCTCACTTCACTCATGTTATTTCAGTTTTGCACTCTTTCTCCTCTGCAACTAGTTCATTATTCATAAGTTTGAGAAAGTAAATAAACTGATGATCATATAAGAGACCTAGTTCTCGCATTCTGGTTAAAAGATCAAAGGATAGAGGCCTGCATTCTGAAGGTATTTCTTGATATATATTAAACATCCTTATGAAGAATTGTACTGTAGATTCTTCTTCTTGTTTCTCTATGTTCAAAAATGCATCCAAAGGGGATATATAATTTGGATTTTCTTCATCATCACTAATATTATCATAAAAAAAAGGCCTTGTTCAATTTGATCATAAGCCTCCTCTTCTTTGTCTTCACTATCTTCTTCTAATATCTTAACAAGAAGCTTCAAAGTAGGTTTATCTAATGAGATTCCCAAGTTTTTGACCTTTCTCATTAATTCTTTTTGTGAAGGCATAATTGTTTTAGGTATCCTCTTACATATATTCACCATCCTCAAGGATAAGTGTGCACAAGACTCCCCTTTGAATCTTTCCAAACTAAAAACTGCATCAAGTAGAGACATACTATGATCCTCCTCAATGATGCAACTTTGGTCTTCACACTTTTCATAACACATGCTATCTTCATTGCTTGCATCATGAAATTCATATAGAAACCATTGTTCAAATTCTTTCCAAGATGAAATACTTTCTGTAGGTAATGATTCATATACCTCTCTTGCATTATCTTCTAATGTTCTGACAAATAGTTTCATTGCTTGATCTTCTACACAAATCTCATAGTTCTCTATAAATGCATAAAATACATCCAAATGTTCAACTGTTGATTCATCCCATTCTCCATGGAACTTTGGTACAAGTTGCGAAAACTTATGGAGCAACTTAAAAGGAATACAATGGAATCCCCTGAGATCCAATGGCCTAATACCATTTGTAATAAATGGTTTTCTCTGAAATGGTTGTTTATTCTGATACATTCTAAATATCTAAATTTGTAGTAACTTGTTTCTTTATACATTAGGTTCTTGACAATAGAGTCGCCGCCTCTTTCAAAGAGGAAAACTTTACTTATCTACTTCTGGTTCTTCTTCCTCAGCGAAGTCACTGATTAAAATACTTTATTGAATAGAGTCCCCAACTCATTCAAGGAATTTCTTTCTTCTAGGTTCTTTCTTCCAGTAGAGCGTGCTTCCAAACAAACTAATATAACTACTTTTTGATTCTAATCTGCAAAATCTAAAATTCTAGGTAACTTCACAATATATATTATGAGCAACTCTCCCCAGTAGAGTCTCCAATTTGTTGGTGCCCAAAAAAGATGGATCACTTTTGGCCAACTGACAGGTACACACTAATACCTCTGTAATTCTGGCTTAATCAAGCCAAGGCTGGTGGGCCTAAATTCACTTTAAACTATCAAATTCTCTATGTTGCACAACTATGTACATAAATAAACAAAGTTTCTCCCAAGGTGGTGAATGATCCTTGGAGGAAAGAAACAAATCCTCTAATAATATCTATTTTATAAATCTTGACTAAAGTGGATTAAACTAAGGACTCAAAAGTAATATTTTTTAAATAATGATTATATAATCTACAAACCACAAAGTATGAACCAAATGACAATTTCCAAATTATAGTTAGATCAGTGCCTTCTAAATACTTGGGCTATAGAGTCATAAAAATTTCAATCCTACATACAATCAGAGATGGTTTTAAGGTAACTCACTCCTATAAAACAAGACCATCACCCTACAAGCTTCTACTGAAATAAAATTTAAAACAACTTATACAATAGGTCCTATGGTTTTTAACCCAACTTAAGAGCCCGAAAGGAAATAGTAACAGGTTCTCAGACCATGCTACCATTATTCAAATTGTACAAATTTGTCATAAATGAATGCATCAAATAGAAAAACATAGTAGGATACCCTGTTTCATAGAGTAATCTAAAAGACTAATTGAAAACATATAATTTATAACCAAAAATAAAAAAGAAGAGCACTTATCTTTATTAATGTTGAAAAAAATAGTACATTAGAGTTCATATTGTAGTTTTGATCGAATTATATCCTATGAAAATATATCTTGTAAATTGTATTCTCTTTACATTTTACATTATGTATATATACATGTTTGAGTGGCTTTCACACCACTTTAGGGTGAAAAGACACACCCATATTACAAATTCTTTTGAAAAAATAATAAACTAACTAAAATATAACTACCTATATTTCAGATTTGGGTCTGGTTGAAAAACAAAAACACCTCATGGAAAGCTAAGATTTCTATTGGAAATAAAAAATTTGATTTTTTGAACTGGGTCTTTTTTAGATTTTTAAAATTTGACCATATTTATCCTTTGTCGGCATCATTTTTGCAGCAGGTCAAAATTCCAGCATTTTCTGAAGGCTTTGATCATAGAATTTTGATTGTTCTTGTCACAGGGCTTCCTTCCATAATATCTCAACTTTTTAATTGAAAATTAATGTAATATTTTATCCCATTTCATGTACTCCATCATTAATTATTTGGCATGGAAATTAAGAGGCCATTCCTTAAGATTTTATCACTATATATTGTTAATATGATTTAGAACAACAGAGAGGGGGGCATGAATCAGTTGTTTTTAGGTCCTGATGTATAAAAAAATATCATAAACTTATCCTTAAATCAGATCCAAAACCAAAACAAACTCAGTCATCACTGATTCAATAATAGAAACATCTAACAATGCAGTCCACTACCTAGCTGTAACTTATCTTGCAAAACATAGTAATGTTCAGATCTAAACAGACACATAAGTATAAACACCAGGATTTATAGTGGAAACCCAATTTTGGAAAAACCACTTTGTAACATGCTACTATTATTTTCACTCTTCTAAAGTGAGCTCGGTAAAAAGCCAACCCTGTCAAAGGTTACAATACACACTGTCAAATGTGACCTGGTTAAAGGATTTCAATCACCCTATTAAAAGTGAGCCTAGTCATAGGACTTACATACACTCCATTAGAATGCAACCTTGTTCAAGGGATTTAACATAAGATTGTTAGGTCAACCTCTGTTAAAAGAATTTTGACTGTTACAATGGTGAGAAAGTAGCAGCAGTATTATCTAAAAAATATACAACTCACTTTGCAAATATCAGATCTGATTCCATACACTAATTCTTGTTTACTGACTTTGAAACTTTTCCATTTCCATCTCTGATCTGCTCAGAACTTTTCTTCAAGCAATCACCACCATTCTCCTTTAGCATTTTCTGCTTATTCAATCAATAAAACTTTTATCTTCCAGCATTCTTTGTTCACCATGTGCATACATGTCACAATGTTTAGGTTTCTTTATATTTTCATCAATTAGGTTAACTCATCTTTTGCTGCTCAATCTCATTTGTAGATCTTAGGGTTAGGTCAGATTCATTGAATCTACCCTCTTTATGTTCTTCTACACCTTTTCTAGAATAATCACAAATCTCTTAAAGATTTACAATAAAATGTTTTACAATGCATTTAATGCTTCCAAACAATCAATAAATAAAGTCAACATGTTTTACATAATCCAAGAATTCAACAATGTTAGCTCCAAAATTAAATTCTCTTCACATATAAAATTGCTGATGCTCGGTCAATACTATGATTGTTCACTCAGTCTTCATGAAGAATGCTTGGTCAATAATAAAACTATCTCCTCGGCTTATACTGACTTCCTTGGTAATTTACTAATGCTCAGTCAACACTATAATTTTGCTCGGCATATACTAACTCGGTCGACACTAACATCACTTGGCTTAAACATGATTTTTCCATTCTTTGCTCGATTAAGCCTACCAGTTTAGTCTTTAGTCTTACTAAGATAAACAATACATTATCTCATCATAGTGAAACATAGTCAAGTACACCTTGTAGTATCAAGATAACTCAACCTTTCCCTAGGTGCTATTGTTACCAACCTTGCTTACCCCCTTAGCAACACTGAAATAAATATAGTACTTTCCTAAGTAGCAACAGTCTTACCAATTAAGGTTTGACATCAATGACAATACAACAATTGTTTCAATTCAGTTTCCAACAATCTCCCTCTTTGGCATTGATGGCAACACCATATGATATCACCTAAATAACACATGGATTACCAACCAATCCAAAAACTTATCTGTCCATCAGAAAATTATTTATAATATCCTTAGCTTCATTCTGATTCAAAATCATGTAAGCCTCACTTCTATGACCATCAGAAGTATTTAGATCTCCCTTTATCCTGATTCTTCATTTCAGTTCATCATCCTCTTTCCTTTTAGTTCCATCAGCTCATCAACTCTTGCTTTTCAATATCATGTGTTATCATATCAGTACATTCTCCCTCTTTGACAAAAATGCCAAAGTAGGAACTAAAACATACATCCATCAGATGTAGATAATATCTGTGCAGCTCAGTGTTTCTCCCTCTATCCTCTTGCTTATGAATGATTCATTATCTTTCCCTCTCTTCACAACTCTAGGCCAGCCCTAAAGTATGACAATCTTCTGCATCAATTTGTCAAATGTTTTGTTCTAGCATACTTGATGCAGTGCTCCTAGCTTGTCTACGCAACCTCAATTAGGGGAAGAACCCCTAGTTGACTTCTCAAATACTCATGAGCTTCTCTGGGTAAAGCTTTAGTGAATATGTTTTCTAGTTGTTCTTTTGTATTCACATATTCCATTCAGACTTCTTTGTCTTGTACTAATTCTCTCAAGTAGTGATACTTGATTGCAATGTGCTTGGTCTTAGTGTGCATCACTGGATTCTTAGAAATATTGATAGCACTTGTATTGTCACAGAAAATAACAACAGGTTCAGTGATTTCTTCTTTCATGCCTATCAACAATTATTTTATCCATACCAAGTTTGAACAGTTTACTGCAGCAGCAACATACTCAGCCTTGGCAGTAGATTGGGAAATGCAATTTTGTTTCTTGCTTGTCCAGGAGACTAATCTCTGTCCAAGAAAGAAAGCTCCACCACTTGTACTCTTTCTTGTCATCTACATTTCCTACCCAATCAGCGTGTGTATAAACTTAGAGTTCAAATTTGTCATCCTTCTTATAATATAGACCATAGTCAGCAATTCCTTTCAAGTATCTCATAATTCTTTTCATGGCCATCATATGTGTTTCCTTAGGATTGGTAGAGAATCTTGCCACAATCCCAATAGCTAATGCAATATCTGGTCTGCTATGTACAACATACTGCAATTTTCCAATCATGGATCTGTACAGAGTTTGATTCACTTCTGCAGCATCATCATTCTTAGATAACTTTTGTCCAGTAACCATGGGAGTTCCCATTGGTTTAGCATCTTCCATCCCAAAAATTTTCAGTATTTCATTAACATATTTAGAATGTGTAATGAAAATTCCATTCTTCCTCTGATATACTTGTAAACCAACAAAGAATTTGATCTCACCAAACATACTCATTTCAAACTCAGTTTGCATTTCATTTGAGAAAATTTTACATAATGCATCTTGTCCACCAAAAATAATGTCATCAACAAAAAAATTTGCCAACAGGATACCTTTACCTTCTTCATCCTTCATGTACAGATTGCTTGTGTCATTTGTTCTTGAAAATCTAATCTGTATCAAGTAGTTGTGCAACCTTTCATACCATGCTCTAGGTGCTCACTTCAATCCATACAATGCTTTGTTTAGTTTGCACACCATGTGTCTTCTATTTGGATCAATAAAACTTTCTGGTTGTTCTATGTAAACTTCTTCTAGTATACCATTCAAAAATGTAGACTTGACATCCATTTGATATACCTTGAAATCTTTATAAGTAACATATGCAAGAAAAGTTCTTACTCCTTCCAATCTAGCTACAGGGGCAAATGTCTCCCCATAATCTATTCCTTCTTCTTGTGCATAGCCTTTGCATACCAACCTAGCTTTGTTCCTAGTGATTTCACCATTTTCATTCATCTTATTCTGAAACACCCATTTTTTTTCTATAACATTCTTGTTTTTAGGTCTCGGCACCAGAGTCCAAGTATCATTCTTCTCAATCTGGTCAATTTCTTCATTCATTGCTTGTATCCAGTCTTCATTCTCCAATGCTTCTCTAGTTGTCTTCGGTTCAAATTCACATAGTAGACATATTGGATCCTTAGTTTTACTTCTGGTCTGGATTCTAGTATCTTTGTCCCCAATTATCTGTTCCAGCTTATGATGTCTTCTCACATATTTTGCTAAAATAGGTTCAGCTATTCTCTCCTCTATTTCATCATGTTCCTCAATAAGATTGACAGATTCAACTTCAGAATGCTCGCCAACCTCTCCCTCATACTCAACAACATTTTCTTGTAGCTTGGCATGTTCTTGTTCTTTCTCGGCACTGTTTTCCTGACGCTCAGCAGCTTCTGTCTGTCACTCAGCATTGCTTACCTGAGACTTGACATTAGGTGCAAGTCTATTACTTGCCTCTTCTTCTTCTTCAATGTACACAAAAGATCTATAATCTTCTGGTTCTCTTTTACTGTTAGCTTCATTTCTTTCTGCATACTCATCAATTTTGACATTCACACTTTCCACAATTTTGTTAGTGTTAGAGTTCAAACACTTATAAGCTTTACTTTTTGTGGAGTACCCTAGGAATATGCCTTCATCACTCTTAGCATCAAACTTTTCATTCCTACTATCTTTTAATATATAGCACTTACTTCCAAAGATTCTAAAGTATTTAACACTCGGTGCATGCCCATGCCATAATTCATAAGGTGTCAGATTTGTACCTTTCTTGATCTGTACTCTGTTAAGAGTCTAGACAACAATGCTTATAGCTTCTTTCCAATATTTTTGTGCCACATTCTTTTCAATCACCAATGTCCTTGCACAATCCAAGATAGATCTATTTCTCCTTTCTGCTATACCATTCTGTGGAGGTGTTCTAGGTGCATACATCTATCTTTTAATTCCTCTATCATTGCAAAATAGATTAAATTCATTTGATGTAAATTCTCCACCTCGGTCAGATCTAAGACATTTTAGGTTCCTACCTATCTCCTTTTCAACCTTAGCCAAATATCATTTAAAATATTGAAAAGCTTTGGATTTTTCTTTTAGAAACACCACATGCATCATCCTAGTATGATCATCAACAAATAAGATAAAGTATCTAGCACCACAATAAATTTGTACACCCATAGGTCCAAAAAGGTTAGTATGAACCAAATCTAAAATGTTTTCAGAAGTAAAGCTTTTGCTCTTGAAACTTGACTTTGTCATTTTTCCTAACTGCCATTCCTTGCACATCACATTCTCAGGTTTCTTCAATCTAGGTAGACCTCTTACCTTTTTCTTCTTACTTATCTCTACCAGATTGTCAAAGTTAACATGACACAACCTTTTATGCCATAACCAAATATCATCAAGTTGTGCAATCAAACATGTTTCTTCAGATAGGTCAAGATAGAACAAATTACCTCTAGTTTGATCTCCACTTCCAATCAGTTCTCCAGTAGCATTAAATATTTTAGCTTTCTTGTGATGAAATTCCACTCGGTAACTAGTTTTGTTAAGCTAAGCAACACTTAACAAATTATAATTAAGACCTTCAACCCAATATGCATTTTCATGAGATATCTTATCAGTTAGTTTAATCAAACCTTTTCCTCTAATAGGACATGGTGCATCATTACCAAATTTTACACTTTTACCTCTGTAATGATGTAAGGTCTCAAACTTATTTTTTTCACCAGTCATGTGATGTGAATAGCCACTGTCAATAATCCATTTATCATTCTTGTTCACATAGGATATCAATGCAGTTTTCTCATCCTCATCAAATTCATCTTTCATTGCAACATAAACTACCTCAATTTCAAAATCATCACTATAAGTGTCAGTCTCTTTTTAAGCAATATAACAAGATTTCTTACCTTTTCCCTTGTAGTCTATGTTCCATCAATAGCTTCTATCATCTTTTCTATCTTTGTGTTTGCTTTTCCTTTCATCATCTTTATCCTTCCTATCAGGACATCTAGCAGCTATATGACCAACTTTATTACATGCAAAACATATAATAGGGAGTTTACCTGTATACTTTCTTTTTCCCCTTCTCAGTCTTCTAGCCATAAGAGCTTCTAGATCTTCATCAGCAGTGTCACTATCACTTTCACTTTCAATTTCACTGATGCATCTTTCTTTTTCTTTCTTTGGCTTATTCAGAACTAGCTATGACTTAAAAGAAGATTCAACATTTCCAATGCTTCCAACAGTGAAATTATCATAGTTAGAGAGTTCAAAAGAAGTCATCTTACCAACCAAACTTTCCAAAGTAAGCACATTAGCAGAGTTACATCTAGATTCCTAAATAGCTAAGATCTTAATAGCATATATAGGATGCAGGGTTCTTAACACTTTCCCAATAATAGTTTCATCATCAATAGTCCCATTATCTCCTCTAATAGAATTCACAACTTTTATTCTACTACAATATTGTGCAATGTTTTCACCTTCTTGCATTCTCATTTCATCAAACTTACCTCTAAGACTCTCAGCCTTTACTTTCAGCACATTCAAGTCACCACCATAGATCCTTGCAAGAGTGTCCCACATATCCTTTACAGTTGTGTAGTCCTTAATGTCCTCAAATTCTGGATAGCTTAGGGCAGATGCAATTTCCAGCATTGCCTGATTATGTTCTTTCTTAGCTCTCATTTCTTCAGTAGTCAAAGGTGCGACAGGTGAGACATAACTGTTCTCAATGTAGTACTTTGCAGAGTCTCCAATACCAGCTAGATGCAGCTTCATCAAGCTTTTCCATGCAGGGAAATTTTCCTTGTTCACCTTCGGTACCTCCTTCTTATATATCCTAATCATTTTCTTCAAGCCCCTTTAAACTTGATTTCTATCAACACTAATAATAAGCAACTTAGCTCTGATACCAATTATTAATATGATTTAGAACAACAGAGAGGGGGGTGGTGAATCAGTTGTTCTCAGGTCCTGATGTATAAAACAATCTCATAGATTTATCCTTAAATCAGATCCAAAACCAAAACAAACTCAGTCATCACTGATTCAATAATAGAAACATCTAACAATGCAGTCCACTACCTAGTTGTAACTTATCTTGCAAAACATAGTAATGTTCAAATCTAAACATACACACAAATATAAACACCAGGATTTATAGTGGAAACCCAATTTGGGAAAAACCACTTTGTAACATGCTACTATTATTTTCACTCTTCTGAAGTGAGCTCGGTAAAAAGACAACCCTGTCAAAGGTTACAATACACACTTTCAAATGTGACCCGGTTAAAGGATTTCAATCACCCTGTTAAAAGTGAGCCTAGTCATAGGACTTACATACACTCCATTACAATGAAACCTTGTTCAAGGGATTTAACATATCACTATTAGGTCAACCTCTGTTAAAAGGATTTTGACTATTACAATGGTTAGAAAGTAGCAGCAGTATTATCTAAAAAATATACAACTCACTTTGCAAATATCAGATCTGATTCCATACACTAATGTTGGTTTACTGACTTTGAACTTTTTCCATTTCCATCTCTGATCTTCTCGAAACTTTTCTTCAAGAAATCACCACCATTCTCTTTTATCCTTTTCTACTTATTCAGTCAATAAAAATTTTCTCTTCCAGCATTCTCTATTCACCATGTGCATACATGTCACAATGTTCAGGTTTCCTTATATTTTCCTCAATTAGGTTAACTCATCTTTTGCTTCTCAATCTCATTCGTAGATCTTAGGGTTAGGTCAGATTCATTGAATCTACCTACTTTATGTTCTTCGGAACCTTTTCTAGAATAATCACAAATCTCTTAAAGATTTACAATAAAATGTTTTACAATGCATTTAATGCTTCCAAACAATCAATAAATAAAGTCAACACATTTTACATAATCCAAGAATTCAACAATGTCGGCTCCAAAATTAAATTCTCTTCACATATAAAATTGTTGATGCTCGGTCAATACTATGATTGTTCACTCAGTCTTCATGAATAACACTTGGTCAATACTAAAACTATCTCCTTGGCTTATACTGACTTCCTTGGAAATTTATTGATGCTCGGTTGACACTATAATTTTTCTCAGCATATACTAACTTGGTCGACACTAACATCACTTGGCTTAAACATGATTTTTTCATTCTTTGCTTGGTTAAGCGTACCAATTTAGTCTTCAATCTTACTAAGGTAAACAATACATTATCTCATCATAGTGCAACATAGTCAAGTACACTTTGTAGTATCAAGATAACTTAACCTTTCCCTAGGTGCTATTGTTACCAACCTTGCTTAGCCACTTAGAAACACTCAAATAGATATAGTACTTTCCTAAGTAGCAACAGTCTTACCAATTAAGGTTTGACATCAATGACAATACAAAAATTGTTTCAATTTAGTTTCCAACATATAGGACTCCAAATTTTGCCCAAAATTTAGAGCTCCAACAAACCCATTGCATATGTCTCTGATTCAACTTATTCTAACTACCCAAATATTTTAAATCTTTATGATCAGTAGACAACACAAATTCACTCAGTATCAAATAATGTCTCCATTTCTTCAGGGCTTGAACAATAGCATAGAATTCTTAATCATGCACAAAATATTTCCTTTTTGCATCATTCAACTTTTCACTGAAGAAAGCAACAAGTTTACCTTCTTGACTCAACACAACTCCTATTGCACTACCACTTGCATCACATTCAACTTGAAATAACTTATTAAAATTAGGTAATGCTAACACAAGAAATTCAGAAACCTTCTGCTTTAGAGTCTCAAAACTTTTATCAACTCCATGTGTCCACTTAAATTATCTTTTATCTCCTCTCATAGTCTTCGTCATATTATTACAAATTGAACTGAAATTCTTAATGAAATACTGATAAAAAATTTCCAAACCATTAAATGATCTTACCTCACTAGCATTCTCAAGTGTCTGCCAATTCAAAATAGCTTCAACCTTTTCAGGATCCATTTTCAAACCATTAGCTAAAATCACAAATCCCAAATACACAATCTCCTCTTGCATGAAAGAACACTTTTTCATATTTATCAGCAACATTTCTTCTTTCAATCTCTACAATACTTGTTTAACATGCAAAAAATTCTCTTCTCTGGTCTTACTGAATATCAGAATATCATCTAGGTATACAATCACAAATTTACCTAAGAATCTCTTCAAAACTACATTCATCAATCTCATAAAAGTAGTCGGTGCATTAATTAAACCAAAAGGCATAACCAACAACTCATACAAACCTTCTTTTGTCTTAAAAGTAGTCTTCCACTCATCACCTTCTCTGATTTTTATATGATGATATCCACTTTTCAAATCAATTTTGGTAAAATACTTTGCTCCAGTCAAACTATTCATTATGTCATCCATTCTCGGTATAGGAAACCTATATTTCACTCTTATCTTATTGATTGCTCTGGAATCAATACACATTTTCCATTCTCCATTCTTCTTAGGTGCCAATACATCTAGTACTACACAAGGACTTATAATTTCTCTAATCAAACCTTTCTACAGCAATTCTTGAATTTGTTAGTTCAATTCCCAATTCTTGGTAGGTGTCAACCGATGTGGTGCCTTATTTGATAAACTAGCTCCAGAGACTAAATCCATGCAATGATCAATGCTTCTCTTTGGTGGAAAACCATCAAGTACATTATCAAAAATGATCTCTCTATACTCGATGAGTAACTTATCAATCTCTTCAGGTATGCTATCCTATATTTCTTACTCAGTTTGTTTGGAATCGAAGAAAAACATACATCATTATTTTTCAAATCCTTAACAAACTTTCTTCCTTCCATCAAGAAAACTTTCACAAATGCAAAAATACTACTATCAAGTTCTTCAATCAAAGGTAACAATATTTTTCTTCTCCCATTACCCCAAATAGTATATTTATGCAATATCCCATCATATATAGCATGTCTATCATATTGCCAAGGTCTACCTAGTAAAATATGACAACAATCCATAGGCATGATATCACATGACACCTTATCATAGTACTTTCAAATTTTCAAATTCACATAACATTGTTCAGTTACCAAGAGTGTATGCTCATCCCTGAACCATGAAATCTGATAGGGCTTCGGGTGTTCCAACATTTTCAACTACAACTTTGTAACCATTTCCTTGGATGCCAAGTTCTCTGAGCTTCCACTATCAATGATTACCTTCCATACTTCATCAGAAACTCTACATCTGGTCTTGAACAAACTTTTCCTTACTGCATCTTCCTTATTAAGGTCACTCCAAAGTTCTCTCCTTACCATCAAGTTCTTTTCCTTCTTAGGTTCACTCAGTGAATCTTCTTGCACCAAAGCATTTCTACTACTACCAACCTTCTTACTTGCATGTGTACATTCAAATGATCTATATCCTTCTCCACAATTGTAACATGTTCCTTGGAAACCACCTCTGTTATAACCAACTTGATATTTATTTCCTCTTCCTCTAGATGAACTTTCACCTTTCCACTCAATCTTACCTTTATCCAAACTTGTCTTTTCTATTTTAGATCTATTATTTTCACCATAAGATATACCTCTTCCTCTAGGGAATCTAAAACCTCTACCTACTTGTCTTTTCTCATGTCTTTTATTCAATTTCTCCTCAGCTTTCAAGGCAAACTGATAAGCTTCTTCAATGTTTTCCAACTTAACCAAACTGATTTCTTCTTGGATGGAAACTCACAATCCATTCAGGTACCTAGCAATTATTTCCACTTCATGTTCATCATGTCTAGATCTAATATCTAATCTATAGAATTCCTTAGTATAATCTTTTACCGAGCTATCTTTCTACCTTAAACTTTGCATTCGCCTAACTAGGTTAATCTAATAATCACAAGGTAAAAAATTTCCTTTCAATTTATTCACCATCATATTTCCTACCTTAATTTTTTCTTTTCCTTTCCTCTTTCTATCCAATTGTAGATGCTCCCACCATAAGGATACATGACTCTTCAACTTTGTACTTGAAATTTTCACCTTCTTTTCCTCAAGGACATTTTCATATTCAAAGTACTTTTCCATCTCAGTGATCTAGTCCACCAATTCATCTGAATCTATCTTTCCACTATACTCAGGAGGATTGAAGTGTGGTGTAGACTTCAAATTTGTCAAATCTTTCAACAATCTTTCCTCACCTTGATCCATCACTAGTGCAGGTTCTACATCACCTTTTTCTTCCTCATTTTCATCATCGCTAACATCTTTAAGATGTCTTCCTCTACACTGAGCTATCTCAATAGCTGCTAACCTAGTAGCAAGTTGTCTCAACATGTCTACCCATCTTGGATTGACATCTTTCCTCCCATGAACCATCTTGAAACCCTCTACAATTGTAGACCAGATCGCAATCTGCTACCCCACAAAAAATAAACTATGGTTTGACAAGAAGGAACCCTCAAACCTAGATTCACAAATATAGATCCAGATCTCACCTTCACTTTGATACCACCTGACAAGGGGTAGAGGAGGAAGAGGGCCCAAAGGCACATCCTAATCTAGATCTACCTTGCAGAGATCACACACAGAAGCAAAAACAAACCAATGAGAGAGAGAATGTAGATTAGATCCTTTATATTTCATCAAATAGATTCATAAATGTTAGGCTATAAGGCCTTCCCAGTTAGGGCTAGATATTACAATTCAATTACAACAATCCTCCAACATGCGAGGATTCAAAAACTATCTTCAACTCATAATCTGATACCATCTATCTTCTAGCTCTAAGCTACCATCCTAGAACTATAACCAAAGACTACAATATATCCAAGAGGCTACCGAGAAATTCATCCTTCAGATCTACCATTAATGGAAGGAATGACTAGAGCTAGGTCCACATGCCTCCCAATGATAGATACCAACATTAAATCCATGACCATCATTAAGTGTAGAGTCGGCCTCAACACAAAACTAAAACAAACAACTTGGTAATAAAAGATAGCTGAGCACCAGGAAAAGATAATTGAGTGCCAGGGAATTAACCAACCAACTTGGTTAACGAAGGAAATGATAAACTACCAAGCCAACTCGGTCAAAGAAGGAATCGAGCAACACAAAAAACTCAAACTTGTTTTTGGTGACACGGGATTTCCAAGGACCTGAGATGCTCCTACATCACAATTGTCCTAGAATTTGAGGTCCCCTTTGTTTCAAATGCATCCTATAGTTGGACCATCAATGGGAGACTCCTTTTTTTTCAAATGGCTGCACCTAGTGTAAAATCTATCGTAGCCCCCATAATGGTGATAAACCCACCTTCTCAATCATTGCAATGCGACCCAACATCCCACTTGTTTTTTGAGGTCAAATCACTTTGGTGACTTGTGTCATCACTCACTACAGATATGGGAGAGCTAAAGATGGGACCCTCAGCATCCTAGGGAGCTGGCCCTTCTCAACAAGGAAATATCTTCTTAGGGAAATAGATTCCCAACAACTCTGGATCCTAAAACTATAATCACAAAAACAAAAAAATATTGGGAACAACAATTTTTGGTCAAATAAATGGAAATGGAATAACACACTAAACAATGGGGGAGTAATCCCAAGCCAATCAGGTGCTCAAGGAGGTATGACCCCTAGTCAATCAACACATCTCATTGAATTTCACCCCCTGACCACCTTATGTTGGCTGCCTGATACTTGTACGCACTCTAAGGTGAATTGTGACACACTAGAAAAGATCATCCATATATTTTAATCAGATCAACCCCATACTGATTTGAACCCTCCTAATCCCTCATCAAAATCCCATAGTTCTTCTTTCATGTGTGAAACTATCTTCTTCAGGACTGAAGGATAAGATGAAGAAGAACCAAGTTTACAAGGGTTCTTCGATGATTCCATCCCTACCTTCAAAGAAAACACATTTACCAGTTCATGGGCTCCCTACAACATGAGGATCTAGTCCAATAAAGGCACATTCACAATGTCAGTACCATCAAGAAATCTCAATAGCCCTCCACACCCCAATGCAAATGTCAACCCTCCCCCCAAATGGACCCGCATTCCATGCCACCCAAGATTCAGTGATCCACAATTCAAAGATTTCAAGGGGAAGGTTTGACATCACTAAGGTGATGGAGAATACTACTACCACCATGACTTTGATGGAGGTATTTCTTAGTTCCCCTGAGAAAAAGAAGGTGATGTTACAACACCTAGAAAACTTAGAACCCTATAAAAATCCACCAAAAGATATCACTTTTGACAACGCCAATGGAGTTGTGTTTCGAGGAAATACTGAAGGCTCTCCCTTCTTTCTCGGCCTTAAGATTTATGGTAAAAATATACACAATTTCTCGGTGGACTTTAGAGCTTTGGGTAATGTCATGCTCTTATCCATCTATAAGAATCTTAGATTGGTTCCTACCTGATCGAAAGGTGCGGTGGTACAACTTGACAAAACCACCGTCAATATGGTAGGCAAGCTCAAAAATATCTAGATCCAACTTTTCCAAGAGCCCTCGGTGTTAAGTGTCATTGATATCCAATTGGTTGACATCCCTAAAACTTACGCAATGGTCCTCATTCGAAATTGGTCTAAATCACTAAATGGTTATATCTCAACCAAATTTTCCCACTTGTGGCTTCCATGGAGAGGAGAAGAAAACCAAATTAAGGTAGTTAGTAAACCTAGGATGAAGCAAGCCCTCACCGACTATGGCCAAGTGAGTGAGGTGTCATATGTGTAATTGGAACCTGAGTTATACTAGGCTAAAGAAGTACTCACTCTCAATTTCATCCATGGAGGAACATTCCCCAATGAGGATGTCATCATAACTCAAAGGATGCACAACTTAAATATGAAACTTCGATATGATCTCAGCCTCTAGGGAAACATTGCCTCCCTAGTAAATTTGTAGGATCCACTGTGAAGGACATTCTGAGTTAGAATTCAAGGAATGTTTAGATGTTGCTAGGGTCCATCTTTCAGACCTTCCTAGAAGAATAAGAAATGAGGAAGTGTCCTTGCCACCAAACTTGTCCCCTAGCATGAGGGAAGGATTATCTGTTGAGAAGGTTTTGGTAGTACCTCTACTAGTAATCACATCACCTATTAAATTAACTCCTATAGAAGATGGGATAATAACACCTCCTATTCTAGAGTTAGTACCACCTTTGCCATGACATCCTAAACTCCTCCACATAGAGAGTGATTTGTGGATCCTGAAGTTTGATGGATCATATTCTAAAAAAGGGTGTGAAGTTGGGGTAGAATCTATTAACCCCCTAGGGAGGTCTTTTCTTGCATCTTATTGATTCCAGTTTGATTGTACCAACAACATCACTAAATATTATTCACCTTTAGAAAAGGATTCACTCACCTCTGAGGTATGGGAAACTTGGATCTAACCATTAAACATGTTAGGAGTCAATAAAATTGTCATGACAAATAACTGTTTGCATACCATAATAAAATATGGAGTTTGATAGAGGATTTTGTGCCTTTGGCATCGAAGTAATCCCCTAGAGAATAAACTATGTCCCGAACACTCTAGCCATATCAACCAGTACTCTCGAACCCATGGTTGGTTCTCAATTCTGGAGATTCTTAGTAGAAATGATACCCACCCCTTCTATCCCTGATAACATAACCCATTTTTAGGTCTTCAAAGATTATAAACATATCCTCACCTTTTTGGCAAATACAAAGTTTTTGAAGACCAAATCCTAGAAGAAGAAGAAGAAGAAGAAGCAGAAGCAGAAGAAGAACACAACAATATAGGGAAGATCAAGAAGTAAGATGGTATTATCAACCTACCAACCAATAGTATTCTGAAAGGAATGGTAGCCTTGGAATGGATCTTTGATTCAGATCCAAGGGTTAATTGCAAACTCTCTCAGTCTTTAGAAGGGGGAAAATATGAAAAAGATTAACATCGAAACTGGGAGTGAAGAGAAGTGTGTATACATAGGCACCTCATGTTCCCCACAAGAGAAGGAGAAGATCCTTGTAGTCCTTAGAGAATATATCAATGTAATTACATGGGGATACAAGGACCTCAAAACATACAACACATTGATCACGACGCACACTATCCCTTTGAAACCCGATGCAAAGCCATTCTACCAAAATAACCAACCATTGAATCCCCTCATCAAACCATTGATATACCAAGAATTGAAAAAGTTACTATCGGCACAAATAATCTTCTCGATCAGGTATACTACCTGGGTAGCTAATCTAGTCCTGGTATGGAAGAAAAATAGGGAGATCTGACTTTGTGTCAACTTTCATAATTTAAATAAGGCCTTGAAGAAAGATGACCATCCCTTACCTTCACTTGATGAGGTGCTACAAATTATGAATGGCTCATAAATGATGTCCTTCTTAGATAGTTACTTGGGTTACAACCAATTCATGGTTAAATTCAAAGACTGGATCAAGACCGCATTCACCACCAAGTGGGGAACATTTGTGTATAGAAGGATTCCCTTGAGATTGATCAATCTTAGGGTCACCTTCTAGAAGGAAATGGACATTGCCTTTGAGGGATTTCTCAATAAATGCATAATCATCTACATGGATGATTTTAACATTTTTTCCTATGATAGGCATGATTACCTCGCCCACCTTGCCAAAATTTGTGAGAGATATCATTGGTTCGACATTTCCCTTAACCCCAAGAAGTGCATATTTGGGGTCACTAAGGGGAAAATATTAGGACATATTGTCTATGAGAAGAGAATCGCTATCGACCCAAAGAGAGTAGAGGCACTGCTACACTTACAGATGCCCGACAGTAAGAAAGAAATGAGATCTTTCTTCAAGAAGATCAATTTTTTCTAATGTTTCATCATAGGATTTGTCAAAGTTGTTAAACCTTTAAATGACATGATGAATAAAGATGCTAAGATTGAGTGGAGCCTAGAAGAAAAGGAGGCATTTACAGAGATTAAATAGGCTATCATGAAGGCCCCAGTCCTAGTTAGTCTCGATTATTCCCTCCTATTCTACATATATTCCTTTGCCTCCACTTATTTTGTTGGTGCAGTACTAAATAAGAAATTCACCTCTTGAGAAACAAGCATTCACCCTTGTTTAGGAAGTTAGGAAGCTTTGGCATTAAATTCTCTGAAGTAAAGTGCATGCCATCATGACAAACCAGGCCGTTAAGTCTTCATTAATATAGAGTGAACTTAGAAAATGTCGAGGGAAATGGATGTCCATCCTCCAAGAATTCAACTTAGAAATGCAACCCATGAGGTTAGTCTATGGACAAGGATTATGTTAGGCTATGGTTGAAACTAGCCCCTAAATCGAGTGTCAAATGTACACCCTAGAATCTCTCACTCAAGACCCTTGGTATTCTGACATAGTATGCTTTATAATGAATAATTGGTGCCTACAATGGCTCCCTTCCAACAAACATCAAGTGCTCTGGTTAAAAAGCACACATTATATGATAAAGAATGGGACTCTTTTTCGTAAGAATTATGAAGGCATTTACCTTTGCTATCTTGACCAAGCACAAGTTGTACAAATGATTGATGAGTTCCATGGATAATTTAGAACCATCCATGGCTCATCTAACGCTACATCAGATCCTTCAGGCTGGTTATTATTGGCCCCACATTTTTAAATATGTTCATGCACATGTAAGGAAGTGTCCCACATGCCAAACTATTGCCTCTCAGGAGTGGAACCTAGCAATTCCTTTATAGTCAGTGTTTAAAGTAAGACCCTTTTCCCAGTGGGCATTCGACTTTATCAGAGAAATTAATCCCAATTCATCCGCCAAACACTAATTTATACTGACTGCAACTAATTATTACACCTAGTGGTCTAAAGCTATATAATGGAAGAATAATATAGCAGATGTGGTTATTAATTTCATCAAACAAAACATTGCCACAAGATTCAGAATGCATTTTTCCCTCATGTGTGATAGTGGCCCAGCATTCTCCTCTACCTAGCTCCTAGAGTGGGCTTATGATTAAAACATTACCCTCAAGTTTTCAAGTAATTACTATCCTAGGGGTAACGGTGTGGCAGAATCTACCAACAAGAACCTCCTAGAGGTCATTAAACATCTACTAGAAAAGAACCCCTAGGAATGGCATTGCAAGCTTAAGTACACCCTATGGACTGATCAGATATAAATAAAAGAAACCTTAGGGACTTCCCCTTTTTATTCGGTCTATGGCCAAAACCCAGTATTCTTGGTGAGCTTATAGATCTCAGCCTTGTAGTTCATGTAGAAATTTGATGCAAGAGATAACATCGTCAAGGTTTGTCCCCTAAAATTAGTCTATCATGAAGAACAGAGAGATGTTGTCTTAGAACATTTCACAAAACATCAATTAGTAGTCAAATGATAGTTTAACAAAAGATCCCAGTACAAGGCCTTTCAGATTTTGGACCTGGTCCTCCTATGGGACAAGGCTCAGGAAAAGCAATATAAACATACTAAGTTCCAGAGACTTTGGCTTGGGCCATATCAAATCTCTGAGATTTGTGGTTCTAATACTTACTACCTCATATCTTTGACTGGAGAGGTTGTCCCGTTGTCCGTCAATGGATAGTTCCTCAAGCATTATTTTGAATGAGGTAGAGGGTTCCTTCTCAGACCTCAATTGTTATACCATGTGTAAAGTTTGTAAATAATTTTTTCTCGGTATCCCTTTCGTAGGGTGCCTTGTATATTCTCATCTTCTCTTTGCTTGTCTTTGGTTTCTTTCATTTTGGTTTGTTTGGTTCTCCCAGACCACGACACTCTTCCTACTTTTTTGGAATGGCTATGTTCTACATAAATCACTGGAACTTATTGGAAGAGTCACCCCGTGCATTTTATTAGTCTTAATTTTATCTCTTAATTGAATTTTGGTCCTATTTTTATTAAAAGGTGTTGTCATGAATCTAACAGAAGATGATGGTTAATCTTCGTCGATTTCAAACACTTTCAGGATTTGGACAAGCTAAAAAAAATGGAGGCCAACTGTCATGCCCAAAAATTAGGGCAAAACACTCACAATATTTTGTTTTTACACAAAAGACAACAAGGTAACGCACTAAGGAACACTTCAACAAGTATGAATGCTTAACCCAACACAAGTTTACTCACAATAGGTATCATGGCATGCGTTGGCTTACCAACATCCCTTGTTTGATAACTGCATTAGTTTTCTGGAAACCCTAACTAGGTTTCTAAGAAACCCTAACAGGGTTCTAACAAGAGATAACAAAAGAGATAAACAAAAGTAAAAATTAAAACTTAGATAATAGTAAAAAGTCAAAGGTTGGGTCAACACACCCAAAAAAGTTAAATTAAATAAATGATTAAATCAATCGCATTAGTAACCCTAATGGTTCCTATCATTAACCAGGTTACTAACTAGGTTAGACAATGTAAAAATAACATCAACAAATAAAATGATAAAATAAGATCAAGATAATAACCCTACACGAAAACTAGGGTTATAAAATTATTCCCATTAAAATAATAATGTTCAAATATTTTATTACAAAATATTATATTTTTACTTAAGATATAAAGTTACCAAGGTTTATTAATTAATCTCAATTATATAATTTAAGGGCATTAAAATAGCCATATAAAACATTAATATAAGATTTAACATTAATGCTAAGGGAGAAATATTTATTTGAGTTCCATCTTGGACTAAATAATCTCCCCCAAATAACCCATTAATTATTAAAATAATATAAACAAATTTAATAGTAAATTTAATGAGTTCTAATAAATATTAAATTTTAAATCTAAAAAAAAAATATCAAATCTAAAGAAAACATTAAACTAATGAAATAAGATCATTAAAACATTCCTAAGCAAAACCTAGGGTTACAAAGTTATTACTGATTTTAAAGTTAAAATGTTAATAATAATTAATTTAAAATACTATATTTTAATCCCAAAACATAATGTTATCAACGTTAATTAATTAATTTAAATTAAACATTTAAAAAATTAAAATAACCATAATAATGCTTTTAATATTAAATTTATCATTTAGGCTAAGGGAAAGTTATTTATCTAAGTCTCATCCTAAGACATTAAATAATTTCCCCTAGAATAACTCATTGATACATTAAAATATTATTAGTAAATTAAATATTAAATTTAACCACCAGCATTATAATAAAAATAAAAATAATATTGAATTGGAAATAGGCATTAATTTTTAAATTCAAAAAATAGAAAATTCCAAGAATAGTATAAAAAATAAGAAGGGTCCATTTATTAATATCTCAACATTATCAAATTAAAATTAAATTAAAAATGGAATCCAAAAGCAAAATATTAGAATCCCACTAAATAATAAATAATAAATAAATCAAAATTTAAATTAAAGTGACTGTCTAAATTCAAAAGACATTAAATTAAAATAAGACAAGGATTAAAATCCAAACCAAATCTCACTAAATAAGGAATCTCTTTCAGAATCCCAATGAAAATAAAAATAATAAATAAATCAAAATTTGTTAGGAATAAATGTTGAATATATCCTATGGGGGAGTATTCACACCCATTCTATAGCAGCTGCAGTTGCATTCATATATGTGGTTGTCATTGATGTCAACACAATGATCTACTGGAGATTAGCAAAGAAGAAGACAGTGTTTGAATTAGTGCACATGGAGTATTGAAGATCAAGCTATGCGGAGTTGAGGACTTACGCTATATTGTGTCCTGAGATCATGGTCAAGAGCACATATAGAAATTCAATTGTTCATGAAAGCTATGTGTAATTCAGTGGAAGAAGTATTTAGGCAGTGTTCCTAAGAAGCGGCTTGTGGTTACTAGATGATATCTCCTAATTGGGATAGAATCTAGGCATGTGAAGTTGTATAGTTGATAAAGACATTATGATAGAGACATGCACATGAAAGCAAGCTCAAAGGTTGCACGTGTGAAGATTTATTGTATTTGGAAGCTGACAGTTTTTATGTAATTATGAAATATTATGTAACGTGTAAAGGTTTATATTTTGTAATTGGTTAGGCCTTGTATGCGGACTCATTTGTAATTATTTGAGTGTAGTATAAAGGAAGGATTGTTTTCCTTGTTGTAATAGAGATGATATAGAAGTGAATTGTGGAATTGAGCAATATATGTTGTAAGAGGATATGTGAATTGCAGAGATCTGATATTGAGATCTGGTGAAACAGTTGGTATGGTTTGGCATAGGCAGAAGAGCAAAGATAAGTTGTTGAGATCATTAATTATTTGGTATTATTTTGTTTGAGTAATACAGAGATCAATTAGATAGTCTATTCAGTGATTTTTCCCCTGAAGTTATTTGGGTAGTGGGTCCTTTTGTCTTCCATAAATCCTAACAGGGTAAGAATCTTTTAACAGGGATTCAAAGTCTCCTAATAGGGACTCATATGTATTGAATGTATTTCATAAGGCTCCTAACAGAGTCCATCCTCTCACAAAGAATTTTTATATTGGTACATCTTTTGTGGGCATCATTCCCACCAGGGTTTACTCTCTGATCAAGAGGTTCCCTAGTTAACATATCTTGTGTTATTGTGTCATTGTGTATGTTTATCTTTCTATGGTTTTTGAGTCATTGCTTACATGGTTTAAATTTGTTAATGGTGGATAAAGTTTTATTTATCTGATAACTGATTCACCCCTAGCCCCCCCGCCACCACCTCTCAGTTATCTTGGACTTTACTTTCTAACAATTGGTATCAGAGCATCAAGTCCTTGAAGGAAAATTTTAACAACTTAAGGAGATCTATGGCGAATCATTTCAGGAAACAAAGCCCTAAGTTTGATGGAGTCAACTATGATAGCTGGAAAGAAAAGATGAAGACACATTTGTTGCATCTAGGACCAAGATATTGGTTGATTACAAAGAATGAGAAGAATATCATTGAGGAAAACAAAATTGAAGAATGTACTAATGAGGAAAGAGATATGTTCATGTGCAACATACTTTTCAGAGAAGAACTCTTGTAAGTACTTCTGGTGAATGAATACAGTCAGGTAAGAATACTAAGGACATCTCATGAAATTTGGTTAGCTTTACAATCTACATTTGAAGGTGATGTACATGCAAAGAGAATCAAATTATAGAATTAGATATGTTTATTTCAAGATACAAAGATGATGGAAGATGAATCTGTTAGAAGTTATATTGGTAGGATATTAGAAATTGTTGCAGGTATAAATCTTGTGAAGGAAACAAGATAGAGGATGAAGTGATATGGAAAATTCTAAAGACACTGACTCCTGTATTTAAGCATACAGCGCAAATGATTGAACAAGTTATACCTTGTACTGAGAAGTTTACTACAGAAACTCTTCTTGGACAATTAGAAGTAGCAGAGATAGGATTTAGATAGTCTGTAGATTTACCAAGAATTGAGATAGCATTCAGTGCACTTAGTGTTTTCCCTACTTTGTCAAGAAGTACTAGTGTTAGTGGAGACTATGCTAGTTGTAGTAGATCTAAGACTAAAGAAGATAGAAAGATTGAGGAACGAATTGCCTTGCTTGTGAAAAGACAACCAGAAGGTAAGAAAATATTTTAATGTTGGACTTGTCAAGAATCTGGTCATTTCACATCTAAATGTCCTAAGAGAGTAAAGAAATATAAGAACTTTAAACCTAGAAGATCCAAAGAATGTTTTGATTACGTAAAAGCAGGTTTTGAAAGGACCCGAAACCTTTTACATCCAGATTACAAGATAGGCATTAAAGATCCAACAAAAAACCATGCACCAGCACCAAAAAGAGACACACAAACAAGTCCTTAAACAAAAAGATAGATAAATAAACAAAGCATAGAAAAAAGATAGCAGGACAACAACCTACTGGCTAAATACATTTCATAAGATTTGCCACCTGTTCAGCTAGCATCTACATGTTAGCAGAGGACACTTTGAGTTCCTCAATGTCATTGTTCTTTTTATCCTCCTCCTTCTTGAACCTTGATCAAGTTCTCTTGCTAGGACCATGATCCTCCTTGACCTCGGTGATCCAAATAATGTTACTATGATAATGATGATGAATTTGAGGCTAGTGTTGAGAAATTCTTAAGTGAAAGTGATAATGAATATGATGAGATAGGATTTGTAGCTATAAAAGAAGAAAATTCTGAGGTTAAACAAGAAAAAGCCCTCATTTCCTCAGTAGAAAGAAAATTGATTGGATTATAGATAGTGGTTGTTCACATCATATGACTGGAGACATGAAGAAGTTTATAAATTTCAACAATTATGATGCAGGAGTTGTTAGAGTTGGAAACAATGCACCTTGTTTGATAAAGGGAATAGGATCTATAACTCTTGATGGAAAGACTAACACTTTTGATGTTTATTTTGTGGATGGATTGAAACATAATCTTTTGAGTGTTGGATAGTTAGTTGATAAGGGATATCAAGTTTGGTTTTCTAAGAAAACTTGTGTGATCAAAGATAAGGATGGCAATCTAATTGGAACTGGATCAAGAACCAGAGGTAATGTATTTCAATTGAATCCTACTAAGATGACATGTTTGATTACTAAGATAGATGAAAGTTGGTTATGAAATAAAAGGTTTTATCATATAAACTTTGATAACATTGTGAAAGTAAGTACTATATTTGTAGTGAGAGATTTGCCTAAAATTATGAAACCTACTAACATGATTTGCAAAGAATGTGTTATGCCTTTAAGAAGAAGAGAAGTTCATTTCTGAGCAAGAAGCTTACATCAGTAGAGAAGTTGTAAATTGTTCATACAGATTTGATCAGTCCCACAAGGACTAAAGGATTCTATGGTGAAAGGTATTTTATGATTCTTTTTGATGATTTTACAAGAATGATGTAGATTGCATTTCTTAAAGAAAAGTCTAAAGCATTTTTTAAATTAAAATTGATTAAGAATAAAGTTGAGAATGAATCTAGAATGAAGAATAAATTTTTGAGGTCTAATATAGGTGGAGAATTTACTTCAAGGGAATTTAATACTTTTTGTGAAGTGAATGGTATAGAGAGACATCTTTCAACCCCTAGAACACCTGAACAAAATGGTATTGCAGATTGAAGGAACAATTCAGTAACTGAAGCAGCAAGAGCTATGTTATTTGAAAATGATTAGTGAAGACATTCTGGAGAGAAGTGGTGAATAGAATAGTATATACAATGAACAGAGTAAAAATTAGAGCAGATGCAGAAAAGACACCTTATGAATTATGGTTTGGACTATGCCATCAGTTAAGTATCTTAGAAGTAAGTGTTATATTAAAAGAGATGATGATATTGGAAAGTTTGACCCTAGAAGTGATGAAGGAATATTTCTTGGTTATTCATTGAAAAGGAAAGCTTATAGATGTTTCAATAAAAGAACTAAAACTATTGTTGAGAGCACAAATGTTAAAGTTGATGAAAATTTCAAAATTCAGGAAAGAATGCTTGATTATGAATCAGATGAAGGAACTCGTCCTAGGATTGATCAAGAAAATGTTGAACTATTTTATGAAAATGACAGTGAATTGTAGAATGAAAGTCATACTAAGGAAATTAGAGAAGAATGTAGAGCAAGACATAGAGTTGAAGCAAGAACTAAGGTAGTGACACCTAACAGGAATCTAGAAAGAAATCATCATGTTGAGAAGATTATTGGGAGCATAGAAAAAGGAGTTCTAACACGGAATAAGGTACAAGAAATATGTTTGATTTCTCAAGTTAAACCTAAAACTACTGATGAATGTTGTAAAGATGAGAATTGGATTAAATCAATGGAGGAACTAGATCAAATTGAAAAGAACAAGACCTGGAATTTAGTCCCTAGACCTAAAGATAGGAATGTTATAGGAACCAAATGGGTATTTAGAAACAACATGAATGAACAAGGAGAATTTGTAAGGAACAAAGAAATATTGGTATGTAAAGGATACTCATAGAAAGAAGGAATTGATTATGAAGATACTTTTTCACCTATTGCAAGGATTGAAGTAGTGAGAATGGTTTTGGCTTATGCAACTCATAATAAATTCAAAGTATATTAGATGGATTTGAAGTCAACATTTCTGAATGGAGAGCTAGAAGAAGAAGTATGCATTGAGCAGCCTAAAGGTTTTCCCTTAACTCATGAAGGAGACATGGTATGTAAACTGAACAAAGCCTTATATGGACTTAAACAAGCACCTAGAACCTGGTATGCAAGACTAGATAAGTATTTGATAAAATTGGGATTTGCTAAAGGCACAACAGATAGTAATTTGAATCTAAAAGAATATTAAGAATGGTTTGTTGGTTGTAGTTATTTTTGTTGATGATATTATCTTTGGAGGAGAAGATGAAGCTAGTGATAAATTTGCAGATGAAATGAAGACCGAATTTGAAATGAGTATGATTGGTGAGATGAAATAGTTTTTAGGATTGCAGATAACACAGAACAGTGATGGTATTTTCTTATGTCAAACTAAATATCTAAATGACTTATTGAAGATATTTGGAATGGAAAATTATAATCTAGTTGGCACACCTATGGTAATTGGACATAAGTTATCTAGCATAGATGAAACTCTTGCAGTTGAACAAAAGAAGTACAAATCTATGATTGGAGGTTTGCAGTATTTAACTCATACAAGACCAGATATATCACATATAGTTGGAATTGCTGCAATATTTCAAGCCGATCCTAAAGAGTCGCATTATGCAGTAGTAAAAACAATACGGAGGTAACTAAAAGGCACAAGTGAATATGGATTATGGTATGAAAAATATGATGATTTTACCCTATGTGCATATAGAAATGTAGATTGGGGAGAAAATGTTGATGAAAAAAAGAGTACAAGTGGTGGAGCATCTTTCCTTGGATGAAGATTGGTCTCTTGGTTAAGTAAGAAATAGAATTGTATTTCATAGATCATACCAGAAGAAAAACATGTAGTAGCAGCAAACAATTGTAATTAGATAATATGGATGAAACAAATGTTGAAGGATATTGGAATAAATTTGATGAGACTATTGTTATACATTGTGATAACACCAATATAGTAAGTATGTCTAAGAATCATGTACTACATTCTAAGACAAAGCATATAGAAATAAAGTATCATGTAGTAAGAGAGAAAGTTGCAGAGAAAGAAGTTAGACTTGAGAATATAAGTACAAAAGAGAAGATTGGGGATATATTTACAAAGCCCTTACCTAAAGATACATTTGAGTATTTGAGAGGTATGTTTGGGGTTATGCCCTAGCCTACTTTTGAGAATTGATGTAGATTGTTGCATCAGTCCAATGGTATATGAGTTCTATCTTTTCTAGACTGGATGTTGGTACTTCCTCTATGGGGGAGTATGTGTGTTTGACTTGAGTCATGAGGACTCTAGTGAATGTATTTTTTCAACAGTAGCTTTTGACATTGAGGATTGAATATTGATGCCTTATTGTTCATTGATGTCAACGGGGGAGAAGGATACATGAAAAACATTGATTGATTGGGATGAGAAAAATATGATTTTGAGAAAATGAAGCGAGACATCCATTGATTGGGATGAGAAAAATATGATTGTGAGAAAATGAAGCAAGATTTGATTGATGAAGAGGATTTCAAATATTTCAGAGCAGTAGTGTTGTAGTTTTGTATTAATGGAAATTAGATGCTTTTTCATCTATGATCTCATCAATGCCAATGGGGGAGATTTTTAGGAATGAATGTTGAATATATCCTATGGGGGAGTATTCACAATCATTCTTTAGTAGTTGTAGTTGCATTCATATCTGTGGTTGTCATTGATGTCAACACAGTGATCTATTGGAGATTAGCAGAGAAGAAGACAGTGTTTGAATTAGCACACATGAGGTATTGAAGATCAATCTATGCCGAGTCGATGAATTACTCTATATTGTGTCCTGAGATCATGGTCAAGAGCCTGTATGGGAATTCAATTGTTCATGATAGTTATTTGTAATTCAGTGGAAGTACTATTTAGATAGTGTTCCTAAGAAGCGGCTTGTGGTAACTAGATGATATCTCCTAATCGGGATAGAATATAGTCATGGGAAGTTGTATAGTTGATGAAGACATTATGATAGTGATGTGGACATGACAGGTAGGTCAGAGGTCACACGTGTGAAGATTTATTGTATTTGGAAGCTGACAGTTTTTATGTAATTGTGAAATATTATGTAACGTGTAAAGGTTTATATTTTGTAATTGGTTAGGCCTTGTATGCGGACTCATTTGTAATTATTTGAGTGTGGTATAAAGGAAGGATTTTTTTCCTTATTTTAATAGAGATGATATTGAAGTGAATTGTGGAATTGAGCAATATATGTTGTAAGAGGATATGTGAATTGCAAAGATCTGGTGAAGTAGTTCGTGCGGTCTGGCACAAGAAAAGGAGAAAAGATAAGTTGTTGAGATCAATAATTAATTTGGTATTATTTTGTTTGAGTAATATAGAGATCATTTGGATAGTGTGTTCAATGATCTTGCCCCTAAAGTTGTTTGGGTAGTCGGTCCTTCTATCTTCCATAACTCCTAATAGGGTTAGAATCTTTTAACAGGGATTCAAAGTCTCCTAACAGGGACTCATATGTATTGAATGTATTTCATAAGGCTCACTAGTACATTTGACCTTATTTTTCTACCAAAATTTTTTACCATCAATTATAAAGCTTTAGGTTGGTCAAATTATATAAGGAAAAGTTTCTTATTTTTTAATCCATGCCCGTGTTGGTCGAAAGTTTGACCAATATCATGTAGGTCAAAATTTTAACCAACACGGGCATAACTTTAAAAATAAAAAATATTTCATATCTCATTTCATTATTTGGTTTTAACTTGGAGCGTGCGAAGGAGGAGCACCTACGAGGGTTTTAACTATTATTTGGTGAGAGTTTTAGGAGGAGCGCCTGTGAGCTAGGGTTGCCACTGTTATTTGGTGTAAAAGGAGGACCACCTACGGGTTGCCACTATTATTTGGTGTACAAGGAGGACCACCTGCGGGTTGACACTATTATTTGGTGTAAAAGGAGGACTGCCTACGGGTTTCCACTATTATTTGGTGTAAAAGAAGGACCTCTTGTGGGTTGCCACTATTATTTGGTGTAAAAGGAGGACCGCCTCTAGGTTTCCACTATTATTTTGTGTAAAAGGAGGACCACCTACCAGGATTTCCATTGTTATTTGGTGTAAAAGGAGGACCACCTGTAAGGATTTCCTTACTCTACATTTGTCTAGCATTTTTTTATGCTTCTATGCTATTGGTACTTGTTGGTTATCTACTTAGGGCCCATGAGCAATGTGCCAGGGCATCATGTATTGTGTATTTGTTGGCACACTTTTTATCATTGTATAAGTGTTTGAGATTTTGATCTCTATTTATATACATTTGATTCAAACTTAGTGACTCAGCAAAAACTTGCAAAACCCTAAATTTCTAAATGCTAAACCTGAAGCACAAAAAAAATCCCCCCATTTTTTTACAAACAACTTTAAAACCTAAAGTAGACTATGGGTTGATGTGAGAATTTCACAGCACAATTAGAGGAGTCTCTTGTGAGAATCCTCCAAGCTGGGTCTAAGAAGACTGAATCATAGGAAAAATCCATTGAGAAGCCTTTCCAATTAATAAAGCCTTTCCTCACCTTCTTTAATGATCACTCTCAATTACTTTGGTTCTACCAAATCAAAAGCAAGGATGAAGTGTTTGTGACATTCAAAAATTTCAAATGTCTTTGATCAGGCAAGGGAAGCAAGTATGTCAACAAAGAGTTTCAACAATTCCTTTTGACTCATGGCATCATGTTACAATGTAAAATCTAATACATTTCACAATTTAATAATGAGAGGAAAATAAAATCAAATTTGTTTCTATAGGATTCCTACATACAAAATCCCCAAATTGTCCTATAAACCCTCCTTAAACTAGGGCCTACTTAATGTATGCCTTCTAAACCCAATATCAACCAAAAAAATGTTTTTTTACCATATATCCAACATATACTAACTATTTCAACCGTAAAAAGGTACCCTCCTTATGGTAGATTATCTACTGCAATACATTAGCCTCCAATTTTAGTGTTCCTTCAACCAATATGCATATAGTGATCACCAAACTTCAACACTCCTCTAAAATTTAAGATTATTTTCATATCATATATGTTACAACATGATCATTACATGAGTACCAATTCTTTACATCCATGGAATGATCATGGGATCATCATGAAACTCAAAACAGTTAAGGAAAAACTCAGATTTAATACGATTTTAGCAAATTCAAAGAAAAAATAGTCTACAATAGTTTCTTAAATCATGAAAATTGCTTCCATTGATACTTATTAATGTTCATTAACCATTCAAGAACTATTAAATATAGAAAATGAAACTACCATAAGGAAATTTTCATAAATTGGTTACTTTTATTGTTTCCAAACAACATAGTTTGTACAAAATGCTTCCTCCTCTGTACTGTTCTTTCCTTATGCCTTGACCAGGCTATATAAGGTGTATGAAAAATTTTCCAGCCAATTCCAATCATTTCCCTTTGTTTACAAATGCATTTAAGTCTTTCAAAAAGCTTTCCCTTCTAATTGACACTAGTCGTTAGGATTTAAATATTTGAATTTTTTAAACTATATTCAAATAAACTCCTATAGACCTTTAACTTTAGCATGGGTCATTTTGTGACCTTATTACATCATCAAAATCTCTAAAATACTAACTAACCAACCTATGCATCATGTTTTCCTATTACATGAATTTGATCCTATGATCATTACCAGGACCATTAGGATATTTTCCAATATTTACTAGAAGAAAGCACAATGCCATTATGTAAATAGCTAGATGCATAATTCATGTCAAGTACGTGGATGTTAAGTTCCAAGGAAAAGTGGCTGCCTATTTCATACACATCATCAACTAAATAGTAAATAGAGACTTGAGTTCTCAAAGGGTGTACTCCATATGAAGGTTTGATGAAAGAAAAGTCAAATATTTCTCATCTCTTAATGTTCGGATCTGATGCCTAGGCATACATTCCTTATAAAATTCATCACAAGCTAGCATCTAAGTTGGAAGTGAATTCCATCAAATAGAATGAAGATTCCAAGGAATTTAATTTATATAAATGTTCATCCAATTAATCTTTATAAAGAGAGATGTCCTCCATGACAATATCTCTCTTATACTTCCATCAGGCTACTTCCAAATTTGCTTTCACCTAAGAATTCTACACTTATGTGAATTTTTCCATGTTCCATCCCTTGCTTACAATAGATTCTCCTACCACTCAACTTTGATCATATTTCTCTATACTCCCAGTTATGTAGATGGCATCTACAATACCCAATTTGTACTTCCAAAAGATGTTTACTCTAGCAAAGATTCTTGAGGTGATCAATGAGATAGATCCACAGTCCACCATATTCCATAAGATCAAGTGATTGGGAAGCATTTTTCTAGAATTTTTTTATGCTTCTATGCTATTGGTACTTGTTGGTTACCTACTTACGGCCCGTGAGCAATGTGCCAGGGCATCATGTATTGTGTATTTGCTGGCACATTTTTTATCACTATATAAGTGCTTGAGATTTTGATCTCTGTTTATATACATTTCTGCTATTACATTCATGAGGTACTTATTATGTTATTCACATTACATGAAGCTATAGAATCTTCATGTAATTATTCCACTTTCTAGTTTACACATAATTTTATCTTTTTCCATGAAAAAGTTGTTTAACTTATGATCACATTATTGAAAATTTATCTGCATCATCACACCTCTGAAAATTGATCTAATGGACTGGCAGCATGCTAAATATAAGTAAATGTTCTTATTCATATGTTCACTAATACCTTCAAGTTACAATGAAACATCTTCCAACTCTTTTATCTTCTCATTAGATGCTTGTTTCTGTCCAAAAAAAATCATTACTTCTAAACTATCCCAACTTGGTCTTTATACATATAGACCATGTGAAAAACATGTTTTTAAGGTGCTTGGCTTATTAGGATGGCATTGGAGAAAATAAAGGGCATCTATGTCATATTTTTGTATCTTTTAAGAGTGCACCCTCATGAATGCCTCTAATATCTTACTCATTACTGATCATTCATCAGACATCTTGACCTATCAAGAATCTTATTTCTATGACACTATCACCAACATTACACTTCATGAAGTCTACAAAGTAATGTATTTATTATCTCAAAATTGCCTAGTATGATACACATCACATTCCTCTCAAAAGAACCTATGGAATTGTCACTTGTTTGTTATTCTTACACTTATGAATCTTAATTTGAACCTCTCCTTGTAACCATTATCCTTTGAACTGACCTGCAACATTATTTATGTTCTTTGCATAGTGACATAAGAGCATGCATATCATCTATATTTAACCATCTCCTTGCATAGCTCATGATATTTCATTATCTTTGTTGCTTGCATACTCTTTCATTGTGAAATCCATTCCTCATAGTGCTCACTGACATAAAGTCTCATGACTGTGGTATCACTTCGTGTTGATCATGCCACATTTTTTTATGAATTTCTACTCATGCTTTGGGATGTCTTCTTTTTCTTAATGAATCTATTTATAAGCTAACTAACTACCCTTGCATTCCATTTGTACTTAATACTAACCTTGTCACATTTTATTAAGTCTTTTATATATTCACAAGACTGCTCTAACCCATATGAGGACTGTCATCTATGCTTCTTGTAATGACTTCCCTCAAAAAAAATTGAAAATCTTATGATTGTTTATAATAACTTCTATCACAAGATTACTGGAGATTGAAAATGATAAATTTAGTATTTCATTGTGACAATATGTATGATCTTTTTTGTGGAAATTATAATCAGTGAATGAGAACACAAAATACTACTCCCATAGAGCCAAATCTGTCATGTAAATCTTTGCAAGTAATATTCTGACTATTCTATTGAAAAAGATTTATTTTTATGGTTGATATGGATCCAAATTATTGCTAGGGTATGGTGTTTCATGTCATTAGAGTTATGAATAGTTTTGTGCAGGTTTGAAAGTGTTTTTGGGTCCTCTGGATGTGACTGTCCCTGTACAGTCAGGGTATACACCAGTCAGATTAGATAGATGCAAAGATTGGATTTAAGATTGTTTCCTTTTTGTGCATAATGAGTATGTTAGAATGGTTGTTTTTTATTAATTTGAATCCATTCATGAGTGTCTAAGGGTGTAGAGGAAGTTGGTGTGTTAAAACACAACCAACAGTGACTATTCTTGCACATTGCACCAATGAAATACCATGAGGACAGGGTAATGAGATAGAACTTAATGTTTTCCACGAATGGAAGGGAGTTGTGAAGGATGGATTTTCATTATTTTATGTGTTTCAAATGTTCTTGAATGCAGGGTAGATAGTGAAGTGGAAGAACATTCTCGGATTGCTTGCATAGCCTAGTTTAAGGGTCACTAGAATTGGGGAAAATCAAGGTCTAGATGATTGGTCCATTGGAGGACCATCTTTCTTTGCATAGAAGACCACTTTATGATTGGTATATGGTGTTAGATCCATTTTTTGGGTCTAAGAAGGTGAAGAAGGGTGTGTTTGAGAAGACCCTAGGTTATTAAGCCTTAAAAGGAGGGTTTTGTGAATGAGACTTTAAAACTTGTTAGTGGTCCTTGAAAATGTGAAAATATTTGGTTTTAGAGGGTATCTAGACTCTATATATGATAGAGAAGTCCTATTTGAGTGTGGAGTTGGGTGTTGCTTTGGAAAAGGAGGCCTAATAGAGGGAGTCATAGAGCACCAGTCCTAGTATGGACAGTTGGTCCAAAGGAACAATATTTCATTTTCTAGTATGTTGTATAACCCTAAAAAGGGTATCCAAATATGTGATTATCTTCCTGAGTCTTTTGGGAAAGTCTTCCAAGAACCTTGTGAAATTAGTCTAGAAGGCTACTAGGAAACTAGGCTCATTAGGAGTGTGTACCTGGGTGTGGGTAAAGGATCTAGAATCAATCCTAGAATCCATTATTGTGTGGATTAGAGTGTTGAAGACCTTTGTTTTGGTTGTTGGCTGCATATCTCTGCATCACTGGGGATTTGATTGACATGACTAACAAAAATAGCTTTGTTAAAATATCAATTCCTCTTGTGTGGGCATTATATTCTTTGTACATTGCTAACCTAAAAGTGAGTGTGAACACTTCCCCTTTTATATGGAGAAGGATATTGGTTTTTTGGTTAGCACCCTCATTTTTGAAGGAATTTTTTTTCTCCTTATGTAGGCTATGAAAGTAATTTGGGTTTTCTTCTTTATCAAACATCTAGGGTATAGTCAATTTAGTAGTAGTTTGACATAAAATATATGAAGGCTACCTAGTTTATCTTAGGGATAGAGATAATTTAATTTTAACTTTGGTTGTGTTGACAAAACTATTTTGACTTTATTTTTTAGTTGTTTAACATGAGAATTAGTAGATTAATAGGAGTTCATAGATACTAGTGTGCCATGGTTGCCCATCTATAACTAGTGAGATGAACATAACTCATGTACCTCATGCTAGTGTGCTTGGATACCTTGTATACACTATTTTTCATTAGACTAGACATTATCCAAATAGTGAGTATTTATATAAAGTGTTATAACACACAAGCAATCCTCCTTTTACACCAGTCAATAACAGTGACAACCCTCACAGGCGGTTGGATAATGTCTCGTCTAATCCAAGCACACTAGCATGAGATACATGAGTTATGTTCATCTCACTAGATATAGATGGGCATTAATGCTCAATTAAATGATATGTTCCCATAAAAATGTGAGCTCCTATTTTTTAGTTGTTTAACATGAGATTTTGTAGATTAATAGGAGTTCACAGATACTAGTGTGTCATAGTTGCCCATCTATAACTAGTGAGATGAACATAACTCATGTACCTTGTGCTAGTGTGCTTGGATACCTTGTATACACTATTTTTCATTAGACTGGATATTATCCAAATAGTGAGTATTTATATAAAGTGCTATAACACATAGGTGGTCCTCCTTTTACACCAATTAATAACAGTGACAACTCTCATAGGCGGTTGGATAATGTCTAGTCTAATCCAAGAACACTAGCATGAGGTACATGAGTTATGTTCATCTCACTAGATATAGATGGTCATTAATGCTCAATTGAATGATACATTCCCATAAAAATGTGAAATCCTATTAATCTACAAACTCTCATGTTAAACAACTACAAAATAAAGTCAACATGGTTCCTTTAACACATTGTGTAAGGGATGAAATCGTGATAGTTTCAGGATTATTATTTGAAAATAGTAAATGTTCTTGAAGACTATTTGTTAGAGACACTATTCAAACTTATTGGAGATAACAAAATACTTCTTTATAACATGTGTGGATAGTTCTTGTTTATATCCCTATTTCATATTGGGCTTCATACATTTTATTTTCAAAATTGATTGGCCTATAATTTGGGTGGTACCAAATATAAATGATCAGTGGCTCTCTCTTCATAGTTCAACCTTCCATTCACATATGAACACTTGATGTAGCTTGGGTTGATTCATCTAATCTTTATAGCTTAACATCCAAGCATATAAAATTAGAAGCAAAACAAGTATGGTGTGTTCATACTATTATTAAAAAGTATTAAAAATCAAAAGTAAAATAAGCAAGGGTATTAAAAAGTATTTCAGGAGAATATAGTGACCATTGTGTTTTTTTTTTAAAGTAACAAAGACATTATAACCTCTTGTATTCTATATTATATTAGCATGCACAAATTATCTTAGTGCTTTAATTTTTAGGAAATAAGACAAACAATGGCAATGGAGATTATATGAGATAACTCTATAACATAGAGAATAAATTTATTTATATATGAAATCTTGTCCAAAATGTTTACAAATAGATTATGCAATATCAACAAATCTTTCATGACCAAAAAATAGAAGTCCAAACCATCACAGGAATAGGATTCAAGAAATATAAATTTTTGTTGGAGTGAGTTTGTAGAATCTAAAATTCATTAATTATTGGTTGTTTTCATGGTAGAGACTCCTTGGTGACTGTCTTAATGAGCCCTTACAAAACAAGTACAAAATGTCAAAATATAGTGAAGGAAGGCTTCTAATCATCCCATGTTACATGAAATTTATAAATATTGGCGCAAGAAGACACAAGGTTCAATTTCAGTTTTGAAAGTATTGTAGTTGACTAATTCTAGCTCAGGTATAGTTAAATTGTTCTTGCTTCCCTAGAATGACATCTTTGTTCAAACCATTGATTGCAAACATTTTTTAAGTACTTGAATCTACAATAGAACAATAGTGGTGAATGTATGATTATTATAATCATATGATTATATGTTATAATATTTATGTAATAAATGTAGTAATGATGGTGCGGTACATTATTGATATAGGCTTGATGGCTCTTGTCAATGTGCCAAACTATCAATGTGGTGGTGGGAAGTGTGTGTTGAAGACTTCATAGACACAAAGAAACCCTGGATGACAATTTTGGTGCTGCCCAAATAGAAAAAAGGTTGCTAATGTGTATATATTTAATGTTTCTAATGTAAATACTATTCATTATATTATATGAACTAATGTAGATTGGGAATCATAGGGAAATAACGGCTACGAATACTTTAGTTGGGTTGATGACAACTCATCTGCATCTATCTGCCCATCTCCACTTATCCACAATGAATGATTTGAGTGCAAAACATGTCAGGCTAGGGAAAATGCCAAAATTATATTTTTATGATGACTTCTCTGTATTGTAATTGCATATCTTTGTTGTGACCATATGCAGAGATGAGCTCGGGAATTAGTCAGTTTAGTATTTTCATATTGTAACTAATATTTTAATATGGATATGGCGTAACTTCTCTTTGCCTCAAGTGCACATATATATGGTTTACATCTTTTTTTACAATAATTCTTCATGTTTATGGCTTAGGTGAGCCCCAATCTTCTATCAATCACATGATTTAATGTATAGTGTTTTATTGGTTATTAATAACAGTGATTGGTTCAGTTTCTTAATTTAACATATAGTATTTTTTTGTTGTAAACATGTCATTGGTTCAATTTTGTAATTTTTTTCAGGAACAATCTCGCCAAGGGCGGGATCAATATTGCTTGCAATATCATTTCCAAAGTGGCCAAAGACTATGTTAGGCTAATAAAATATGGGGATTCTCTTTACCGGTGCAAATCTTTGAAGGTTGCTACACTTGGATGGATGTGTACCATTGTTCAGAAAATTGGACCGAGTTCGGCTTACCTCAAACAAGTGAGGCTAGAGTTCTGTGGGTACCCTAATGTTGGCAAGAGTTCTTATTGTAGTTTGTAATAAGATTGATTTGCAACCACTAGAGACACTACCAGAGGAAGATGCAAAATTGGTTGCGGAGATGAGATCTAAGGCTGGGAAAACTATGGGTGGGTTCTTTGGGAATCAAGAGGGGGGGATGATGGCGTGCTACTCTCTATGAGTGCTTTGAAGGAAGAAGGGGTGATTGTGATGAATAATGTGGCATGCGAGAGGTTGTTGGAGAAAATAGTGGAAATTAAGATGAAGTCAAAGAAGATTAGTAGTTGTCTCAATAGGATTCATGTTGCAATGCCCAAGCTGCGAGATGAGAAAGAGAGGCCCCCTTGTATTCCTCAAGTTGTTTTGGATGCCATGGCACATGCTTCCAAGGAGGCCATGAAGTTGGAGAAGGATATTGAGAATAAAAATGGTGGGGCTAGAGTTTACTCTACAAGCATTAAGAAGCGGTATATTTTGGCAAATGAAGAGTGGAAAGAAGATGATATTCCTGAGATCATGGATGGACATAATGTTGTAGACATTATTGATCTAGATATCTTGTAGAGGCTTGAAAAATTGGAGAGGGAAGAAGGGATTAGGATGGCAGCTAAGGGTGATGAGGATGATGAGATGGGGGAAGTGGAGTTGAATCCTAATGAAAAGGAAGCTCTGGCTGCAATTAGTAAGAAGAAGAAGATGTTTATCATTGAACATAGATTGAAGAAGAGTATTGCAGAGAGATGAGAAACATAAATGTAGATTTCACAATAGTTGATAAATATAATTGTAGGCATCATGGTCACATTTTTTTGGAGACAACATAATTGAGTTGTATACCCAAATGATGGAGAGCAACTTCTACTCCTTCGATTCTAAGTTGACACTGCAGGATCCAAAGACCATAGATAAGGAATAAATTTAGAGAGAAAAGGAGGTTCATAATGACCAAAATAATATAGGAAAAACCTCAAGTTAAATGAGGCAACTACAAACATTTTAATATATTTTTATTATTAAATAATGTAATTTGCATATACTAGTGTTCTAAGCCCCCTCATTACATGATTTATTATTGTATGCCCTCTCTGACTTATGCATCTACAAAATGAAACTACAACCTATTGGGATTGAGATAAACCTTATAAAATAATAGTAGCTAAGAAGGATCACTTTCCAACATCTATTGAATACATATGTTGCTCATGAATACAAGGTCCTCCAATAGATGTATTCAACAGATGTTGGCAAGTGATCCTTCTTAGCTGTTGTTGTTTTATAAGGTTTGTCTCAATCCCAATAGGTTGTAGTTTCATTTTCTAGATGCGTAAGTTAGATGGGGCTTACAATAATAAATCATGTAATGAGGGGGCTTAGAACACTAGTATATGAAAATTTCATTATTTAATAATAAAAATATATTAAAATGTTTGCAGTTGCCTCATTTAACTAATTGAAGTTTGTCCTATATTATTTTTGTCATTATGGCCCTCCTCCACTCTCTAAATTTATTCCTTATCTATGGTCTTTGGATCCCATAGTGTCAACTTGGAATCGGAGGAGTAGAAGTTGCTCTACATCATCTAGGTATACCACTCAATTATGTTGTCTCCAAAAAAATGTGACCATGATGCCTACAATTATGTTTCTCAGCCATTGTGTCCTAGGACCCCTTATGACCCTTTACGACTATTTACAATCCCTAAGAATACATATTAGAGGTCTTAAAATGTCATAAAGGGTCATAAGAGGCTCCTAGGAGGGGCCAGATGAGCTTCCAGCTTCACGTGGTTGGCCCTATTAAGTAGAGAATGTTAAACTATTCTTGAAACAAAGAGAAGCTCAATAATTTAAGGTCTCAGACCATGGACAAATTAAATTAGACTTATTATCCAAATAGGTACATTGATGAGAATCAATGATGGGGAGTTTTTAGATTCTAAGAAGATGTATATGCAGTGGAGGCCATAAGGAATTTTTGTGGAGATTTTCTAGATGTGGATATTGTTTCTCATCCATGCACAAAATGTGCTAGTGATCGTATAAAATTACTTAAAACTAGTAAAGGGTGCTGGGAACAGCCTCTGGATTATGAAGGGATTTCATTTTGGTGTGGGAGGTGTATTCAGACAAGTCATCCTAGTGGAAATATGTCTCACACCATCATTATACGGTGGAGAAGATGTTGAAGCAACAAAAGATTTTTTCTCAAGCTGTGCATGGTGAGACATCGAAACAAGAAATTGGAAATGCATGTAAAGTTACCAATGTTACAAAGGGAGTGGATGGTTTGGATGATGGGAAGAGTGCTAGAAAGGTAGCAACCACACCAGAGGGTAGAGAAAAGAAAAGACATGTTGGGTTCCAAGACCAAAGGGTATAGAAAAGAATGTAGCTATCCCTAGTTCGGGCCAAGCTCTAACTCGTTACGATTAATAAAATTACCAATTACCATTAAAAAAAAATAGTAAAGTAACATTAAAAAATACAAAGTGATATATATTAATGAAAATTAATACTTGAAGATAAATATATAGACTAATCACCGAGCAGGATATCGTTGGTGATTACTCTGCATATTTATCTTCACTTGGTTTTTTTTTAACAAATTGAAACAATAAGATACAAGTTGAAAAAAATTGAATCAAAAAATGTAAAATTCTAACACACTAGTTCAAAAAAAGCATTAAGAAATTCATAACCAAATCTAGTTTGCAAAAGTTGCCACAATTGAAACTCACCTTCTCAATATTTTCTCTAATAGTATACTTGCAAGCCCACTGACAAATCTCTGTAATAGAATCAAGTTCTCAACTTGAACTTCACTCATAAAAAATCAACACACCTTTGTAGCAATAGAATCAAGTTCATCAAAAAATAGGACACAAGGATATCCTAAAAATCCCTAATATAATAAATACGGTGAAGAAAAAACTAAAAAGAGTCAATGCAGAAATTATTACTATTTTGGAAGATGCAAATCCAACCGAGGAGATACTAAAGAGGACAAATGAATTGATGGCGTGAGCATGTCATTTTGAAGTAAGAAGTACTGAATCTTTAGTTATAACAAAAGTTCAATAAAGGTTTATATTTTATACTCTTTTATGTCATGAACTAAAATATGTATGTGTTCTTGTTACAGGATTTTTTGCTTGCTCAATTACCTGGTCATGGACTACCGGCCTCACTGAATTTTTTAGTTTTTTCTTCACTATACTTATTATATTAGGGATTTCTGGGATATCCTCATCTGTATCTATAGCTATTGCCTCTATTGTTGCAGGTGCTTTTCCCCTATCCTAAACATCAAATTGTGACAAAAATATCAGTAAAACTATCATAATAACTCGAAAACCCTAAATAAAATAACATGATAATATAACATTTTTCAACTATCTAACTTGTACAATTTCAATAAGGTTTACCATTGCTGAAGAATGGGTGGGAGAAGCATCCCTGTGGCCTGTATCATGTGGGGGATCCATATCATCATGTGACAAAGATTAAATATAAAAACTTTAGCAAACTGAAAGCAATAGACTTAGCAAAAAAAACTTATTAATAAAATGGTATATTGGAGTCATAAACTTGAGGTTAGTTTAAATGGTATATAGTACTTACCACCCTCATGATAGTAAATTTTTTTGTATCTATGTGATTTAAATGGTAATATATTAGCAGTTCTTCCCCTACACTTATTGATTTTGTCACACATACAAAAACTTGGTTCCTCTCACATGCCTCAAATATGAAATTGGGTTGCTTATTAGTTGAGGAAGGTCATGTACTATTTATAAAACCCACAAAAAGAAATGATTTCTTAAAAATGCTGTTTGATAAAACTTGTTTGATTAACTTTGTTGGATAATGAAAGAATGTTGTTTTAAGTAATTATCTATGAATGTTGTGTATTAATGTTGAATTATATGTCATGTTAATGAATATTATTATGTGTTAATGAATTCTTGATTAGTGTTGCATATTAATGAATGTTATATCATATTAATGAATGTTATGTGATTTTATTGATTGAATGTTATAGTTTATAAATGGATGAATGAAGTGTGTAATTAGATGTTAATGGAGAATTTAGATTGATGTTAGGGGGAGGGGGGTGAGGCCAAATGAGCTTCCACCTTCACATGGTTGGCCTTGTTAAGTAGAGAAAAGTATTCTTGAAACCAAGTGAAGCTCAAATTAACATACCTTCATTATTTAATCAATTTTATTCATTCTAGGTCTTTTCTCATAAGTGCATTTTGAATGTGTCATTGCCAGGAAACTATCAAATAAAAAACTAGAAGGGCCAATAGTCAACTTCTCATTGTCATTGTCTGGCATGATTTGGCTTCATTTTGTGTAAGTATTCTTGTATTGAATGTGTCAACCTCTCTTGGCCTAATGTGGATTATTTCATTGGATTGTGTTTTTGAGTAGGTGAAGTGTTAAATCAGTTCCTATCTACTATTCTTAATTCATTCAAACTGCAGGAGGGCCTAACAGATATACTCAACATAGAATTGACTGCTAGTCTAGGCAATTGAACACATTGAGTCTTTGGCTTGAGAGAAAGATTTGGGTAATGTTGTTTCTAGAGACCTATGTAATTGTCATTAGTGGACTCTTTTTTTTTAACAGGTTATTATAGATAATATCTTTGATGAAGGAATTGATGTACCAGATGTAAACCAAAATCCATGCTTAATGCCATTTTGTGCAGTTCCTGAGTCATGTTGTTCTGAGCTATGTTGAATGAAAGGGATTTATTTGTAGCTATTCTATTTCTAGCATCATGCATCAATCTATAAAATGGGTCACACTTGAAGAAAGCCATAATTTACAAAGAATACAACTACTCAGATATTAGTTAGATCTATAAGTAGCATAGATATTCTATAGCTAATAGCCTAATACACCCACATGAATAAATTTACTTTTTGTCCCCTTAGGATTTACTTAAGAAAATAGTCCTTATGTGCTAAAAAATTAGTTGTTTTAGTGCTACAATTGTAGATGATTGTATGCATGAATTCAATGACAAGAACTGAACATTAAGAAATAGAGAAAAATATAAGATAATACTACAGAGAATTGCAATGTGGTAAAAACTCTTGCACAATAAGATTGTACCTTCCCTTGACACTGTCTCCTTGTGAAGTTACAAGCTTACTGCCCTTCTCATCCCTTCAAGGACACCAATCAATAATAGCAACATAGTAACACTTATATAACAACTCTACAACTTGGGGAGTTAACACTCTATACTGCACTCAACTCACCAACAGTCCTTGCCACTACCAAACTTGTTACATATACAAGAAGTACACAAAATTCAGCAAAGACAACACACATAAAATTAAAATGCCAAGAGCCTTTGCAAACACTGAATTCTAAATGCTTCAGTGCTTTAGACTACTGTGGTGTCTGTTGTTTGGCTCTTTACTGGACTTTTTTGAGCCTGATCAAACCATTCAAGTCTCCTATTCTGTCAAGGGTGTTTTAAACATTTTTAAATATGTCTGATAAGTTAATTGTTCAACAACAATCAAATTCCTCAGCTATATCTATTAGATGTTGTGAGGGATGTATTCTTCTTGCAATATCTTAGGATTGGGTTTACATTTTTGTTGTCAACCTGCCATATTTTTTTTATTTTTTTTTGTTGTGGGCAGTTCTTTTGGTATCTCATCATATTGCTAAATTTTGTTGGTTGTACTTTCTAAATACAGAACTATTTTGTGCACACTAGTTGAAATCCATATATTCATTGTGTTGATTTTGTTACACCCTTCATGACTAATGTTTAAGTTAAGTATTGATGCAATTTTCTAAAGTAGAAAGTTTTGTTGTCATTGTTATTTTTATTGTGGTTCTAAGGAGATCAAGAATTATCAAGGAAAGATATTGAAGTGGAAAGGAAAAGGTTATAAGAGGTTACAAATATTGAGTCATCGATCAAGTATACTTTTTTTTAATTAATCACTACATAAATGGTTAAGTTTTCCTGAATTTTTAAAATAAGTCATAATTATTCAGTATCATATTCTTAGCTACAAGTTGTAGGTCTTCATACCACAAATTTTAGAGTTCAACTCTTACATGGACAAAGTTGTAGGTTATATTGAACCATATGTTATCTTTTTTGACTCTTTAGTTTTCAGAAATATTAAATTCACATCCTAGTTGTCATTGTGTTTGGGAAATAAAGATTTATTTAACTAAATTAATTCTTTTAATATTGAGATAAAAAAATCTACAAATAAAGCCTAGACTGGGGATTGCGTAGGAGACCATCGTATGAAGAACTACTGAAATGGTGGTATCAAAGTTCCTTACAAGAAATCCACGTATCAAAATCTAGTTGTAGGATTGAAAAAAAAAGACAAGATAAAAAAGTTCATAGGCCCATACAAGACACCCACCAAAATATAGACCATCAATTTATAGAACCCTTGCAAGATATCCCGAGGAACGACAGGTAGTGAAAACCAGATAGATAGAAAAAAGAACATAACCATATGCTACCTCACATGTTTGAGGTAAGCCAAACTCGGTCCAATTCTCTTAAAAATGGTACATATCCATCCAAGTGCAGCAACCTTCAAATATTTGCAGCGGCAAAGAGAATCCCCATATTTTATCAGCCTAACATAGTCTTTGGCCACTTTGGCAATGAGATTGCAAGCAATATTGATCTGGCCAAGGGCCAACTAGTAGTGATCTTTATCATATAAAACATTTAGTAGATCTCCATAAAATGGATGCACATCTTGGCAAGGGATCTCATCTTGGTAGATCTCCATAAAATGGATGCACACCATACCTATCAGTTGAACTAGACTTTCTTTGTTGTAGAATTGATTTAGTATAGAATATTTTCTAGCGGGATTTTTTTTTAAAAAGAAAGGTTTTCATAGCATTATATACCACTTGAGAAAAATTTTCCATAGCTAAATTTCCTTGCCATAGTTAATATTTCTCTAAAGACTTACAAGTTAGTAAGTCATTGGCTAAAGGGCTGATAAACTAAATAAAGTTTCAAACATATGAATAGATAAAACTCATACAAGAAAAAGCCAGAGCCAAATTGAATAGCATTGGCTGTTTGTCAGTGGAAGGTCACTGCTAGAACATACACATTTGTCACTTCATTAAGATGACAATTGTGTACTAAGTTTCCTAACTGTATAATTCATCATCATCTTTATTATCTGTTGTAGAAAATACATCTGAAGCACCAGCAGGTCTATCTAGAAAGCAAAATTCAAAACCAAAGCATTGTTGTAGTATTTGTGCAAAGGCTTGATACTTTTGAATATCAACATCACTAATACTTCTTCGGGCATATTTCATTAACTCCTCAAAATGAGCAGCCTTTATTTCAGCTACCTCATCACTATTATCCTCATCCATTGCCTCAGGGTTCTCACTTCTTTTTCTTTCACATTCAATATCTTGTAAAAGTGCAGAAGAAAGAGAACATGACAAATTGAAATAATAAGATACAATTTGAGGAAAATTGAATCAAAAAATGTAAAATTCTAACAAACAAGTTAAAAAAAAACCATTAAGAAATTCATAACCAAATCTAGTTTGCAAAAGCCGCCACAATTGAAACTCACCTTCTCAATATTTTCTCTAATAGCATACTTGCAAGCCCACTGACAATCTCTATAATATCGGCTCCACTAAAATTTGATAATGTGAGGACTCATCAGGTAAGGGAATATAAATCAACTAGTCAAGTCGGCCAAGCCTTAGCAATGCAGGATCGATGATATCGGGTCTGTTTGTAGCACCAATAATGAAAACTATTTTCTTGGCTATCATACCATCCATCTCTGTCAACAATTGGTTAAGGACTCTATCCACAGCACCACTAGCATCCCAAACACTACTTCCACACTGAAAACATGTAAACCAATTATGCATCACTCTTCAGAGCCTATCTCTCAAATAGTTCAAACAAAATGAAAAACCCACAATTTCACACAAAGCAGAGTAGATGGATTGCTAGAGCCCAAAGTAGTCTGGAAAATAGAATGAGTAGGGACCCACTGGCAACAAGCAGCAAAATGAGTGTGGAAACCTAAAGATAAATATCTAGACTAATCACCGATCAGGATGTTGTTGGTGATTAGTCTGGATATTTATCTTCAAAAAAAAAATTTAGCATTCCATATTTCATCAAAATTTTGACTCACCATGGTCAACATTTGACTCACCATCGTCAAAATTCTGACCTAGTTTGGTCTAAAAATTGACCATTCTATGTCAAATTGTGGCATTGTGGGTTTTGCATCCTGGTCAGAGCTGCCAAATATTTCAACCAATATTGGTCTAAAGTGTGATGAAATTCGGTCGAAATATGACCGTCGTGAGTTTGGCATCCTGGTCGGAGCTGCCAAATATTTCAACCAATATTGGTCTAAAGTGTGACGAACTTTGGTCGAAATATGACCATCATGACTTTGGCATCCCGGTCGAACCGACCAAATATTTTGACCAATATTAATCTAAATCGTGACTAACTATGGTCAAATGATTGACTAATATATCACCACTTTCTAATGTTATTTTCAACCAAGATTGGCCTCATTTTCAACCAAGATTGGCGTCGAACATTCTACGATGAAAGAGATATATCAATATTTCAATGACAAAAATAGTGACCAATTAGTTGGTCGAGTATTTGACCCATTTGGGTAGAAACTTCGACCAATACTCCATCAAAAAAAGGTGCAAAATGTACTAGTGCCTCCTAATAGAGTCCATCCTCTCACAAGGAATTTTTATATTGGTACATCTTTTGTGGGCATCATTCCCACCGGGGTTTACTCTCTGATCAAGAGGTTCCCTAGTTAACATATCTTGTGTTATTGTGTCATTGTGTATGTTTATCTTTCTATGGTTGTTGAGCTTACATTGCTTACATGGTTGAAATATGTTAATGGTGATCAAAGTTGTATTTATCTGATAATTGATTCAGCCCCCCCCAGTTATCTTGGACTTTAATTTCTAACAATTGGTATCAGAGCATCAGGTCCTTGAAGGAAAATTTTAACAACTTAAGGATATCTATGGAGAATCATTTTAGGAAAGAAAGCCCTAAAATTTGATGAAGTAAACTATGACAGCTGGAAAGAAAAGATGAACACACATTTTCTATGTCTATGACCAAGATATTGGTTGATTACAAAGAATGAGAAGAATATCATTGAGGAAAACAAAATTGAAGAATGTACTAATGAGGAAAGAGATATGTTCATGTGTAACATACTTTCCAGAGAAGCACTCTTGTCAGCTCTTCCGGAGAATGAATACAATCAGGTAAGAATTCTAAGGACATCTCATGAAATTTGGTTAGCTTTAAAATATAATTTTGAAGGTGATGTACATACAAAGAGAATCAAATTATTGAATTAGATATGTTTATTTCAAGATGCAAATATGATGGAAGATGAATTTGTTAGAAGTTATATTGGTAGGATATCAGAAATTATTACAGGTCTCAAATCTTGTGAAGGAAATAAGACTAAGGATGAAGTGATATGGAAAATTCTAAGGACACTCACTCCTGTATTTAAGCATGCAACATAGATGATTCAACAAGTTATACCTTGTACTGAGAATTTTACTACAGAAACTCTTCTTGGAAGATTAGAAGCAGCAGAGATAGGATTGAGACGGTCTGGAGATTTACCAAGAATTGAGATGGCATTTAGTACACTTAGTGTTTGCCCTAATTTGTCAAGAAGTACTAGTTTTAGTGGAGACTATGCTAGTTGTAGTAGATCTAAGACCGAAGAAGATAGAAAGATTGAGGAAGGAATTGCCTTTCTTGTGAAAACAGAACCAGAAGGTAATAAAATCTTTAAATATTGGACTTGTTAAGAATATGGTCATTTCATATCTAAATATCCCAAAACAGTAAAGAAATATAAGAACTTTAAACCTAGAAGATCCAAATAATGTTACTATGCTAATGATGAAGAATTTGAGGCTAGTGTTGAGAAATTCTTAAATGAAAGTGATAATGAGAATGATGAGATAGGATTTGTAGCTATAAAAGAAGAAAATTTTGAAGTTAAACAAGAAAAAGCCCTAGTTTCCCAAGTAGAAAAGAAAACTAATTGGATTATAGATAGTGGTTGTTCACATCATATGACTGGAGACATGAAGAAGTTTATAAAGTTTAACAATTATGATGGAGGAGTTGTTAGAGTTGGAAACAATGCACCTTGTTTGATAAAGGGAATAGGATCTATAACTCTTGATGGAAAGACTAACACTACTAATGTTTATTTTATGGATGGATTGAAACATAATATTTTGAGTTTTAGAGAGTTAGTTGATAAGGGATACCAAGTTTGGTTTTCTCAAAAAACTTGTGTGATCAAAGATAAGGATGGTAATCTAATTGGAAATAGATCAAGAACCGGAGGTAATGTATTTCAGTTGAATCCTATTGAGATGACATGTTTGATTACTAAGATAGATGACACTTGGTTATGGCACAGAAGTTTTTGTCATATAAACTATGATAAGATTGTGAAAGTAAGTACTATATTTGTAGTGAGAGATTTGCCTAAAATTATGAAACCTACTAACATGATTTGCAAAGAATGTGTTATGGCTAAGCAAAAGAGAAGTTCATTTCTAAGCAAGAATTTTACATCAGCAGAGAAGTTGGAAATTGTTCATACATATTTGAGCAGTCCCACAAGGACTAGAGGATTTGATGCAAGGCAGGGAGCAAGAGGGGCCAAATAATGGCACACCCTAATGATACAAACCTGCCCAACACATGCAGAAGAAAAAAACAACAATAGTGAGAGAGAGAATGTAGAAACTTTCAAATATTTTCATCAATTAGAATCATACATGCCGGGCTATAAGGCCTTCCTGGTTATGGCTTGATATTACAATGAATCTCAAAAGTCCTCAAACATGTGAGGATCTATTAAAAATCTCCAATCTAATGTCTATAATCTTCTATCCAAAAATTGACTCCCTAATCTACAACCAAACATCTACATTTATACAAGAAGCTACTGAGCTAAGTCAGCCTTCAGATCCACAATCAATAGAAGGAATGGTCAGATCTAGGACCACACACATCCCAATGATGGATACCAACATTAAATCCATGATCCAATATAAATGCACAAGTCGGCCACAACAAAAACTAAAACTAAACCCATCGGTAAGCAAGATAATCGAGCAGCAAATAGGAAATGTCGAGCACCAGTGAAATAACCAACCACCCAGGAAATAATTGACCACACTCAGTAACCAAAGGAAACTGACCAACTATCGACCAACTCGGTCAAATAAGGAACCGAGCAATATAGACAAACTCCAAATTGTTTTTTGGTGACACAGGACTGCCAAGGACTTGAGATGCTCCTGCATCAGACACTTGGGGTTATTTTGAAATGATTCTCTAAATCATTTGGTAGGTCTAGTCCAAGCTACATCCAACTCAAACTATGAAATCCATGAACTATCTTCCATCGGTCTACTCTTCCACTTAACCAGATATTCCATATATTATTTTCCTCTTGTACTTTTGCTAACTCTTTCCTTCAAAATCTGTTCAACTTCATCATTCTGCTTCTTAGGATATTCTGTCGGTACTATCACTTCTTCATCAGGTTCATGATACTCATACAAATTAGCAATGTTGAAAATAGGTGATATGTCCATGTCATCAGGTAACTCAATTTCATATGCATTTTCACTGTCAAATTTCTTTAGAATCTTGCAAGGTCCAAAATTCTTCATCTTCAGCTTCCCATATGTTCCAACAAGAAATCAGCCTTTCTTCAAATGAACCATCACTTCATCACCAACATCAAAAATTTTATGCCTTCTTGATCTATCAGCTCTATCTTTGTCTTTCTGATTACTGTCTTCCAGCTTCAATTTCACATCCTCATGCAATGTTTTCATGTACTCAGCAAACTTTACTCCTTCAGCACTTTTCTTATTCTCATCAACAATGTCTCTCAAATCAGATATTCCTCTCAGTTTTGTGCCATTCACAATCTCAAATGGTGTCTTTCCAGTACTCCTATTCATTGAATTATTGTATGCAAACTCTTCTTGTGCCAACACAGAATCCCAATTACTTGGTGTGTCTCCAACTAAACATCTCAAAAGATTTCCCAAAATTTTGTTCACAACTTCAGTCTATCCATTTGTTTGTGGGTAAAATGTAGAACTATATTTCAACTCAGTGCCAAATTTCTTCCAAAGTGTTTTCCAAAAGTATCCAACAAATTTACTATCTCAGTCAGAGATAATACTCCTCAATAATCGATGCAATCTGACAATTTTCTTAAAGAAAAGATCTGCTACATGTACTACATCTGATGTCTTTCTACAAGGTATAAAATGTGCCATCTTAGAAAATCTATCCACAACAACAAATATAGAATCATTACCTCTTACTGTCTTCAGTAAGCCAAGAACAAAGTCCATACTGATGTCAGTCCAAGGTTTCTTAGGAATAGCAATTGGTGTATACAATCTAGTATTCTAACTTACTCCTTTTGCAACTTGACAAATTCCACAACTTTTCACAAATTTTTGAACATCTTTGTACAACTATAGCCAATAGTACTTCTCCTTAAGAAAATTCCATGTTTTATCAATACCAAAATGTCCAGCCAAACCACTACTATGTTTCTCCTTTATCAAATTAGTTCACATTACTCCTCTCAGTATACACAACTGAATACTTTTAAACAACATACCTTCCTAAATAAAATATTCATCCCATTTAGTATCTTGTTGATCTTGAATAGGTGCTCTACACTTTCTCCATGGCTCAGAAAAATCAGGGTCATTTTCATACAAATCTTTCATCTCATCAAAACCAAGAACTTCAATTTTCATCTCGGTCATCAAAGATCTTCTTCTACTCAATGCATCAACAACTCGGTTAGTGACTCCACTCTTATGCTTTATCACAAATGTATAAATCTGCAAATACTCAACCCATTTCATATGTCTCGGATTCAACTTATTCTAACTACCCAAATATTGTAAAGCCTTATGATTAGTACACAACTCAAATTCACTTAGTATCAAATAATGTCTCCATTTCTTCAGTCCTTGAACAATAGCATAGAATTCTTGATCATACACAAAATATTTCCTTCTAGCATCATTCAAATTTTCACTAAAGAAAGCAACAGGTTTACCTTCTTGACTCAACACAGCTCTAATTGCACTTCCACTTGCATCACATTCTACTTGAAATACCTTACTAAAATCAGGTAATGCCAAAATAGGTAATTCAGCAACCTTCTACTTTAGAGTCTCAAAATTTTTGTCAGCTCCATGTGTCCACTTGAATTCTCTTTTGTCTCCTCTCATAGTCTCGGTCATAGTATTACAAATTGAACTAAAATTCCTTATGAACTTTCGGTAAAAACTTGCTAAACCATGAAATCATCTTACCTCACTAGCATTCATAGGTGTAGGCCAATTCAAAATAGCTTCAATCTTTTCAAGATCCATCTTAAAACCATCAACTGAAATAACAAATCCCAAATACACAATCTTCTCTTTCACGAATGAACACTTTTTCAGATTTATCAGCAACTTTTCCTCTTTTAATCTCTGCAAAAATTGTCTAACATGCAACAAATGTTCTTCTCTAGTCTTACTAAATATCATAATATCATCAAGATATACAATCACAAATTTACCCAAGAATTTCTTCAAAACCTCATTCATCAACCTCATAAAAGTACTTGGTGCATTAGTTAAACCAAAAGGCATAACCAACCACTCATACAAACCTTATTTTGTCTTAAAAGCAGTCTTCCATTCATCACCTTCTCTAATTCTAATCTGATGATACCCACTTTTCAAATCAATATTTGTGAAATACTTTTCTCCAGTCAAACTATCGATTATATCATCCATTCTTGGTATAGGAAACCTATACTTCACTGTTATCTTGTTGATTGCTCTGGAATTAGTACACATTCTCCATTCTCTATTCTTCTTCGGTGCCAATACAGCAGGTACTACACAAGGGCTCAAACTTTCTCTGATCAAACCTTTCTCCAGCAATTCTTGAATATGTCGGTTCAATTCCTAATTCTCGGTAGGTGTCAACCGATGAGGTGCCTTATTCAGTAAACTAGCTCCGGGGATTAGATCCATACAATGATCAATGCTTCTTTTCAGTGGCAAACCATCAGGTACATTATCAGAAATGATATCACTATACTTAGTGAGCAACTTATCAATCTCCTCAGGGACATTATCCTCTACTTTCTTACTTGGCTTGTTAGGGATCACAGCAAAACATACATCATTCTTCTTGAAAGAGTTAACAAACTTTCTTCCTTTCATAAAACAAACTTTCACAAATGTGCAAACATTACTAATAGGTTCTTCCATCAATGGTAACAAGATTTGTTTCTTTCCATCAGCCACAATAGTATACTTATGCAATCTCCCATCATATATAGCATGTCTATCATATTGCTAAGGTCTACCCAACAAAATATGACAACAATCCATAGGCATGATATCACATAACACCTTATCATAGTAATTTCCAATCTTCAAATTCATATAACATTGTTCACTTACCAGGAGTGTCTGCTAATCTTTGATCCATGAAATCTGATAGGGCTTCAGATGTACCAACCTTTCCAATTGCAATTTTGTGACCATCTCTTCAGATGCCAAATTCTCAAGCTACCACTGTCAATGATTACCTTCTAAAATTTATCAGATACTCTACATCTGGTCTTGAAAAAACTTTTCCTTACCATATCTTCCTTCTTGCTTTCATTCCATAGTGCTCTCCTTACCATCAAGTTGTTTTCTTTCTCAGGTTCATTTAGTGACTCTTCTTGCACCAAAGTATTTCTACTACTACCAGCCTTCTTACTAGCATGTGTAAATTCAAAAGACCTATGTCCTTCTTCTCCACAATTATAACAAGTTCCTCAAAAAATTCCTCTGCCATAACCACCTCGGTAGTTACTACCTCTACCTCTAGATGAACTTTCACCTTTCCACTCGGTCTTGCCTTTGTCCAGATTTGTCTTTTCTGGTTCAAATCTACCATTTTCACCATTAGATCTACCTCTTCCTCTAGGGAATCTATCTACCACCTCGACCTCTCTACCTTTTCTCATGTCTCTTGTTCAATTTCTTCTCGGCCTTCAAAGAAAATTGATAAGCCTCTTCAATGTTCTCCAACTTGACCATACTAATTTCCTCTTGGATGGAAACTCTCAAACCATTCAAGTATCTACCAATTATTTCCACATCATCTTCATCATGTCTAGATCTAATATCCAATCTATAGAATTCCTCAGTATACTCCTTTACCGAGCTATCTTTATATCTCAAACTTTTCATTCACTAAACTAGGTTAATTTGATAATCACATGGTAAGAACTTTCCTTTCAATTTGTTCACCATTTTACCCCATACCTTGATTTTTTCTTTGCCTTTCCTTTTCCTATCCAATTGTAGATGTTCCCACCATAAGAATGCATGACTTTTCAACTTTGTGTTTTCAATCTTCACCTTCTTATCCTCAAGGATGTTTTCATATTCAAAATACTTTTCCATCTCCGTGATCCAGTCCACCAATTCATCAGAATCTAGCTTTCCACCATACTCAGGAGCATTGAAATGTGGTGTTGACTTCAAAATTGTCAAAGCCTTCAAAAATCTTTCTTCACCTTGATCCATAATAGGTGCAAGTTCTACATTCGCCTATTCTTCTTCAATTTCATCATCACTAACATCTTCAAGATGTATACCTCTTCTTTGGGTTGTTTCAACAACTTCTAACCTAGAAGAAATCTACCTTAGCATATCTTCCAATCCTAGATCTACATCTCACCTTCCATGAACCATCTTGACAACCCTCTACAATTGCAGGTCAGATCTCAATCTGCTGCCCCACAACAATCAACTAGGGCTTCAAGAGGAACCCGCAAACCTAGATCTGGAGAACTAGATCAAGATCTCACCTTGCTCTGATACCACCTGACACAAGACAGGGAGCAAGAGGGGCCAAATAATGGCACACCCTAATGATCCAAGCCTTCCCAACACATGCAGAAGCAACAAACAACAACAGTGAGAGAGAGAATGTAGAAACTTTCAAATATTTTCATCAATTAGAATCATACATGTCAGGCTCTAAGGCCTTCCCGATTATGGCCTGATATTATAATGAATCTCAACAGTCCTCAAACGTGTGAGGATCTATTACAAATCTCCAATATAATGTCTACCATCTTCTATCCAAAAACTAACTCCCTAATCTACAACCAAACATCTACATTTATACAAGAAGCTACCAAGCTGAGTCAGCCTTCAGGTCCATAATCAACAGAAGGAACGGTCAGATCTGGGACCACATGCTTCCCAATGATGCGTACCAACATTAAATCCACAATCCAATATAAATGCACAAGTCAGCCACAAAAGAAAAAAAAACTAAACCCGTCGGTAAGGAAGATAACCAAGTAGCAGACAGGCAATGTTGAGCGCCAGTGAAATAACTGACCACACTTAGTAACTAAAGGAAACTGACCAAATTGGTCAAAGAAGGAACTGAAAAACACAGACAAACTCCAAATTTTTTTTTTGGTGACACAGGACTTCCAAGGACCCAAGATGCTCCTGCATTAGGATTCTATGGTTAAAGGTATTTTATGATTCTTGTTGATGATTTTACAAGAATGACACGGATTGCATTTCTTAAAGAAAAGTCTGAAGCATTTGATAAATTAAAATTGATTAAAAACAAAGTTGAGAATGAGTATGGAAGGATGATTAAATGCGTGAGGTCTGATAGAGGTGGAGAATTTACTTCAAGGGAATTTAATACTTTTTGTGAAGTGAATGGTATAAAGAGACATCTTTCAGACCCTAGAACACCTAAACAAAATGGTATTGTAGATTGAAGGAACAAATCAATAACTGAAGTAGCAAGAGCTATGTTATTTGAAAATGATTTAGTGAAGACATTTTGGAGAGAAGTAGTGAACATAGTAGTATATACAATGAATAGAGTACAAATCAGAGCAGATATAAGAAAGACACCTTATGAATTATGATTTGGACTATGCCATCAGTTAATTATTTTAGGAGTGTTATATTAAAAGAGATGATGATATTGGAAAGTTTGACCCTAGAAGTGATGAAGGAATATTTCTTAGTTATTCATTGAAAAGGAAAGCTTATAGATGTTACAATAAAAGAACTAAAACTATTGTTGAGAGCGCAAATGTTAAAGTTGATGAAAAATTCAAAATTTAGGAAAGAATGCTTGATTATGAATTAGATGAAGGAACTCGTCCTAGGACTGATCAATAAAATGTTGAACTATTTTATGAAATTGACAATGAATTGTAGAATGAAAGTCATACTGAGGAAATCAAAGAAGAACCTAGAGCAGGACATAGAGTTGAAGCAAGAACTAAGATAGTGACACCTAATAGGAATCTAGAAAGAAATCATCCTATTGAGAAGATTATTGGGAGCATATAAAAAGGAGTTCTAACATGGAATAAGGTACAAGAAATATGTTTACTTTCTCAAGTTAAACCCAAAACTACTGATGAATCTTGTAAAGATGAGAATTGGATTAAAGCAATGAAGGAGGAACTAGATCATATTGAAAAGAACAAGACTTGGAATTTGGTCCCTAGACCTAAAGATAGGAATGTTATAGGAACCGAATGGGTATTCAGAAACAAGATGAATGAACAAGGAGAATTTGTAAGGAACAAATAAAGATTTGTACGTCAAGGATACTCATAGCAAGAAGGAATTGATTATGAAGAGACTTTTGCAACTGTTATAAGGATTGAAGTAGTAAGAATGTTTTTGGCTTATGCAGCTCATAAGAAATTGAAAGTATATCAAATGGATGTGAAGTCAACATTTCTAAGTGGAGAGCTAGAATAAGAAGTATGCATTGATAATCCTAAAGTTTTTCCCTTAACTCATGAAGGAGACATGTTATGTAAACTGAGCAAAGCCTTATATGGACTTAAACAAGCACCTAGAACCTAGTATGCAAGACTAGATAAGTATTTGATAAAATTGGGATTTGCTAAAGGTGCAGCAGATAGTAATTTGTATCTAAAATAAAATTGAGAATGGTTTGTTGGTTGTAGTTATTTTTGTTGATGATATTATCTTTGGAGGAAAAGATGAAGCTAGTGATAAATTTGCAGATGAAATGAAGATTGAATTTGAAATGAGCATGATTGGTGAGATGAAATAGTTTTGAGGATTGTAGATAACACGGAACAGTGATGGTATTTTCTTATGTCAGACTAAATATTTGAATGACTTATTGAAGATATTTGGAATGGAAAATTGTAAGCCAGTTGGCACACCTATGGTAACTAGACATAAGTTATCTAGCATAGATGAAACTCTTGTAGTTGAACAAAAGAAGTACAAATCTATGATTTGAGGTTTGTAGTATTTAACTCATACAAGACCAGATATATCACATGCAGTTGGAATTATTGCAAGATTTCAAGCTGATCCTAAAGAGTCACATTATGCAGCAGTAAAAATAATACTGAGGTACCTGAAAGGCACAAGTGAATATGGATTATGGTATGAAAAATATGATGATTTTACCCTATGTGTATATACAGATGCAGATTGGGGAGGTAGCATTGATGAAAAAAGAGTACAAGTGGTGGAGCATCTTTCCTTGGAGGAAGATTTGTCTCTTGGCTAAGAAAGAAATAGAATTGTATTTCACGGAGCACAGAAAAAGAAAAATATGTAGTAGCAAGAAACAATTATAATCAGATAATATGGATGAAACAAATGTTAAAGGATATTGCAATAAAATTTGATGAGCCAATTTTTATACATTGTGATAACACTAGTACAGTAAGTATGTCTAAGAATCATGTACTGCATTTTAAGACAAAGCATATAGAAATAAAGTATCATGTAGTATGAGAGAAAGTTGTAGATAAAGAAGTCAAACTTGATAATATAAGTACTAAAGAGAAGATTGCAAATATATTTACAAAGCCCTTACTTAGAGATACATTTGAGTATTTGAGAGGTATGCTTGGGGTTATGCCCCAGCCTACTTTTGAGAAGTGATGCAGACTATTGCATCAGTCCAGTGGTATATGAGCTCTATATTTTCTGGACTGGATGTTGGTACTTCCTCTATGGGGGAGTATGTGTGTTTGAGCTGATTCATGAGGACTCTAGTGAATGCATTTTTTGAACAGTATCTTTTGACATTGATGATTGACTATTGATGCCTTATTTGTCATTGATGTCAATGAGGGAGAAGGATACATGAAAAACATCCATTGATTGGGATGAGAAAAATATGATTTTGAGAAAACAAAGCAAGACATCCATTGATTGGGATGAGAAAAATATGATTATGAGAAAACAAAGAAAGATTTGATTGATGAAGAGGATTTGAAATATTTCAGAGCAGCAGTATTGTAGTTTGGTATTTATGGAACTTGGATTCTTTTTCATCTATTTTTTAATCAATGCCAATTGGGGAGATTGTTAGGAATGAATGTTGAATATATCCTATGGGAGAGTATTCACATCCATTCTTTAGCAGTTGCAGTTACTTTCATATGTATGGTTGTCATTGATGTCAACATAGTGATCTATTGGAGATTAGCAAAGAAGAAGACAGTGGTTGAATTAGCGCACATGAGGTATCAAAGATCAAGTTATGTGGAGCTCATGAATTACTCTATATTGCATCCTGAGATCATGGCCAAGAGAACGTACAAAAATTCAATTGTTCATGATAGTTATGTGTAATTCAGTGGAAGTACTATTCAAGTAGTGTTTCTGAGAAGCGGCTTGTGGTAATTGGACGATATCTCCTAACTGGGATAGAATATAGGCATGAAAAGTTGTATAGTTGATGAAGACATTATGATAGTGACATGGACATTATAGAAAGGTCATCATTTGCATGTGTGAAGATTTATTGTATTTGGAAGCCGACATTTTTTATGTAATTGTGAGATATTATGTAACATGTAAAGGTTTATATTTTGTAATTTGTTAGGCCTTGTATGCCGACTCATTTGTAATTATTTGAGTGTGGTATAAAGGAAGGATTTTTTTCCTTATTGTAATAGAGATTATATAGAAGTGAATTGTGGAATTGAGCAATATATGTTGTAAGAGGATATGCGAATTGCAGAGATCTGATATTGAGATCTGGTAAAGTAGTTGGTGTGGTTTGGCATAGGCAGAGGAGAAAAGATAAGTTGTTGGGATCATTAATTATTTGGTATTATGTTTTTTGATTAATATAGAGATCAATTGGATAGTGTGTTCAGTGATCTTTCCCCTGAAGCTGTTTGGGCAGTGGGTCCCTCTGTCTTCCATAACTCCTAGCAGGGTTAGAATCTTTTAATAGGGATTCAAAGTCTTCTAATAGGGACTCATATGTATAGAATGTGTTTCATAAGGCTCCTAGTAGATTCCATTCTCTCACAAGGAATTTTCTTATTGGTACATCTTTTGTGGGCATCATTCCCACTAGGGTTTACTCTATGATGAAGAGGTTCCCTGGTTAACATATCTTGTGTTATTGTGTCATTGTGTATGTTTATATTTCTATGGTTGTTTCTTACATTGCTTACATGGTTGAAATCTATTAATGGTGATGAAAGTTGTATTTATTTGATAACTAATTCACCACCCCCCTCTCAGTTATCTTGGTGGACTTTACTTTCTAAAAAAATTCAAATTAAAGTGACTGTCAAAAGTCAATAGTCATTAAATTAAAATAAGACAAAGATTTAAATCCAAAAAGAATCCTACTAAATAATAAAAATGAATCTTTTTAAAATCTCAATGATTAACAAAATAATATTAAAATGGAATTCAAAATAAAGTGACTGTGAAAATTCAATAGTCATTAAATTATAATAAAACAAATATTAAAATTTAGACAGAATTTAATGATAACATAATTAAAATTTAAAATTTAAAATGGCTCTAAAAGACCAACCCTAACCCTAATTTGAAATTAGGGTTAGGCTAAGAATAAAACATCTACCAAAACCCTAATCTCTCATTTGGTTATTGCAAGCTTGGCAAAGAGCAAGGAGATGAAAATTTTCAAGCTTTGCATACACATAAGTATACATGTGTGTATATATACATATATGTTTATGTATATATACTTTTCCAAAATTAACAAGAGGAATGATAGAGAATAACTAAGTCTATTTTGTTTTAAAACATCAACATAGCAATGTATTACAATAGGGTATATATATTTATGTATATATATAAACTTATCTATACATAGGTATATATACAAGACTTTTTTTTGAAACTAGCATGATATCAAAATGAAATCTATTTTTACATAGGTAATTAGGAAAGAAAATGTACATTAACTTTTCTTTTTCAACTAAATACATGATGTAAATTTTGACTACATAAGGAAGAGATTAACAATCATAAGAAAATCTAATTTTTTCTTGCATATGGGAAAACAAACCAGCAAGCTATATTTTTGCATTCATGGCTCTTTTAGCCCTTTTCTATGTATTTATAAACATGGCTCTTTTAGCCCTTTTTACAACATAAAAATCTATAAGTAATAATGAAAAAATCTTCTTTCCTTCAACAAAACCAGCAACTCCTTCAAATAAGAATCTGCAAAAGTAAATCACTTTGACATTGGAGGCTCACCTCCCAACCTAGGCCATTACATGGCCACCCCCAAGCTTGGGGAAGCAAAGATGGATGGGGATACAAAAATGCTCATACATCACATACACATAAAAACCAGCAAACAATTTTGACATAAAATTCCCTTCCCGTGGATTTACACAATGGGTCACCATGTGATCCAGTAGCATAATGGCTTCTTGATCAGTTCCTTGTGATTCTCTAGCACTCATTCAAGGAGGTGGATGAGTTTGGTAAAGACTCACTTTTACTCAGTTATTTGGGTGATAGTTCTCAGTCAAAGTTTGTTTCACTTCACTGATGGAGCTCGGTGATCCTGGTGGTGATTCTTAGTTGCAAGTTCTAGTGGATCTCGGTTAATGATGGTCACTTGGTGACTTGGTGTTTTATTTTTTAGTGCTCGGTTACTAGCGGGGTCTCAATGTTTATGACTATTTCTTAGTCACTGAAGTGGCTCAGTCACTGGAGAACTTGGTCGCTAAAGGAAGTTCGGTCATTGAAGGAGACTCAGCATTTTTGATGCTCGGTAATGCTTGTGAAGCTTAGTTGGTCTTATTTTTCGATATGTTTCCTGACACTTAGTAGTTTGGCTTACCGATGGGTGTTCTTGGAGAATTGGGAGGCTGACTTGGTGCATTTATTGTTGGTATCTTTTTTTGGATTCTTCTGTGTGGATTTGGAGGCTGACATGTTAAATTTATTAATTGTAAGGCTATTTGAGATCCAACTTGTATTGTATTTAATATTTGTTCGGAGGAGTTAATGGTTTCATCCAGCTAAATTGTGGATGATGATAAGTATTTAAGGGATGTTTGGGGTAGTTGTTTAGGATGACTGAGAGAGATCATGAAAGTAGATCTGGGGATAGCAGATAAGTGAAGTTGTGGAAAATATCCTCTGAGATCTTCCAGATTATATTGTTATCTGATATTTTGTAATAATAGAGCTAGTGGTTTGCATACTTGGAGACAAGGAGATTGCTTGGAGGCTTGCGAGCTCAAGTTTAGATCTGCCTTAGCGCTTCCATCAGTTGTTGATAGTTTTCAGAACTGAACTAGCTAGAGTTGTCTTGGATCTTGATGATCTTGCAAAATCACTCTTGATTGTAATTGGTCCTAACCTGGAAGGCCTTACAATCAGGCATGCTAATGGAAAATATGTTTTGAGGCATATCTTGTTGTGTTGTGTTGTGTTATTCTATTGTGTTATTCTGAAGCTGCAAGGTTTGGACTATCCTTAACTAGATCCACCATCCCTTGTCTGCATCAGGTGGTATCAAAGCTGAGTTGATCTTGTGGAGTGAAGGTTGACGTAGCGAGGCTAATCTTGGGAAGTTAATCTTGTTGGTGAAGAAATCAAATAATTTGAGTTGCAGATCTAGAGCACTAAACTTGTGGAATCTTTCCCTATTTTGTGCGAGGTGGCAGGTTGCAATCTGAATTGCATAAAACCTGGACATTGTCACAAGGTGGTCGATGTAGGGTTTTTTGCAAAGGGTTTCCCTTATATTTAAGGATGCCTTTGAGAAGATTGGACCCTGGTGTGATTGTAGATCTCTGTGATGTGGTGGAAGCAAAGATTTTTAAGAGGTTTTCTCAGTGGGAAATGGATTTGTTGAGTCGTGTGGAGAACTGGGTTGATAACCTTGTGAAGGAAAGTGTTGTTGAGCTTTGTAAATCTTACTAGAGTTGGGACATGCCAATTTGAAAGAAATTTGTTTGGCCTATTAGAAGACTCGTCCAAGAGAGAAGACATGCTGAGGTATGTGAGATTGGTTTTTATGGTCAATTAATGGATTCTACCATGAAACCTGTAGAGCAACTTGTGGCTATTGTTGAGTTACCTATGGTTTCTGACATTGTTGTTGAGCTTGTTGGAGCTGGTGAGAAGATTGGATTTCATGTTCAATCAATTGTGCCTAACATGGAAATTGTAGAGCATCTAGTTGTGCTTAATCAGGTTGTTGTCAATGAGGAGTTACATGTTGTTTCACACCTTTGTGATGATGGCGTTACCGAATTGATTTTTTTTGGTGTTGAGGTGCAGAGGTTGTTTTCTAGTTGTAGACTTGAGTCACTGGTTGACAGTGATAAGTCTTGTGATGAGATTCTGAGATGGGATTCTTCCTTGATCTTTGGTGATGCGTTGAAGGTTCAGTTTGTTTAGGATGTTGGACATGCTGATTGGTTGAGTTGTAGATTGGTTCTCTTTCCTATGATGGAGTGGAAACCTTTGGTGAAGATGAAGTGGATTTGGTGTTGTTCAGATGTTTCCTTTGGTGAGAAAGTGTGGGTCACACTTTTCTTTGTATCTTGGGAGTCTAATGCAGTAGCATCCTGGCTTCTTGATCAGTTCCTTGTGATTCTCTGGCACTTGGTCAAGGAGGTGGATGAGTTCGGTAAAGACCTTCTTTTACTTAGTTATTTGGGTGATAGTTCTCGGTCAAAGTTTGTTTCACTTCACCAATGGAGCTCAATGATCCTAGTGGTGATTCTCAGTTGGAAGTTCTGGTAGAGCTCGATTGATGATGGTCACTCAATGACTTGGTGTTTTATTGTTCAATGCTTAGTTACTGATGGGGTCTCAGTGTTTATGACTATTTCTCGATCACTGGAGGACTTGATCATTGAAGGAAGCTTAGTTATTGAAGGAGACTTGATATTTCTGGTGCTCAGTAATGCTTGTGAAGCTCGGTTGGTGTTCTTTCTTGGTATGTTTCCTAGCACTCAATAGTTTGGCTTACTGATGAGTGTTCTTGGAGAAGTGGGAGGCTAACTTGGTGTATTTAATGTTGCTATCTTTTGTTGGATTCTCCTATGTGGATCTGGAGGCCAGCATGTTGAATTTATTAATTGTAAGGCTATTTGAGAGCTGACTTGTATTGTATTTAATATTTGTTAGGAGGAGTTAATGGTTTCATCCAGATGACTTGTGGCTGATGATTAGTATTTAAGGGATGTTTGGGGTAGTTGTTTAGGATGACTAAGAGAGATCATGAAAGTAGATCTGGGGGTAGCACATAAGTGAATTTGTGGAAAAGATCCTATGAGATCTTGCAGATCAGATTGTAATCTGATAGTTTGTAATAACAGAGCTAGTGGTTTGCATACTTGGACACAAGGAGATTTCTTGGAGGCTTGCAAGCTCAATTTTAGATCTACCTTAGGGTTTCCATCAGTTACTAATAGTTTTTAGAACTAAACTAGCTAGAGTTGTCTTGGATCTTGATGATCTTGCAGAATCACTCTTGATTGTAATTGGCTCGGAAGGCCCTATAGCTGGTCATGTTAATGGAAAATATGTTTTGAGGCATATCTTGTTGTGTTGTGTTGTGTTATTCCATTATGTTTTTATGAAGCTACAAGGTTTGGACAGTCCTTAACTAGATCCGCCATCCCTTGGCTGCATCACCATGGACCCGTAAGAGGGGTGGAGGTGGAAAATACCCAATTAGGAAAAGCCATAAAAATATGAAACTATGCTTTGAAGAAGGCCATAACCAAAAATATGATTTCCTTTACAAGGCCATAACCAAAAATACCATTTCCTTCACAAGGCCATAACCAAAATATCATTCCTTCCATTTCCATACACAAGTAACAACCCTTATGGCCCCCAAAATATGTATATAATAAAAATGGCAACATGGATCCCATACATTCATGCCTCATCCCCTTCCTCCATGAGGAAGGACTCTACACTAAATGGGAATTCCCAACTAAATGTCTTCACCCATCAAGGCTATCTTCCCTCCCAAGGGTGATTTTAGCATTGCACACCCCAATAAAACAAGAACACAAAAGCAAAACCAGAAAATAAACTTAGATAAGAAGCCATGAAAGGCAAGCATAAAGATTCACAAAAATCATATATAACATCACACAAAAATTTGCATATTCAAACAAGTACATAAAATGAGTCTTCCATGAAAGAGCACCAGCCTTTCTCCAAGATATGGCAATGGGGTTTGAGAAGAGTTCCCTTCCTACAAGCCTTCCTTTGCTAGGTCCACCAAAAAATCCTAAGTCCACTAGAAGTCTCCAAAATTGGAGAGTGGAAAATCCACCTACCAAATTCCTCTCCATCCCACTTAAAATAAAAACCCTACCTAACCTCAAAGATGATTGGAGACACTATCATAGGGTTCTCTCTCCAACAAGAGGGAAATTCAAAATTGCAAATAGAGGAAGACATGGCACACTTCCCAATTTCATCATGTTCTAAAAAGGTATTTTTAGAAGAGGCAAAAATGAGAGAAAAACATCATATTGGCCAAAATTTGACCCCCAACCCAAAGTACACCTATGGGGTTATCTCATTTTAACCCTAACTAACCCCTAGGGCTACTTTTAACCTTTCAAAAGTCCACAAAGAGTTGACCCATGAAAATTTGAAATAAGATTCCCTCCCAAGGCTCAACAACCAAGATACCTAACCTTGGGATTCTACAAGGTCACTCAAAGGTGAAAGACAACTAATAAATAATTTATTTGGCTATGGAAACTCACATACACATGTTTCAATTGACACCACATAAAGTTACAACATGTCACTACACACATGGCATGCCAAGTAGACATTAATAAAATAAACACAATTTAAATAATACATTCAAACATTACTTTACAACATCTTACATAACAATGAGGTTATTTCTCCCTTTGGAGATAACCTTGGCTTCACAAGATTTTTCACATGCATCCATATTTAATTTCCCCTTATTTAATTCATGGTCAATTTCCTGCACACTAAATAAAAATATCAGTAGATCATGAAAGATCAAATGACATATATATATATATATATATATATATATATATATATATATATATATATATATATATATATATATATATATAATCACACTCAAATACAATATATAATCCAACTTCATCCACACTACATCACAAGAAATTCACATAATCTCAATAATACATTTCTTAATTTCAAATCAAGTTAATTCAAAACACATAAATATATCCATTAACCTAATTCATTAACCAAGATCATCTCACATAAACTTCTTGCATCAACATGAAATTAAGGCATAATATTCTAAATTAAATAATTCCCCAAATATCATAACATCAAGACCTAAAAATAAAATCATGGAAAATAGTCATAAATAATTTCTACACACAACATAATAACTGATTCACATTTCTCACATCAATATAACATCAAGGTGTAATACTCATAATCTCCTTCCTAACATTAGGACCTAATAATCAACTTTCCATTTAATACACGTCACAACATAATCTAAATTTAAATGGTCATTTATGTAAATATTCACATCCAATAGTAACTTTTCAATATTCATAAAGGGTGCATTTTGTTGGCTCCTTTTCTTTTAGTTGCAAATTTACAATTTTATTGACAAACTAGTGTCACTGACTCCTTAAACCCACTCCAAATCTAACAAGGAAAAGGACCAATTAACAAGGATCATAAGAATGATCCTCCTACACTTTGATCCTTGAATGATCAGGAAAGTATACCTATGGATTCAATTCTTCAAAGGAATCAGAAAACCTATTTGTATCACTTAGCACAAATGTTACTCATTTGATTTAAAGATTATATCATTTATAAATTATTTGATGTTGAAGAACTACTTCTTAAGAATAGATTAGTGTCTTATTCTAGGGTGTAGAGTCATCTTCAACATGTATCAATAGAAAAATTAATTCAAATACACCTAGAATCTAGAACAAATGCCTTACAAATTGTCCCTCTCACTCTCACACTCAGACATCAGATTCTTGCAAAAACTAAAAATCCTCTAAAGTTATCTTAAAGGATTTACCCCTTCCTTGAAAAGGAACTCAAAGATAAATTCATAATCTACTTTGTAAAACATATATTAATTTTTCTTTGCAACATTAACATATAAGAATTCAAGCATAAAACAAGAAGACATACACAAATTTGAGACAAAATTCTAGTGTATTCTCATTAATCTTTTTCAATATCAGTACATTGACAATGGTAGAATGCCAGAACAAAAATTGGACATCAAAACTCTATATTCTATTTAGTTACAAAATTCAACATCCTTAACAAAAAGATACAACTAACTATATATAGCATTCACTAGCTCATCCTGGAATCTTGGAAGAATCAGGATGCAACAAGCTTCGGATGGCTAGGAGAGGAAAAAGCACTAAAAGAAAAAAATAGTTACAAATCATTACAAAATAAGGAAAGCAAACTGGAGGAATATCTTCACAATCATTTAAAATCTTCAGCAGGTGGCACCTTCATCTGCATATATTCAAGGTAGTTTCATAAGTTGTTACATGGATAGTGACCGCCTCAACTGGCTAACATACATTGACTTCTTCATGATAGCTACCCTCTCTCTGCTCAATGATCAGGTGCCAAATGTTTCTTAGTCCTTGTCCATTTCTTCCAAATCAATGGCTACTAGCTTTTTCTTCTTGGGTTTTGTACTTTTATCGCACAATGCAACCTCCTCCTCACTAGGCTAGGTGTACTCCTTCAAATCCTATAGTATCTTCACATGCTTGTCCCATATAGAATCTATTATGGCCTTGGCATCAGCTAAAAACTTGGTGCAATCATTCTCCACCTTAAAAACATCATCTAGGATGTTGTTGAATCTGTTAATTTCCAAAGTGCCATCATTATTCAGGAAGGCCTCTTGGCTTGTCAGTAACTGATCCATATCTAACTTCCACTCCTCAACACCTATGATGTCACCATCACCCTTATGAATTGGAGGAAATTATTTACTAAAATAAATTCCAAACATTTCTATCTTGGCCTTGACCTAACTAGCCTTACCTTTCAAAAATTCCCAAGTAGCATCGATAAGTTCAATTTTCTCTCCCACTTCTCCAATGGATTCTAGGATATCAGTCCTGTGTGGATGCAACATTTCAAGCCTCTTGAAGAGTGCACCTTTTCTAGACCACATACTAAAAAATGGATCTAAATTAGCCACAACATTATTCACATTCCTATTTATCCTTCGCAACATGACATATGAATTATGGACTAAGTCCATATTTCCTTTTATTACCTCAAGTCTATGTTGCAGGATGTCAAACCGGCATTGAGGGCCACTTTCACCTTATCCTTCTCTGATTTGTCAGTTGCCACATTAGATACCCCTACCAATGGAAGTACTACAACTTCAACTTCTAAAAAAGGAGGATTGATGGCCTTGGATGCTTCCTCAAGTTTTCTTTTCATTACCTCCAACTCATCCTCCAACATCTTTATTTTCATGAGCTTTGCCTCTTTGTCCTTGGCCAATATGATGGAGTCCTCAAAAAAATTTCCATACCTGTTGGAAATTTGTATAGTCTTTGCCTTACTCAAGTGGGCAAAATGGATTACTCCCTTTGAAACCTAAAGATCACTGGTGTTCTGCATAGTCCAGATGATCTTATCCCCATTTATTTTATCCTCAATGTTGACCAAAGAGGGCTTCTGATTTCTAGGGGCAAGAGACCACATTGCCAAGGTTTAGGATCTTGGATCATACCTGCACCCTCTTATTATTTCCCCAATTTGGGCTTCATATGACAAACCACCTTTTGGTTGTCTCCTTATTTGATCAATGATGGAGGTTGAGGTTAGGTCCCACCCTGGAACTAGTAACATCCCACTTGACCTAACCAATTTCCTATCCTCCTCAATTGATATCTTCTCTAACGCTAGATCATATGAAGCTAGGGCTTGTAAGGCCTCACTGCTTGATCCTGCACACTTAGTTGTCTGACTAGAAATATCTTTTTTTTTCCTCTAGATCAAGAAATTCTTGAACTCATCACTCCTGATGAGGTTATCATCATTTATGAGTTCTTCTTGAATCAATTCACTCTCATCTTTGCATAACAATAGGGGAAGCTCAACCTTCTCCTATGTGTTTATCTTTTTTCCTTCTCTGATGCTTTTCCTTAGATGATGATGATAAGACCTATCACATGGCACCAAGGTAGTTAGTCTATCAATTCTCTTTCTTGTACTACATTATTTTGAAGATTCTCCCTCTTCAAGTCTTTGTTTCTTTTGAGGGGGCTCATCTGTATCACCTACTTCCTGAGCATTAGTTCCCTTTTCTTAAACTAGCTCATCAAAATTCTAAGGTGGGCTATCCTCCTCATATGAACTCTCACTGACAATCTCATACTTAGAGGATGAGTATACCTTCTCAGCTTGCATTTTAGCATCTAGTTTAGAGTCCAATTGATTATACAAGATGTCATAATTTTTGATCATCTTGTTGATCCTAGCAATGTATGGAAAATTAGGGAAAAAAATACTAAAGGAAATCCCAATCCTTTTCAATTGTGCCTCCAAATCCATCAATTCATGGACTTTTCCCAAGCTCTTTTCAATTTCTTCCTCATCTAGGATATTCTTGATAATATCCTCCATATCACAACCCTCATTCTCTCTAATGACCCCAATGCTAGGAATAATAATATTCCTTGCATTTTTTATAAAGTCCTCAAGGTCTACATACCTATATGTTTCTGAGGCAAATTTGAAATGATTTAGCCATTGAGAAAGTTGTGGTAGGGCTCTCTTTCCAATTGCAAAATTTGTTACTTTGAACATCTGGGGGGTGAAATTCCCTTTCCTATGTGGGGCCAAGATCTCCTTATCAGTCCAGATCAACTCCCAAATAAAATCCAATAAAGAAATCTCTGGTGGCACATACATGGGAAGAACATGTGGAGGATGTGGACATCCATACACTCTAATCAAAGTGAGCTTCTCACCAAGGTAGAAATCTCCCTAGTTTTGATCAATTGGCCACTTATCCACATATTCTCTAGGCCTTAGAAGCCCAAGCATCTTGACTGGGTGTCTAGTGATGTTTGTTCCCATCATGTTCAAAATTGGATTCACTATCCAATTTTGAAACCCATTGAAATCATTCTCATTTGAAGTAAAATTCCAAAGCCTCAACCAGAACTATACTAGGTTTGGTTCACTATGATTCATCTTCCTTGGTCTCAGCATACCCACATCCATATGGTCAATGTTATAGAACATGATCAAATGCACCAGCCAAGATTAATGCATGAACTTGGATGGCTTACTACTATCATTGATTGACATCAGGCCCTCATGCATCATGTCGATTACATACTAGATGTAATCATAATCTATATTGACATGGGATTTTTTCATGTCTAGGATGATCATTAGCAAATTTGCAAGCATCTTTTCTTCATCTCCATCAACCCCTAGGACTCAGCACAACCCATAAGCAAGGTACTTTATATAGAAATTGAGAGCCTTAAACTCGTATGGAGCTTTCATGTGGCTAGGGAGAAAGTCTATATATTTACCATTTCTAGGCATATGGTGAGCAACTTGGGTTTTCACAAGCTCTACCTATTTTACACACTTTTCCCTTTCCTTCCCTAGTTCAATCTATGTTAATGAAGAGGTATATAGATTGAAGGCTTTCATAAATGACCCTCTATCTAAGGTGACTAGGGCAGACTGGTCACTTCTATGTATAGACTTGGAGATTGGGTCATAATTCCTAGCCAACTTAATTAAAAGGTCAACATCCAAGAAGACATCAGGGACAACTAGCCTTCCCAATCCTAACTTCCAGGTGTTAAACACTAGAATAGACTTATCTTGGTTGCTATAGAAGTAATTAAATATATGGTACCCTTACACAGAAGGAGTAACAGGGTCTGTAAAATTAGTCAAGGAATCTGTAAAGGTCTCATCAATAACCTTTTTGTTTTGTCTCAACTCTGGGAATAATTGAATGAACTCCTCTGAATAATTTGGCTTCCCCTTCTGGTCACCACCCTACTCTTTTTCTCCTTCACTGGATGAAGCATGGCTAGCCTCTAGTTGACTCATTCTTTATGTTCTCAAGATACTCTGTAATGCAAATTATCTCTTTGAAATAGATACACTACAATAGCTTGGCTTCATAATTTTTCTCTAAAAATTGATAAGTGTAAGTGTAGGAGCATCTTGTCTATATATCTCTAATCAATGAATGCATGGAAATCATCAAAATCACTGCAAATCTTCCCTATGTCACCTTAGCATTCACTTCTATGTCAAACCAAATTCTAATCTAGGCTAGCCATAAGGTAAGAAGTTAACAAGATGCATTCAATTCTTGAAAAGAAAGCAAAAACCAATTATTATTTTTGTATTGCTTTAACCCTCAAAAAATATTAAAAAACCCTCACTTAAAATTGGATTGGCTATCTCATTACTTTTTCCATCTTGGCACGATACTTTTTCCATGTTAGAGCCACCCTTTTATTTATTTATTAGTGAACTTAACCACATATTATTTAGAGATTCAGTGACTAAAGGCATCTCATGATCTCAGAACACTTTACTCAATCCACGTCTGATCGCGAGATCTAGCAACTGAAACAATTCTCTGAACCTCCTAAATACTTTTCATAACTGAAGTTACATTGTGATAACAAGCGACCAAAGCCTTCATTCGATCTCATAACCTTTTCCTTAACTCACATCCGATTATGAGACCTAGTGAATGAGATGAGTCTCACAATATCACAATGTCTTCTTAACCTTAGTTAGATTACGTGATTCGGCGACCAAGGCAATTTTCATATTCTGTAGACCCTTTCTTTAACTGTAGCTTATTATTAGATTGGGAGACTGAACACATCTCCCATTCTCTAGACATCTTCTTTAACTCATGTTTGATCTGGAAATCTAGTGACTAAGGTACTCTTGCAATCTCAAGACATAACCTCTAACCCTAGTCAAGTTACGAGATTTAGCAAAAAGCCTTTATCTCCAAGTCACTAAATAACTTACTTAACCTCAGTAAGTTCTTGAGACTAAGAGCCATCAATTGATCTCTTAATTTATCTACGGTCCTCACTGAATCTCTAGCTATTTCAAGATTTGACCATTACTTCATTAGAATAGGAGACAACCATTTCTAAGCTTTGTTGCTAGATCTCAGAATGCAAATCACTAACTGCCAGCATTAAGTGATCATGAGATAATTGTTGCATTGAATCACCGGATCTTTACTAACTACACACTCAACTCTCAAATTTAATAACAACCATGGATCAAGATTTGCATCAACAACCTTTTTTGGATCGTTGAATATTTCAAGACTTTACCATGACATTGAGAGAATAGGAGATGACCACTATGTTGGATCACTGAATATTGAAAGATAACCACCAAGTACTTGGAGACTTGGAGAAAGCCATGTTCGTTGGGTTGCTAGATAAAATAACTAACTACCAAGAACTTATAGATCATGCAACAACCATTAGAAAATTACTCAGTCACCCGATCTTCAGATTAATAAACTTAGCAATTTGGACATCACAAGACCTAGCAAATGAAAGGAAATAAAAGCCATGTGCTAGAAAGGAGACTTAAGTGCCACAGAAAAGTAACACTCAAATAGATCATGGGTAGGTTTTTAGGCATAGGCAAAGCAAATTTTGAAACCCTACGAAGAACAAAGACCTACTTCCCAAATTAAGGTAATTTTCACAAAATTTCAAAGGCATAGAAAATTTTGGCTAATAGTTGTGGACATTCCCCCTCACTATGGAATGCTACTATCCAGGAAATGGAGTGCTTCTATGGGTGGAATTTTGCAATGTGACCTTTCCTTTGCAACTTTCAATATTAATGATCAGTTTTTCAAGGTTGAGAGAGAGCTAAGGGTAACCAATATGATTGAGAAGAACATTAACAATGAAATTACATCTTTTGTAGACACTAATATCAATGCTTTCAGGGTAGATGTCACCATTCTCAAAAGATAACCCATCTTGCCCCCTATCACTATGGAAGTGAATACCAAATCTAAAAAGGGTGAGTTATGGGTGATGTACTTTGATGGTGCTAACTATAAAGATGGTTCAAGAGCAGGTATTTTGCTCATTTCTCCTGAGGGAAACACTTATAAGTTCTCTTTTACTTTGATTTTCTCATGTACAAACAACATATCCGAGTATGAAGCATTACTAATAGGTTTGAAATTGGCACATAAACATAGAATTAAATGTGTAAATGTTGTTGGTGATTTGGAGTTAGTTGTGTCTCAAGTAAGATCAATTTATGCCTCTAAGAATAAAAGATTGAAACAATATAGGAATGCAGTATGGGATATAATTGAGAATTTTTATGCCTTCAATATTATGTGGAAGGATAGGAGCAACAATAAGATGGCTGATCTATTAGCCAATATAGAAATCAATCCTACTGACATCACTTTTGTAGACCTCTCAAAAGTTGAAACTCAGACTAGACCCAGTATGCCAGATAATATTGAAAACTAGTAGGTTTTTTAGGATGACCAAGATATCTTGAGATTCATGAATTGTGAAGATAAGTATCACGGTCAAGAATTGGATTGCTCAACTTTGGTTGAGATTGCATAGGGAAAAGAGGTTCTCCTTGGAAATGAAGTTTTGTAGCTTAAGACTAACAAGGTTCCCAAGGGACTTGTTTTAGAAACTATATTTGATAGTCAAGGTAGAGTCCAAATGGATACTAAGAAAAGAGACCAGATGGACCTGGAGGAAGTTAATCTTGGTACCCGAGAAACACCAAAAAATGTGTACATTGAAAAACAAATGTCTCAGCAGGTAAGAAAGTATTTGATTGAGTTGTTGAGAATATTTAGGCATGTTTTTGCATGGTCATATGATGACCTAAAGGTTTATAGAGAAGATCTATTTCAGCATATCATTCCTTTGAAAAGGGATGCTAAACCTTTTAGGCAGAAACAAAGACCAATCAATCCTACCCTGGCACCTAAGATGTAAGAAGAATTGATGAAGATAAGAGGTTTTGGGATCATAGAGCTTATTAGGCATTCTTCTTGGGTGTCAAACCTAGTTCCTATTAGAAAGAAGAATGGAGATATTAGATTATGTGTATACTTCAAGAACCTAAACATCTCTTCTCTGAAGGACAACTACTACTTTCCTAACATGGAAGCAATGTTTCAAAGATTGACTACGTCTAACTTGATGTCCATGGTGGATGATTTCTCTAGTTACAACTAGGTGATTGTGAAAGAATCAGAACAATTCAAAACAGCCTTCACAACACCTTGGGGAACTTATGTTTATGTAAGAATGCCTTTTGGTCTAACAAATGCTAGTGCCACTTTACAAAGAGCAATGGATGTTTCCTTTACAGAATTTATTGATGTTTTCCTTTTGGTGTACTAGGATGACTTAACTGTACATTCAAAAAAGGAAGAAGATCATTTTTCTCATCTAGACAAGATATTTGTGAGGGCTTTGGAATATGGTATTTCTCTAAACCCAAGAAAATGTGCATTTGGTGTGACTAAAGGAAAATTGCTAGCCCACTTAGTGGGGAAGTAGGGAGTAAGAATTGATCCAGAAAGAGTAGTGGCAATTGACAAGATTCAAAAACCAAAAAATGTAAAAGGAATATAATCTTTCTTTGGTCAAGTTAATTTATTAAGGAGATTTTTTACTAACTTTGTTGAGATTACTAGGCCAATATCTAAGATGTTAAAGAAAGGATCTGAGATAAAATGGGATGGTGAGCCTGATGAGGCTTTCAAGAATATCAAACAAGCAATCAAGGATGCACCTATGCTAAAGGAACCATATTATGGTATTCCAATCCATATCTTTTCCTTTGCTTCTTTTCACACTCTTGTTGCAGTCCTATTATAGAAATAATGATGATTTTTTTGAACAACCTATTGCATTCTATAGTAAATCTTTACAAGTTGCAGAATTGAAATATGATATCAATGAAAAGAAAGCATATGCAATTGTGAAGGCTATGAAAGCTTTTAGATGTTATCTGATGGGAGAAACCATGGTTGCTTTTGTACCAAGTGCTACAATGGAGGACATCTTTCACAGCAAGAGGTGTCTGGGAGGAGATGCAGGTGGATAAATAGAATTCAAGAATTCAACATTGATATCTAGGTCATCAAGTTGGTTAGAGGCCAAGGATTGGAAAAACTGATGGATCAGTCCAATCTTGATGAAAATCAGGTAAATCAGACTGAAATTGATTATACATGTGATATGGGTGTCTGGTATCAAGACATAATTTATTATTTAAGGAATATGAAGTGTCCATTAGGAATGGATGATAGCAAGAAAAGAACCTTAAAACTGCAGGCAATTAAGTATATTATCATCAGATGTAAGCTATGGAGAAAAAATATGGACAACATTTTATTAAAATGTGCTAATGAGAATTAGGCTGATAATTTGTTAAACGAGATGCATGAAGGAATATGTGGTGGATATTACATGGGTAAAAAAACTACTCAGAAGATTTTGAGAGCAGGGTTTTGGTGGCCCACAATTTTCAAAGATGCAGAAAGATTGGTGAGAAAGTGTGATGCTTGTCAAATATTTATGGTAAGGTAAATTTTTTAGGAAATATGCCACTAAGGCTAGTAGAGGTACATGCCCCTTTCCAACAATGGGAAATTGATTTTATTGGAGAGATACCAAACAAGTCTAGTGGAGGACACTCTTGGATCTTGGTTGCCACTGACTACTTTACAAAATGGGTAGAGGCTATTCCCACAAGGAATACAACAAGTAGGGTGGTAATTGATTTCTTACTAAATAACATTGTCACTAGATTTGGTTATCCTAAAAAAATTATTTTTGATAATGCAATGTATTTCAAATCCAGTGAGTACAAAGATTTCTACAAAGGTCTAGAGATTCAAATGTCATATTCCTCTCCCTATCATCCACAGGGAAATGGGCAAGAAGAATCATCCAACAATAGCCTGATAAACATTCTCAAGAGGATCCTTGAAAGTAATAAGAAAGCATGGAACTCAAAATTGCCATTGGTTGTATGGACTGATAGGGTAACTATAAAGAAGATGGTTGGGTGTGCACCATTTGACTTAATATATGGAATACATGAAAGAATGCCTCAAAACAACTTGTTAGAAATGTACAAGTTTGTCCAACTATATGATTATGATTTAGGTGATGAGATGCAGTTGAGGATTGAATATTTGATCAAGCTGGATGAAACCAAGAGAGAATCAGCTTCAAAGAACACTAAGATGCAATTGCAAGTTAAGAACTTGTATGACAAGAAAGATGTAGAGAGGAAGTTTGAACCAAATGACTTTGTATTACTTTGGAACACCAGATTGGAGGACAAAGGGAAACATGGAAAATTTAACACAATCTTGCTAGGGCCATACTTGATTCATGAAAAGTGGGGACCGGATTCATACATTGTCAAAGAACTCACTGGTGACATTCAATAATTTCCTGTTCATGGACAGTTCTTGAAGAAGTACTTATGTTAGAGGTATTTTTCTTTCCATGAGTAGTAGTTAGCTTTTTCTACATATTGTAATTTTTTGTATAGGTGTGGTGTGTTCTTTTTCTATCTGGTGTGGTTTTGTAAATAGGGTTTTGCCCAGTGCTCTCTGCATGTTATCATTGTTATCAAGTTTATGGTCTTCTCTCCCAAAAATTCAAATTTATTGCATGGGCACAAGTTACCCATCATCCCAAGATAGAGAAACTATTAGCCAAAATTTTCCATGCCTTTAAAATTTTGTGAATATTGCCTTAATTTGGGAAGTAGGTCTTTGTTCTTCATAGGGTTTAAAAATTTGTTTTGCCTATTCCTAAAACCCTACCCATGATCTATTTGAGTGTTACTTTTCCGTGGCACTTAAGTCTATTTTCTAGCACATGGCTTTTTTGGAAAATTGTCTATACTGGTGTATATGACTTAATATAGTGTTGTCATTATGGAAAAAAAGTCATATAGTGTTTTGGAGTCAGTGCACTTGATGAGAAGATCAAAAATTGGCTAAGTGTTGAAGACTAGACAGTGTATAGAGTACCTGAAGTTCAGAGCATCAGTGCACATGTGTACGACCAAGTTATGGTATGTGCCCTCAATGATAATTTGGTCAGATTCTATTCATGCTTAGTCTAAAAGCACATGATCAAATATGCATTTATGACAAAGTTACAGATAGTTGAAGTTACATAGCTAGTGTGTGCCAGAGAAAAACAAAGTAAGTAGCCAACTGTTGGCATTTTGATTTGCGGTTACATTATTATGTTGTAAAGGCTATGTGCCTATTATAATTAGGTTTTCAACATGAAATTATGTTTTTTTGTAAACATGCTTGAGCCAATTCAATTGGAAGTGTTGTATGTAATCGGTTAAAGGGCCGACCTAGTTATTTTTTTTTGTATGCGCATATAAATATTAGATGCACCCATTGTAATTAGTATGAGAGTTGATATAGAGTTAAGATAAGTAGAGAAGAAGTATGTGAAGAGTTGATAAGATGTATTAAAGCTTTACAAGAGGTCAAAGCATCAGCACATCAAAGGAACTGATTTGACAAGCAGTGTCACAGTGACAGTTCATCCAGCAGATATAGTGTGTATCTGTGATCAGAAGGTTGTAGCCTTCACCACTTGAGTAGTGAGCTCTAGGACAGTGAGTCCACACCCCTAAAAAGGTTTATTGTAAAAGACTCCTAACAGGGTCTGACCCTTGACAAGGTCTACTATACTAAACATATTGTAAAGCAACTCCTAACAGGGTTAAGGATCTTCTAACAAGGATCATAAAACACTAGTACAAAATATTAGTGGGTGTCAATTTCCATCGGGGTTTTTACCTATTTGGGTTTCCCCATAACCATATTGGTGTTATGTGTTGATTTCATGTTTCATGTTTATGTGGATGTTCATTTCAGTATTTAAGTATTCAAGTTAAGTTTAAGATTAAGTAAAAGAATAAATTCAATAAACACTAATTCACACCCCCCCCCCCCCCCCCGCTCAGTGTTCCCATTCCTAACAATTGGTATTAGAGCTTTGGTCCTTAGCAAAGAAGTTTAACCACTTGAGGAGATCATGGATAAAGAATAAATGAAACATCTAAAAAGAAATCTTGAAGCTACTCTTGAAGACTTAGACAACTCTAAAAAAGAAATTGAAGAACTTAAAGAAAAATTTAGTGATTCTCAAGTAGTCATCAAAAGGCTAAGAAAAGATTTGAAAGAATGCTCTACCAATGATTTAGGGATTATGATAAAAAAATATCAGTGAAGAAAACTCATCTCTAAAATAATGAATTGAATAAGTTGACTAACAATCGGGAAGTCTATGATGAACAAATCAAAGAGAACCTTCAACTGAATGAAGAATTAAGGCAAGAAAACATGGAAATCTTGGAGCTAAGGAACAACAAAGAAAACTTGGAATTTGAATTGAAAGAGGAAAATAATCACATTGATAAATTGCACACCAGTTATAATTTGATAGAATCTTAGTTGTATGCAAGAAGAGTTAAAGGAGATACTAGCTGCATTGGATACAATGAAGCACAAAATCAGATTGACAACATGTGAGCAAGAATGAAAGCACAAGAAGACACCTCAGATGCTAAGGATACTGGAAGTCATACTAAAAATCATGTTGAACCTTCCAAGAATGAGCGCAAGTCAATAGATCAAACTTTTTATGCATGTAATAAGCATGGACATATAGTAAGGAACTATACAGAGGTAAGACCTTTCAATGGTTACTATTATTCATGCAATAAATTTGGTCATAGAGCTATGAATTGTAAGAAAAGTTAGAAAAACAAGACTCAGCATAATCAGAGAAATCAAAACCAGTCAAATATAATAAGTTCTTAGAATATTAAATGTCAGATATGTAACTATAATGGTCACTCTATAAGACAATGTAAAATGGTGACCCATGTCAATGCGCCAAGGAATATAAGGCCTCCAATCATTTGTCACTCTTGTAACAAGGATGGACACATCTCAAAGTTTTTTAGATCAAGGACACAAGGTCAAGAAATCCCTAAAAAGCTCGAAGAACCAGTATTGGATCTCGAAGGAGAAGTCAAGTTTTTGAAAGCTTCAGAGGATGCGAGCTTGATTTTTTCAAAAGAAAGGAAGGATAAGATTGATGAGTATGTATTGGATGCATCCACATTGGATGCACCCTCTACATCTACATGAATGGCCCTCAAGGTCATAGGGAGAGCTAATTTAGCTCTAGATCCCTGCGCAGCTGGTATACTCACCCTTAGAGTATGCACCTTTGGACTTAAGAGATTGGAGAGAAAAAGAGACCTAGCATTTTATTGTGAAGGATTGAAGATTGATTCATTAGTGACTAGTTGTGCATTTGATTGGTTGTGGAAACCCTTGTTCGTCGCACCGATTCAAAAGATCTTGGAAACCATTTAGAAAATGATATACAAGTAAGTGATGGCTACTCCTATTGTATTTGATGTTGCGGAGAAGAAAAGATATGTATTTAAGAGGCACCCATTCAAATCGACATTGGATGACCTAGAAGGGGCATTCTCCCACACGCCTATGGGTGTTATGCATGTCAAAGACATTAGGGCGTACATATATTATAAGAAAGTGTGTGTGTGAATTTTGTACCTATCTACAAACACAACACTTCAATAAAACATTAGAGGTTAGCAAAATCAGAATCTTGCAAATAATTGAAACTATGCTAACCAGGTGATTTACTGCCTTCTAGTAGGTGCGAGTATGATGTTCTTAGATTGGAATCGAGATCAGTGACAATACAACACCTAAATGAAGGATTTGAATGCAAAAGAATGAAATACTATATGAATGCAGATTAATCTATATTTTTGTATTTTTTGTGCAATAATATGAAAACTATATGAATCTAAGATAGATGAATGAAATTGAATGTAGATTTAATCTAAGAATGATATGAACGATATGAAAATCTATGATATGAAACTATGCAAAAACTATGATCAACTATGAAAGATCTCACAAATCACCTGTCGCATGTGCTTAATCCTTTAATCACTAATTCACCAAAGTAATTGTGCAAATTCGAGTGTTGATGATTATGAAGAGTTGAGCCTTGTTTTTATAGAAATCCAGGGCTTTGAGGATGCAAGAGAAAAGCCATAAATCACTCTTGATAAACTCACGTTGATTTTTGAGTTATCAGGAAATCAGAGATAATTAACTCATAAAAATCATGCAAAAGTAGTGTTTTAACTCAAAATAGAGTTTAGATCAGATTTCAACTCATCATCAGATGTTGAGTTTCAATTTAAAATTGATTGTTAATTTCTAGTTGCCTACTTTTCTGATTGTGAATGATTTAATTATAAATTAATTTAAAAATAAAGTGATTTATTCTCAACTTAACTGATTTTTGAATTAAAACAATTGATTTATGGGTTAATCAATTATTAAATCAAACTTTATTCTAAAACTATATTATTAAAAATTGACAATTGACATTAATTAATTAAATAAGAATTTAATCAATTAGTCATGAGATTTTAGATTTTATTGTCAAAATTCAATAATACAATTTAGGAATAAATAGAATTAAATTTAATTAAATAATCAAGTGGCAGTATTAAATCTAATTAATTAAATATTTAGAATATTCAATTAATCAAACTTTAGGATAAATAGAATTTATTGCCAAATAATTATTAAATCAAGAATAATTAGGATAAATAAGAATATTGCTAGGAATATTCTCTGATGTGAAATTTAGGATAAAATCAATTAGGATTCGATAATGTGCAGATGTGCCTTAGGTTAGGACTTTGATGTCGATTTCTTTTATTTGAAGATGTAGGAGGTTAATGAACCTATAGCCCATTTTTGGGGTATTACATTTTGCCCCTCTTTGAATCACTATGCAAAGCGTAGTGGTTCAAAGAATAATTTGTGTATGATAAAGATGTATAAAATTGATTTGAAAGATTAACTGATTCTGAGATAGAAACTGATTGAAAGATTTAAAGATTTAAGATTTAGGTCCTGATTGACCAAAGATAATGTTAATTATAGAAACAATGAACCAGTGATTACGAAAAAGTGTCAAAACACCTAATTTTGAACCTTATGATTGCAAAGAAGTGAGTGACTGATTCCAAACTTGATTGTCCCAAGAGAATCATATTGGTATCACATCCTGAACCCATCAGTTATGAAGAAACAAGGAAATGACACTAATGAACCATTGGTTACAAAAAGCTGATACAGTTTACAAGATAGATCTAGGATACTAGATTGATAAGGATCTTGCTGAATCTGATATGCCCCAAGAGATGATAGATTTGCCCCAAGCGACGAGGACTTTTGATGAATCAGTAACTAGACGTGGTTATTGTCTTGATCACTAAGGAAAGAAATTTGATTTATAGATTTGATTGATGTGTAATATCATGCCCCCTTCGGGATTAAAATTGAAATCTGACAAGAAAAGTTAGCATTGAAATGGTTTAGAAGTATGTTAATTGATTTGAGATTTGGTTATACACATTCTACATCATTTAGAGGTCCTGGAGACCAAGTTTGACTAGGTTTGACCATGAGTTGACCATGGTTGACCAAGTTGAAATTTTGATAGTTTGATTTAAGTTAATCAGTTAAGTTGAATTCTAGATTTCTGTGATGATTGAAGGTTGATTATGCAAGCAGTTAGACATCCTGGGTCTGAAAATTTTAAATCATGATTTTGACATAGTAAATGATCTTAGATTTCAATTTTGATCCTGAAAATGGGTTCAGAACATCGAAATTAGCCAAGGGTGCAATTTTGAAAATTAGGTCAAAAGCTATATAAGGACCAAAAGGGTCATTTTCAATTCATTATTCACATTTGACTTTTGAAACTTTGTAGAGCCCTCTAAGCGAGAAAATGGTTGCGCTAAAGGTACCTATCTCTTCCCACTGATTTGAGAGCAACCAGAGACATCAGCAGCCTCCACAGTATGGACATCTGGTAAGTGGACCTCTGTGCCTTTTTGTAAATTCCCTTTTTTCATGTTTGTAGCATTTTTAGGGTGTTTTTTGTACGTTTCAATTTTTCAATTCACACATGCATGGAAACTTGTATGACTGTCCTTCGTGACTCATATGACTTTTCAATGTCCTGTAGAGTGTCATATCAGAACCCCCCTAAACTCATTTGAGAGGGACCCAAGAGCCATACGACATTTTGTCGGGTCCCTCATCTATCATACAGTGATCCCTAGAAATTCGTATATGCATGGTTTTTTGTATGGGACCATGCTAAAACTCGTATGAGTTTTTATGCCATTCTACATTGTCATATGGAAAACAGTGAGCTTAAAACTCATCTTTAGGTCAAAATTTTTTATTTTCTAATTTCTTAGGTTGATTACCAAGCATTTAATGCACCTTATGAGATAGTGAACTTTTGAATTTCTATACTGTTAGCCTATTTTTCAACCAAATTACTAATAGGATTCCCCATTTCTATTCCGTGTAGGTTATATACCCTAATGTTCATGTGCGCATCTCACATCCTGTGACTCAGAGACTCTGTGTTTTGTTGCCTTACCCTATGAGGGTACATCTTGCATCCTATGGATTCAAGTATCTGATTCGGTTACCTAAGATTAAGGTTAACCATGGACTGTTGACTGCATTGATAGAGCAATTTCATTCAGAGACCCAGACTTTCCATTTAACCACTGGAGAGATCAATGTCACACCTGAGGATGTATATAGGATATTGTGCATTCCATTTCATGGTCCTCACCTAGATTATGTGAGTTTGGGGTAGTCTGGATTACATGCCTTTAGACATTTGTTTGGAGATGATACACAGCTCATTGGTTCTATTTCCTGGGAGTTATTAGTGTAGTACTATGGGCAGACCCATAGACTAGAGTGTATTATAGTAGGCATGATAGGAGTTATCATCATGTCTGACCATCAACAGAATGGTCTATTGATGGGTTGGGCCCTGATGGTGGCACAATTGATGGCCACTCCTTTTGAGTTAGCTTGGGGTTAGTCCCTGCTTGCACATATGTTCTTTGAGATGCATGAGATCGTGTATCAGGAGAGCAAGTCTTTTTCTTTTGGTGCATTAGTTCTTTAGATATGGGCCTGGGAGCACATCCCAGTTTGCAAACTAGTGCGTCAGACACATTGCTAGCCATAGGAGCTGGTCATATATATATACTCTGGTTATGTTACACAAGTGCACATGGGTCACACAGATTACTTCAGGCGGTGTCTCAATGATATGACTTTTGTAGTATGGAGACTATATTTGTTGATAGAGGCCTGGCCCACTGCGAGGGAGTAGTTTAGTTATTTTTGTTAGAGCTGTGTATTGATTGGGCGAACTACTATTGTTATTGAGCGCTTCTTGATCACTAGAGTATGGAGGTAGTGTGGCATCATTCAGGATGCACTAGAGTAGCTTGCAGCTTATGCACGGATCCATAGAGAGCTCAGATTAGGATGGTGCCCTAGATTATCATATGCTCTTTGTACATAGGAGTACAATGGTATCATTCATAGAGATTAGGACTATAGAGAAGATGTGTTAGATGTTGGTTTTATAGATGGATTCATTGGATGGCATGCAAAGCATCCTATACATAGGTTTTCTGATCCTACGGAGTTGATACTCTCCATGGAGGAGGCCATGGATGTCATAGGTGCATAGGTGTCAACTAGTCGAGGATAGAGATGTGCACAAGTATAGATGCCCTAGCCTACACCTCTAAGGCCAAGAGAAATGTTCACACCTCCATAGAGACCATCTAGATAGATGAGACCACCTCATCCCTCTAGTTCTTCAGTAGGCAAACCTGTAGTTTTACATAGGAGATCGACTAGAGGAGAGAGTGGCACTTTAGGTAGTGTGAGTACAGTGAATGAGGTACTAGGTGGAGAACAAGATGTGGGTGTCAGTCCAAATCCTTTACAGGGTGATACTAGTTTTGATCTTGGTGCTGAGGTTAGATGTCATAAGGTGCAGAGATCAAAGACCATAGAGCAGCCAGCAATAGATACTGATATGCTTGTGGCAGATGTAGATCCCAGTGTACCATTGACTCCTCAGGATATTATTAGATGATTGAGATTATAGGTCTAGGAACTGAAGGTATAGAGTGCTCAGTGGGAGGAGATATTCACAGAGGCTAATAGACAGAGATCTGAGCTCTGAGAGGAGAATAGGAGATTACAATCAGAGGTGATACATTAGACCTTGAGAGAAGCTTACTATGTTTTTGCATACTACACTATTGTACTTTCTTCTTAGAGACTACCCACATACTCTTAGTATATGATAGCTTCTAAGGGAGTGAGGGCACCTAGAGCTGAGGCAGTGCCTGATGCACCACCACCACCTCCACCAGATGCAGAGGATCAGCCATATAGCTGATCTGTCAAGATATTCTAATATCTTTTCTCTTTTGTTCATGTATACTGTTCTAACTTTTGATAGCTCACCTAAGCTCATTCTTTTGTACTTTGTGCCAATAGTGCACCCTTGACTAGTTTTAGTTATATGATATGATATGAGATCAAGATTTTGGTTGACTTCATGTGTACTTATCATGTTTTTTATTTATGATGATGTAAATGCTATGGATAGTATAGAATGTATGTATGGATTTATGCAATGCAATGGTTTCTTTCAAATGTATGAATGTTATGAAAATGTAATTGATTATGGAAAATGTATGAATATGGATGGAATGTAGATGTAATAAATGAAATGATCATGAATATGTAATGGAAATGTAACAATACACATGATATGTTTTGCAGGTATTGATGAAGACAAGTACTCAGTCTTATATCAAAAAGGATGTCTAACCCAAGATGGTGCCTACTTGTGGTTTTGTGAGGAAACCTTCATGTGAGATTCAGCTCTTCATTTCCATTTGAAGTTTAGTTCTAAAGGATTGTTTAATTGTTCAAGAAATTTGTGAGATCATGCAATCATGCAAAGTGCAAAATGAAATGCAAACCTAAGACCTAGCACCTAGTCACTGATTATGTGTCGATTTGTTGTCATCATTGAACTTTTTAGGTAACCAAATAAATCAATACAACATCCACTAGTTAGGAAACTATGAATATATGAATATTGATTTGTATGTGCAAGAATCAATATAACGCCCACTGGCTAGACAACCATAGACATATGAATATTGATTTTGTTTTCAGAATGTCAGATTAGATATAAGCACCAAAGCACAAATGCTAGGATGACCCAAATATCATGTCCATTTTGATATAGCAATTTGTATAAGCATCAAAACATAGATGTCATGATGAATAGAATACACCTTGCAAAAAAAACACATCAAGTAGTCCAGAGATAATTTTACATCCAATGTCAATTACCCATAGTGACCCTTTATCATTCACATACTTAGGTAAGATCGCATTTCACAGTAGGAGTAAGAACTTTCTAGAAAATAAAATAGTGAGATCAAACTTCCTTGAATTTTCTATGTATCAATGGTCGAGGTACTCATGGCCATCCAATATGAGATAGAGGCTCTTACAGACGGACACCATTTCAATCCAGAATTTCCAAAGTTGTTAGATTTTTACATACAAGAAGAAAACAAAGAAAAGATTATGCCCCCAGTCATCACTCTCTAAATCCTGTAAAGGACATCATCAAAGAACTCGAAGGGACATAATATGAAAAAATCTCAATGTGAATCAGTAAGCATACAAGGAGATAAAAGCATGTAAAAGGATAGATTGTTTTCAATTTGTGTTTGATTACGTTGTTGTAGATGCAAAATCCTTTATGGAAAGGAGACAGACTTGACTGATGTGGATATAGCTTCAAAGGACTCTGACTGGATATGATACATCTAGGATACACTGGAGGCCATAAGATATGACTTTGATTGCCCCCAAGTTTGAACTTTGATAGGATACAGATGCTTGAGCTTATTAGTGTACAGACCGACTTATTGAAAATAGGAATGCATAAACAAACTGGGAGATATGTACAAACTAAAGCAAGACTGAAAGTCAGGAAAGACATGGATTGCACTGATAGATGGAGCATTTGAAACAAGTGGCACCCATTTGCTGAGTTTTCACCATCTTGGCAGAGATTCTATTTTCGCTACAAAGGCACCTGTTTCCAGGTTTTCACCAAGGCACTTTTTCTTTTTCTCATTTTTTTTGTGTTTTTCATTTTTTCAATTTTTTTGTACTTTTGATATTTTTTATTTTTTCTATGAATCATCAAGGTGCCCATTGCTAGGTTTTCACCAAGATGTTCATTTTTTCAGGACTTTTTCCAATTTTTAAGATTTTTTTAGGACATTTTACCATACATTGAATGCCTTAGGCGTAGAATTTCTTTAGATGGAGAATGTTGATTGGTTCCTAGAGTTGTTCTCCTTCATTCATTGAGAGTTGATAGGTTGCAGAGCCAAAAGTAGCAGTGATTACAAAAGGGACCCAGCTAGTTGGGTTCAAACTTCCCCTTGCATTCTCTATGTGATTGATTTTTAGGATTCTCTCTCAAGACTAGATCACCAACCTAAAATTCTTTGTGTCTGACTTTCTTGTTGTAACCTCTAGACATTCTCTTCTAATATACTCTAAGATGATCATACATTTTTTGCCTGCGCTAATCTAGTAGTTCAAGTTCTTGAAACCTAGACACTCTATAGTCATCATTAGTTATGAGACCATGCATTATGATTCTTAGTGATGGGATTTCAACCTCAATAGGTAGTACCGCTTCATACCCATAAACTAAAGTGAATGGTGTAGCCCCAGTGGGTGTTCTGATACTTGTTCTATAGGCCCAGAGAGCTGGATTGATCATGAGATGCCAGTCTCTTCCTATTTTATTAATAGTATGGTGCAATATTTTCAATAGATTCTTGTTTGAAGCCTCTGCTTGTCCATTCCCTTGAGGATAGTAGATTGATGACTAATGTTGTGTAATCTTGAATTTAGCACATAGATCATCTAAGTCTTTGTTCTTGAATTGTCCACCATTATCTGTGACTATAGAATGTGGAATACCTTACCGACATATGATATGGTTCAAGATGAACATTGAAATTTGTTTTCCAGTCGCTTGAGTTAAAGGAACTGCTTCTACCCATTTTGTAAAATAATTTGTAGCTGTGATTATATGGGTATGTCCATTAGAAGAATGAGGATGTATAGCTCCTATAAGCTCAAATGCCCATTGGTGAAAAGGCTATTGTGTAGTGAAGAGAATTAGATCTCTCCCTAGTGCATGAATTAAGTTTCCATGTACTTGGCACTTTTGACAGTTCTTAGCAAACTTGATAGCCTCTTTTTCCATTTCAGGCCAATAGTACCTAGCCCTAATAATTTTTTGAGCTAGTATTAAACCGTTTGAGTGTGACCCACAAATACCATCATGGACTTCCTCTAATGCATGTTGAGACTCTTCCTATTTTAAACATCTAAGTAGTGTACCATCTAGACCTCATTTGTATAGATCATGACCAATGATGACATACTGGGATGCATTTCGGATAAGGTATCTCTTTTCATGGTGTTTAAAGGTATCGAGAATGATTTGGTCTTTGAGATAAGAGAAAAGGTTTTTGTATCTAGATGAATCATGACCAACAATAGTGTAGATCATGCAGGTTTTGGGAGAATCATATGCAAGATTAGATAGTTCTTCCACTAGGAACTCGTAGTGTAGCTCATGTTCAAGTTGTTGTAATAAAGTAGATAGCGTTGCCACTGCATCGGCAGCCTTATTCTCTATTCTAGGTATATTCTCAAAGGTGATAGATATGAAGTATTTATTTAGATCATCTACCATTTTCTTATATGGGATCAACTTTCCATCTTTCATTTGGTACACATCATTGACTTGGTGTATTACAAGTTGTGAGTCTCCATGAATGTGTAATTTTGTTACTCTCCACTCAATTGCTATCTTCATGCCATTAAGAAGGGCTTCATATTCAGCAATATTTTTTGTACAAGGAAATTTGATTCTGAATGCCTTAGGGATTGAGTATCCTTGAGGTGTGATGAACAATATTCCTTCTCCAGATTGATTTTACGTATAGGAGCCATCAAAGAACAATTGCCACTCTCTAGAAGAAAGATTCATGATAGGATAATCTAGGAATTCCATTTTCATTGGAGTATCATCAAACAAAGGTGCATTTGCTATTTGATCAGCAATAACTTTTCCTTTGATAGCTTTTCTTTCAACATATTTAATGTCAAATTCACTTCAGAGCATGACCCATTTAGCTAGTCTAGCTGTGAGGGCAGCTTTTCTTAGTAGGTATTTGAGTGGATCAATCTTAGCTACCAAATGTGTGGTATGAGCTAGCATATAATGTCTCAATTTCTATGATGCAAAGATCATAGCTAGACAAGCTTTTTCAATCATTGAATATTTCTTCTCATATTCTACCAATTTTCTACTGATATAGTATATAGCTCTTTCCTTTTTATTCTCATCATGTTGTGCAAGAAATACCCCCAGTGATGTATCTGTGGTGGAGACATATAAGATCAATGGATTCCCTTGAATAGGAGGAATCAAAATAGGAGGATTTCATAGATATGTCTTGATATGATTAAAGTTCTTTTCACATTCCTCATTCCATGCAAAGGTCACACCTTTATGTAATGTCTTTGTGAAAGGTTGTGATATGTCTGCTAGCTGAGATATGAAGCATCTAATAGATTTTACTCTCCCTTGTAGTGTTCTCATTTGACTGATATTCTTGGGAGGTTGCATCTCCATGATAGCCTTAAATTTTGTTGGATCAACTTCAATGCCTTTCTTTGAAACAATGTAGCCTAAGAACTTTCCAGAAGTGACACCAAAAGCATACTTCTTAGGGTTCAGTCTGAGACTAAACTTCTCCATTCTATCTAGTATTTTTCTCAAGTCATGAAGATGTTCAGATCTTATCATAGATTTTGCTAAAGTATCATCAACATAATCCTCCATAGTTTGATGCATCATGTCATAAAAAATAGATGTCATAGCTCTCTGATATGTAGCACAAGCATTCTTAAGCCCAAATGGCATGACATTCCAACAGAAGGTACCCCATGCACATGTGAAAGTAGTTTTCTCTTGATCCTCTGGAGCAATTTTTATTTGATTATATCCAGAAAAACCATCCATTAAAGAATACATCTCTAAGCACGTAGTCATGTCCACTATCATATCAATGTTAGGTAGCGAAAAATCATCCTTAGGGCATGTTTTGTTTACATCTCTAAAAGTTGTGCACACTCTTATAGATTTGTCTAGTTTTGAAATAGGTACAATATTAGAGATCCAATCAGCATAGTCAATAACACGGATGAATCCGGCTTTTAGTAGTTTCTCTAATTTAGCTTTTACCAAGAGTGCAACATGTGGATGCATCTTTCTTAATTTTTTCTTAACAGGTTTGAATCCTAGAGATATAGACAAATGGTGCATTATAAGATCAGGATCCAACCCTGGCATATCTAAATATTTCCATGCAAAGTTGATCTTCTTTTCTATCAAGAATGTAGTAAATTTTAGCTTTTTTTCTTTTGATAAGGATTGTGCTACATGGATCAACTGTGGTTCTTCTGTTGTTCCCAAGTTGATAGATTGAGTGGGCTCAATTAGAACTAGAGATCTGTCCTACAAATGACTCAGAAGGACATCAAATATCTCATCCTTAGGTTCCTTAGAGAGGTTTTCACCTCCGAATATGTCTTTTATTTTTACTTTTGTATGTTCTGAGACTGCCACAAAGTGGTTTTCACCCTCAGAACTCTTTTTCTTTTTATTCTTATTCTTTTTTTTTTTTACTAAGATATTTGATGTCTGACTCCATCATGATAACACTTGGTTCACTGATGGAAGTCCTTATAGGCTCAACTACATTGAGGTAGAAAGAAAGGGCATAGTCATTTGGAAAGGTATAAATACCTTGGTTCAAATTCGTAGAGGTTTGGTCAAGAATTTCAGGATGTTGGATAGTCAAAGCAGTGAAAGACTGGGAAATAGTGTTTACAGATATGGATCTATCATCGTTGGTCCTAACCCAATGTTCGAGTTTAAAGGTGATATTACAACTTAAAATGTTCAATTCTTGAATAAGCTCAATGTCATTGTGGGAGTCCACTTCAACCATCGGTGGATCAGACTCGCTAAGCTCATCATTTCTCTCTAGACTTACATTGGGTTTAGGTGCATATTGGTGAATAACATCAACATGTTTTTCTATGATAAGCTCATCTTCCTCTGGAATGGCTCCCCATTCATAGTCATTAAATTCTTCATCTATGCCTCTAGGAAATTTAAGAACATGAGTAAAGTTAGGATGAATACCCCAAGAAGGTTTACCCTCAGATTTTGATTTGAATTCATACTAATGAGAATCTATCTTAGAATAACTACCACCTTCCTCTTTGTCTATTTGATTGTCTTCGAGATTAGCTGGTTCTTGTGGTGAAACTATCTCTTTCTCTATGGTAGGTTCTTGTGTTTCTACTACATTGATTCTTTTTACTGGATCATCTTCAACTTCAAGGAGGTCTTTTAATTCTTTAGGAAAACACTCATAAGGAATGAGCTCTTCAGTGGCATCTGAATCATCACTGTCAAATTGTTCAATTCTTTCTTCCTTTAGCTGATTTTCTATGGAGGGCTCAATCTATTCTAAGACATGTGGGGAGTTCTTGCTAAGATAGAAAGGTTTCTTCTTATATCCTAGACCTATTGTATTCTTCTTTGTGCAGCCATGATGGTCAAGAGGTGATAGAAGACCTTTACAATGTAGTCCTAGAGGTCATTTTCCTTTGTATCCCATCTTTGTGATCAATTTGTCTCCTAGGCCATATGACTTAGAAGGGATCTTTGGTGTTTTAGAGTCACATTTTTTAACAACTTGATATTCATGTCCATCTTTGTATAGCCATGCAAGCACAGCTTCATCTTCTTCAAACTCTTGTTTGGACACTTGTTCTGCAACAAAATTTCCTTTATATGCTTCAAGAGGTTCTTTAGACTCCTTTTTAGACTATTTTAGAGTTTGTCCATAGGACTTAGGCAAGATAGGGAGAGATGTCAAAGATAAGACTGGCTCTATAGTATATTCTCCCATACAATTTTCTTTGATTTTAAACTCTTTAGCAATGTCTTCCATCTTGGATGTCGAAGCAATGTCTAGCTTCTTAGTGGAAGATTCTATGTTATTAGGAACAAGTTCATCAACACTTTCTTTTAATGCATTGCAAGTTGTATATAGATCTATTGGAATCATCACCTCTACTCCTTCATAAGGAAATTTCAAACATTGATGGTATGTAGAAGGAATAGCTTTCATTTGATGTATCTAGGGTCTTCCTAGAAGGATGTGTAAGCCAAAGGTAGATCAAGAACTTGACATATAGTATCTCTGATAACTAGACCTATTCTGATAGGTAAGACAATTTTTCCCATGGAAGATCTTTCTTGCTCATCATAGGCTTTGATAGTTATCTTCTTTCTAGGATCAATGGCCATTTCTAAAAATCTCAATTATGTAATCAAGCTAAAAGAACAAATGTTTAGACCAGCGCCCCCATCTATCAACACATATTTGACATGATGGTTTTGGATCAAGACTTCAATATGCAAGGGCTGGTTATGAAGATGACTCAAGGAGTTATCATCTTCCTCTGAAAAGGAAATATACTATGGAGATGTAATATGACCAACCAAAGTCTAGAATCTGTCCAAATCAAGGTTATCAGGAACATTGGATCTGAGCAGAGCTTTGTCTAGAATGGCTCTATGAGCTAGAGATATCCAAAGTAACTCAAACATGGAGATTTTTGCATTTGTATGCTAGAGTTGTTGAACAATACTATATGATGTAGGCCTCATGTCTTTAGGGTTTGAATGTTTAGATGTAGCCTTCTGTTTAGAAGTAGATGAAAGATTGAAAGGCACCTTAGGGACATTGGATGAATCTAGTATTTGTCCTTGTAGATGCGCCTGAGCTTGTGATCAAGTAACTACATTAGCTGATTGGTTTTCTCTATCTTTTCTTACAATTGTGATGATATTGCAACACTCAAATAGACTTGGTTCAACTATATTGATAACAGCATTGTTTCTGGAGTAGGCATAATTGACTTTAGCACCCATATTAGGCTGAGAAGAAGAATCTTCTTTACCATGTTTTGGAAATGGTTCTGTGAATGTTGTATGATCATTATTACTCTTATGATTATCAATCATGATTTCTCCATTATCAAGTTTGTCTTGTATGATGTGCTTCAAGCGAATGTAGTTATTAGTCTTATGACCCTTATTGCGATGGAATTCATAGAAATCATTCTCTCTCCACCATTTTGGTTTGGGTTTAGGATCAAAGACTTTTATCTTAGGCAAGTAGATAATTTTGTTAGCCAATAGAGTTTTCATGGCAGATTCCAAGGATTCTCCAAGAGGAGTGAATTTGTGGTTAGGATCTGTAGCCCAAGGTCTATAATCAGATGACTTCTTGTTGGACTCTATTGCTTTAGCTTCGAAAGCTTTGATGGCTTGGGTACCAACAGTGAGATTGAAAGTGGGTGCCTTAGATGGGGCATAGATAGTATCAACAATGCTGTTAGTGACAATGCCTTTATTCTTATTCCAGTTTTTTTTCTTATCCTTAGAACTAGATCCAGATTCATACTTGTCCTTTTCAAGTGTGATGTCTCCTTTTTTCACAAGTACTTTCTCAATTTTGATCGCATTATCTACCATCTTATCAAAGGATGTATGATTTTTCATTTGTAAAGGGTAGTTAATTTTTGGAACAAGATTATTGATGAAAATTTCCAGTTTCTCAGTTTTTGTAATGGATCGAGCATATAGAGAAACTTCTTCCTCCATCTCTTGAGAAATGTCAGGAATGGTTCTCCTAGATATTGTTTCAGATTGCAGATGTTGATCATGGTGACTGGATGTTGGATATTGTATGAGTATTGTTGGTAGAGTTGATAGGCACCAGAGCCAAAAGTACCAGTGATAAAAAAGGGACCTAGCTAGTTGGGTTCAAACTTCCCCTTGAGCTCTCTATGTGATTGATTTTTAGGATTCCCTCTCAAGACTAGATCACCAACCTGAAATTCTTCGTGTCTGACTTTCTTGTTGTGACCTCTAGACATTCTCTTTTGATATGCTCTAAGATGATCATATGCTACTTGTCTATGTTCATCTAGTAGTTCAAGTTCTTGCAACCTAGACACTCTTTAGTCATGATCAATTACTAGACCATGCATTCTAATTCTTAGTGATGGGATTTCAACCTCAATAGGCAGTACTACTTCAGACCCATAAACTAAAGTGAAAGGTGTAGCCCCAATGGGCATTATGATACTTGTTCTGTAGACCCAGAGAGCTAGATTGATCATGAGATGCCAGTCTCTTCCTATTTTATTAACTATACAATGCAATATTTTTAATAGATTCTTGTTAGAAGCCTCTTCTTGTCCATTCCCTTGAGGATAGTAGATAGATGACCAATGTTGTGTAATATTAAATTTGGCACATAAATCATCCAAGTCTTTGTTCTTAAATTGTCCACCATTATCTATGATTATAGAATGTGGAATACCATACCAACATATGATGTAGTTCAAGATGAACATAGATATTTGTTTTCCATTTGCTTGTGTCAAAGGGACTTCTTCTACCCATTTTGTAAAATAATCTGTAGTTGTGATTATATGGGTATGTCCATTAGAAGAATGAGGATGTATAGCTCCTATAAGATAAAAGGCCCATTGATGAAAAGGCCATTGTGTAGTGAAGGGAATTAGATCTCTCCTTGGAGCATGAATTAAGTTTCCATGTACTTGGCACTTTTGACAGTTCTTAGCAAACTTGATAGACTCTTTCTCCATTGCCAGCCAATAGTACCTAGCTCTAATAAGTTTTTGAGCTAGTGTTAAACCGTTCGGGTGTGACCAACATATACCCTCATGGACTTCCTCTAACGCACGTTGAGACTCTTCCCATTCTAAACATCTAAGGAGTGTACCATCTAGACCTCATTTGTAAAGATCATGACCAATGATGACATACCTGAAGGCATGGCGGATAAGGTATCTCTTTTCATGATGGTTAAAGGTATCGGGGATGATTTGGTCTTTGAGATAGGAGAATAGGTTTTTATATCTAGATGAATCATGACCTACAACATTACAAATCATGCAGGTTTTAGGGGAGTCATATGCAGGATAAGATAGTGCTTCCACCAGGAACTCATAGCATAGCTCATGTTCAAGCTCCTGTAATAAAGTAGATAATGTTACCTTTGCATTAGCAACCTTATTCTCTGTTCTAGGTATTTTCTCAAATGTGATAGATATGAAATACTTCTTTAGATCATCTACCATTCTCTTGTATGGAATGAGATTTTCATCTTTAGTTTGGTACACATCATTGACTTGATGGATTACAAGCTGTGAGTCTCCATGAATGTGCAATTCTGTTACTCTCCACTCAATTTCTATTTTCATACCATTCAAAAGGGCTTCATATTCAGCAATATTGTTTGTATAAGGAAATTTGATTCTAAATGCCTTAGGAATGGAGTATCCTTGAGGAGTGATAAACATGATGCCTGCTCTAGATCCATTCTGTGTATAGGAGCCATCAAAGAACAATTTCCATTCTCTAGAAGAAAGATTCATGATAGAGGAATATGGAAATTCCATTTACATTTGTGTGTCATCAAACAAAGGTGCATCTACTAATTGATCAGCAATAACTTGGCCTTTAATAGCTTTTCTTTCAACATAGTCAATGTCAAATTCACTTAAGAGCATGACCCATTTGGCTAATCTACCCGTGAGGGCAGCTTCTCTAAGTAGGTACTTTAGAGGATCAATTTTAGCTACTAAATGTGTTGTATGAGCCAACATATAATGTCTCAATTTTTGTGATGCAAAGATCACAGCTAGACAAGCCTTTTCAATCATAGAATAGTTATTTTCATATGCCACCAATGTTCTACTGATATAGTATATAGCTCTTTCCTTTTTATTCTCATCATGTTGTGCAAGCAATGCCCCTAGTGATGTATCTGTAGTAGAGACATATAAGATCAAAGGCTTCCCTTGAATGCGAGGCATCAAGATAGGAGTATTTGATAGATATTTCTTGATATGATTAAAGTTCTTTTCACATTCCTCTCTCCATGCAAAGGTCACACCTTTATGTAATGTCTTTGTAAAAGGTTGTGATATGTTTGCTAGCTAAGATATGAAGCATCTGATAGATTGAACACTACCTTGCAATGTCCTTATTTGACTGATGTTCTTGGGAGGTTGCATCTCCATTATAGCCTTTACTTTAGCTATATCAACTTCAATGCCCTTCTTTGAAACTATATATCCTAAGAGCTTTCCAGAAGTGACACCAAAAGCACACTTATTAGGATTTAGTCTGAGACTAAATTTTTCCATTCTATCTAGTATCTTGCTCAAGTCATTTAGATGTTCAACTCTAATCATAGATTTTGCTAAAGTATCATCAATATAATCCTCCATATTCCTATGCATCATGTCATGAAAAATAGAAGTCATAGCCCTCTACTATGTAGCACTATCATTCTTAAGCCCAAATGGCATGACATTCCAACAAAAGGTACCCCATGCACATGTGAAAGTAGTTTTCTCTTGATCCTCTGGAGCAATTTTTATTTGATTATATCCAGAAAAACCATCCATCAAAGAATACATCTCAAAGCCCGCAGTCATGTCCACTATCATATCAATGTTAGGTAATGGAAAATCATCCTTAGGACATGCTTTGTTTACATCTCTAAAATCTGTGCATACTCTTATTGATTTGTCTAGTTTTGAAACAGGTACAATATTAGAGATCCATTATGCATAATCAATAACTCAGATAAATCCAACTTTTAGGAGCTTCTCTAATTCAGCTTTTACCAAGAGTGCAACATGTGGATGCATCTTTCTCAATTTTTGCTTAACAAGTTTAACATTTGGAGCTATAGATAAATGGTGCATTATAAGATCAGGATCCAATCCTGGCATATCTGAATATTTCCATGCAAAGTTGATCTTTTTCTCTGTTAAGAATGTTGTAAATTTTTGTTTTTCTCCTTTTGATAAGGATTGTGCTACATGGATCAACTGTAGTTCTTCTGTTGTTCCCAAATTGATAGATTGAGTGGGCTCAATTAGAACTGGAGATCTGTCCTGTAAATGACTCAAAAGGACATCAAATATCTCATCCTTAGGCACCTCAGAGAAGTTTTCACCTTCGAATATGTCTTTTATTTTTACTTTTGTAGGTTCTGAGACTGCCACAAAGTGGTTTTCACCCTCAAAACTCCTTTTCTTTTTATTTTTATTCTTATTTTTTTTACTAAGATACTTGATGTCTGACTCTATCATGCTAATGCTCAGTTCACTGATAGAAGTCCTTGTAGGCTCAACTGTATTTAGGTAGCAAGAAAGGGCATAGTCATTGGGAAAGGTATAAATACCTTGGTTCAATTTGGTGGATGTTATGTCAAGAAGGTTAGGGCGTTGGATAGTCAAAGTGGTGAAAGATTGGGAAAGACTATTTACGGATATGGATCTGTCATCATTGGTCCTAACCCGACACTCGAGTTCAAAGGTGATATTACAACTTAAGACATTCAATTCGTGAATAGGCTCAATGTCATTGTGGAAATCTACTTTAGCCATCGGTGGATCAGACTCGATAAGTTCATCATTTCACTCTAGACTTATGTTAGGTTGAGGTGCATATTGGTGAATAACATCAACATTCTTTTCTGTAACAAGTTCATCTAGTTCTAGAATGACTCCCCATTTATAGTCATTTGATTCATCTTCTATTTCTTCATCTAGACCTCTAGGAAATCTAAGAACATGAGTAAAGTCAGGATGAATACCCCAAAAAGGGTTGCCCTTAGATTCTGATTTGAATTCATACTCGTAGGAATCTATCTTAGAATAACTACTACCTTCCTCTTTTTGATTGCCTTTGAGATTAGCTATTTCTTGTGTTGCAACTATCTCTTGCTCTATAGTAGGTTCTTGTGTTTCTACTACATTAATTCTTTTTATTGGATCATCTTCAGCTTCAAGGAGGTCTTTTATTTCTTTAGGAAAACACTCATAAGGAATGAGCTCATCAGTGTTGTCTGAATCATCACTATTAGATTGTTCAGTTATTTCCCCCTTTAGTTGATTTTCTACGGAAGGCTCAATTTGTTCTAGAACATGCGGGGAGTTCTTGCTAAGACAAAAAGGCTTCTTCATGTATCCTAGACCTATTGTATTCTTGTTTTCTTGGCCACGATGATCAAGAGGTGACATAAGACCTTTACCCTGTAGTCCTACAGGTCCTTTTCCTTTATATACCATCTTTGTAATCAATTTATCCCCTAGGCCATATGACTTAGACAGGATATTCAATATTTTAGCATCACATTTTTGGACAACTTGAGATTTAAGTTCATCTTTTTATAGCCATGTGAGCATAGCTTCATCCTCTTCAAACTCCTTTTTAGATATTGTTCTACAACAAAATTTCCTTTATATGCTTCAAGAGGTTCTGTAAATTCGAGCTTGGACTATTTTAGAGTTTTCCCATAAGACTTAGGAGAGATAGGGAGAGATGTCAAAGATAAGACTGGCTCTATAGTATATGCTCCCATACCATTTTCTTTGATCTTAACCTCTTTAGAAATATCTTCCATCTTGGATGTTGAGGCAATGTCTAGCTGCTTAGTGGAAGATTCTCTATTATTGGGAACAAGTTTATCAGCATTCTCTTTCAAGGTATTGCAAGTTGTATACAAATTAGCTAGAATTGTCACCTTGACTCCTTCATAAGAAAACTTCAAACACTGATGGAATGTAGAGGGAATGGCTTTCATGTCATGTATCCAGGGTCTTCCTAGGAGGATATTGTAAGCCAAAGGTAGATCAAGAACTTGACATATAGTATCTCTGATGACAGGACCTACTCTGATAGGTAGGACAATAGTTCCCTTAGAAGATCTTTCTTGTTCATCATATGCTTTGATAGTTATCTTCTTCCTGGGATCAATGGCCATTTCTGAAAATCCCAATTATGTAATCAAGCTAAAAGAACAAATGTTTAGGCCAGCACCTCCATCTATCAACACACGTTTGACATGATGGTTTTGGATCAAGACTTTAATATGTAAAGGCTAGTTATGTGGATGACTCAAGGAGTTATCATCTTCCTCTAAAAATTAAATGTACTATGGAGACGTAAGATGACCAACCATAGTCTGGAATCTATCTAAATCAAGGTCATCAGGAACATTGGATCCGAGTAGAGCTTTGTCTAGAATGGCTCTATGAGCTGGAGATATCTAAGGCAACTCAAACATGGAGATTTTAGCATTTGTGTGCTAGAGTTATTGGACAATACTATATGAAGTAGGCCTCATGTCTTTAGGATTTGAAGATTTAGATGTAGCCTTTTATTTAGAAGTAGATGAAAGATTGAAAGGCACCTTAGGGAGATTTGATGAATCTGGTATTTGTCCTTGTAGATGTGCCTGAGCTTGTGATTGAGTAACTACATTAACTAATTGATTATCTCTATCTCTTCTTATAATTGTGATGACATTGCAACACTCAGATAGGCATGGTTCAACCATATTGATAACAACATTGTTTCCTGAGTAGGCATAATTGACTTCAGCACCCATATTAGGTTGAGAAGAAGAATCTTCTTTATCATGTTTAGGAAATGGTTCTGTGAATGTTGTATGATCGTTATTGCTCTTATGATTGACAATCATGATGTCACCATTATCAATTTTGTCTTGTATAATGTGCTTCAAGTGAATACAATTATTAGTCTTATGACCTTTATTGCGATGGAATTCACAGAAATCATTTTCTCTCCACCATTTTGGTTTAGGTTCTGGATCAAAGACTTTCATCTCAAGAAAGTAGATGATTTTTTTTGCCAATAGAGTTTTCATGACAGATTCCAAGGATTCTCCGAGAGGAGTGAATTTGTGATTAGGATCTGTAGCCCAAGGTTTGTAATCATATGACTTTTTGTTGGACTCTGTGGCTTTGGCTTCAGAAGCTTTGATGGCTTGGGTACCAACAATAAGACTGAAAGCAGGTGCCTTAGATGGGGCACAAATATTATCAACAACGCCATCTGTGACAACACCTTTATTCTTGTTCCAGTTTTTGTTCGTGTCCTTAGAACTAGATCCAGATTCATACTTGTCTTTTTGAAGTGATATGTCTCCTTTTTTCACAAGTACTTTCTCAATTTTGATCGCATTATCTACCATCTTGTCAAAAGATGTATGATTTTGCACTTGTAAAGGGTAGTTGATTTCTGGAACAAGATTGTTGATGAAGATTTCCAGCTTCTCAGTTTCTGGAATAGGTCTAGCATATAGAGAAAATTTCTTCCTCCACCTCTTGAGAAATGTCAGGAATGGTTCTCCTAGATATTGTTTCAGATTGCAGATGTCGATCATGGTGACCAGATGTTGAATATTCTAGGAGTATTGTTGATAGAATAGTTTGATTAACTCCTCAAAAGTTTTGATAGTAGGGGGCATTCTAAAGAACCAATGAATGGATGATCCTCCCAAAGATCGAGGGAAAAGATGCATTAAGTAGGTTGGTTCATGCATAAACTCCATAGATTGAGTACAGAATTCTCTGACATGATCTTGAGGGTTAGAGTTTCCATCATACTTATCAAATTTAGGCATCTCCACTCTTTTAGGGAATAGCGGCATGTACAAGTCTTTATCAAATGGAAAAGGGCATAGAGCTTCCATGGAGAACTCCTTAGGTTCCTTTTCTTTCTCAAGTTTTTTAAGTTTGACTTGCATGGCATGCATCTATTTCATCATAGCCGTGATAGGAGTTTCTTCCTCATGTGTAATTATATCTTCCACATTAAAGTTTGGAGGAAGTTTAGCTCCTTGATGAGCTAACTCTAGAAAGTATGCTTCTCTATCTTCCTTCAAGAAATGTTTTATCATTCTTTTGAAGTCATCATCATTTTGATATCGAACAATTTCAGAAGGTGTAGGTTCTCGATCCATACTGTGTTGAGATTGGTGTCCTTGAGACCCGTGATGTGTCCCTCTATGAGACATGTTAGGATTTTTAGGGCTCCCTGGATTAGATTGAGGTTGGGTTTGTTGATTACCTCTGTGAGTTGATGGAGGGGGTATGTAACCAGTTTTCAATCAAAAATTGCTAGGACCATCGTCTTCGTAAAGACCAAAATTGTAGAGTTGTTCAAGAGTTGGGGCCTAGAGAGTATTCAGAGGTATTGTATGGGATACCTCTCCAGATTTTTTGTGTGACAAAGCTCTGGTTTCCACCATTAACCTTGGGTGAAGCCAAAGAATAAGATGAAGACAACTAAAGAATGAATTGATTCTAGAAGATCAAATGACACAACCTTGTCAAGATTGAAGTGATTAAAGAATAGATCGGACGTAAATGAAGGATATTGTGCCACAGTAGTGTGGTTAGATGCCCAACAGATGGCAGGCATGAGCTCACAACACTTAGCCATTTAGTAAAAAGATTGAATTTTGAAGATAATTTTGACAAGGTTTTGAAACAAGATGAAAAAGACTCAAATCGATAAATTAGAAGGTTAAATCAGACTCAAGTGACCACTTTAGGAAAATGAATGTATTCGTTATAGGTTCTGCTCTGTTCCTGACACAATGATTTGTTTGACAGATTTTGGAAATAGGCTATAAAATTGGATTTCTGATAAATTTGACCAATCCCTGACAACTTTGGCTTTGGCTTTGATATGAGTTTTGAAATTTTAGGATGACTTTTGACACCAAAAAATATTTTTGCTTCAGATTTGCAATTTTTCAATTTTTCAGTATCAGTTTGTTTGCAAATTTTTCTATCTAGTTTTTAAAGATCTGTATAAAAGTTTGTCTCAAGTAACCAAGAAGATATCAAGCACGCAAAATAGCAAGCAAGGGAAGCAAGCAATCATCTGAAAACAATGAACAAGGGAAAAAGAAACCTTGCACATGAACAAGCAATAGTGACTTATTGTGCTAATCCCTAGAAGTGCTAATTGTGTATGTTCCAAAAAAAATTTCAGTAATGCACATATTCCTAGAAAAATAAAAAAATTGGCCTCACTAGGGTTTGTAGTAATGGTCTGACTCTGCAACTTTTGTGATCTCAAGAGGGTGAACTCCAATCTAGGCACACCAGGGTTTTGACACAGTCCAAGAAATTAATCAATCAAGAGTTGCTAGGGAGATCTGATAGCCCAACAAGAGACCACACCTATGAAGATTTCCTCCACAAGGACATTTATATAGCGGTTGTTGCTACCATGATGAAAATGGCTATTAACACTTGAGGTTCCATCCATGTGGTTGACCCAATTAAGGGAATGTCCACTATGGTTAACCCTCTCTAAAGGTGACTCACAAAAGATACCATAGGGGGACTAGATCAGATTCAAGGATCTGGGTTTCTAGTACTGTCCAAAAAGAAAGTAGAGCATAATCCCCTAACCTCTTCACTTCACCAAGACAAAGCAGACAAATTAATTCAACATGCTAAGACCAAGATTATCTCACAAAGATCTATGACATCAACTACTTATGATCTATCAACCTCTCCAGAGAGAGAATGTATCAATCAAAAGTTGAAGACACGAATCTAATAGAACGTGAGACTTTCTTAATACCTTCCCTACTTACAAGGGGATCCTTCATCAAGAGGAACTTTGTATGAATAAACAAGAAAAAGAAGCTCAATCTCTCAAGATCATCCATAAATAGTGTTCATAGGGCCTATTTACTATGTGTAACAGATATGCAAAAACCAAATCTATGTTCATTTTATAGCCCAAAAATTGAAGTCTGATTTATGAAAGTAGGAAAGGCACTCAAGCTAGACACGTGAGATGTTTGTTTTATGTCCAAATTGAAATGTTTTCAGATGTAGTAGAATACCTAAATTCCCTCACAATGCACTTAGTATATTTTACCTAATTTTTAGCTTTGTTAAGCAATCTCGCACAAGCAAGTCACAAACTCTCCGACAAGAAAACAAGTAAACAAGATATGCAACGTATATTCAACTTATGAAAACCCTAGGGTTAGATCTGAAAATCAATTATTAGGAGCAATAATAACTAGCAACTAATCCAAATGACAACTCATATCATTCATTGAACCATGTGAAAAATAAGTGCATACCCATCACAAAAAAAAAAAATTTGTTGCATTTGACCTAGTCAACAAGACCTGATTTTTTTGATATGATTTTGGCCACAAGAATAGAAATGCAAAATAGAGACCCCTATTAAAAAATAGAGAGCTTTCCAAAAATGTAAAATTTTTAGAAAAATCTCTTCATTTGTGCCCTAGAGACCCATTTTACCAAAATAAACTAGTTTTTGTAAATTGACTATTTGAGCTATTATATTACATCCAAATTTAAAACACAAAGAATGGACCCCCTGTAGAATTTAAAGAGCTTTCAAAAATTGTAAAAATTTCCAAAAAATATGCTGATTTGTGTTATAAATTAATTTTTTCCAGAAAATCAAGAAAAATTTATTAAAAATTCAAAACATCTCAAAAAATTCTGAATTTTTTATTGAAGCTTCCCTGATATGTCTCCAACCTACAAAACAAATTTCAGACCAAAACTCTAAGCCGTTTGGGAGATAAAAGTAAATTTTTGAAACTTTAGGGTTTTAGCTCCAAAAAAAAAATCAAAACCAGCATGTAAAGGTGGGTTGCCCCATGGTGGGCACCAGAAATGTGTGTGTGAATTTTGTACCTAGCTATGAACACAACACTTCAGTAAAACATTAGAGGTTAGCAAAAATCAAAATATGCAACTAAGAACAATATAGCTAACCAGGCGATTTACTACCTTCTAGTAGGTGCGAGTATGGTATTCTCATATTAGACCGAGATCAGTGACAATGCAACACCTAAACGAAGGATATAAATGATGCAAGAAATAAAATATGAATGCAAATTAATCTTTTTTTTAAAATTTTTGATGCAATAAGATGAGAAAAACTAATAATAAATTAATCTAAGTGGATTGAAATGATATGCAAATTAAGCTAACAATGATATGAAATATGAAACTAGAATGAATTGAAAACAAGATTGATCTTGGTGCGAGATATGAAGAAAATAAGAATTCAGCGAAAATCTTTTCTGCAGCAGCGATAGATTAGAAAAGGGCTCCTTTTCCATCAGAAAGAGGAGGCAAGGAAGCAGGGCGTCTTGCTTCCATCTTCTTCCCCCGAGGCTGGCTTTCATGCGAACACTAGCTCGAAACATAGAGATGCCAAGGTTTTTACTGGTTATTGTTTCAATTGCTTGTTATATGGGCACAAAATGTTGGAATGTAGGGAACCAGACCAAAGATCATGTCGATCAGATTATGAACACTTAAAGAGTTTCATTGCTAAGTAGAAGGATAAAAGCATGGCCGAATCTTCTCTAAAAGAAAGAGGGATTGAAGAAAAGAACTTTAGTTCCTTAGCAGAGGCTTCGACTAGCTTTAAGAAATTAGGGCAGAACAATGAACCTACATTTAACATTTTATAGTTCAATCTCTAGATAGGCAGCTTGATATGTTTGCAAAAGCCAAGTATGCATTAAGGGCCAAGCTTAGTAGCGGGTACGCAAGTATTCATGAATCTGGAATTAATTCAGATCATAATGCCAATATACCCCAGTCAGGTTCGGGGGAAGGAAAAGTTACAGCACAGGCTACCTCAGGGCACTTCATAGATCAAAATTGGGCATGGCATTCGGTTAAAAGGAAGAATAAGGTTAGGGTTTCTACTTTGGCTCACATTGATAATAGTTTACCATTAAGGAATGTGTTTGATTTACTAAGTAAGAAGGAAAACTTACCTGGCATTTACTCAGCCCCGCATAAAAGGAAAGGAGTTATGATAGGTAAGGAAATTAATAGGGCACCAGCACATCAGAGCAAGAAAGATGTGTTAGCACAGCCTAAGCAAAGGAAACCCTACCCTATTATAGCCAAAAATCCTTCTCTACCGGGGATTGGAGGAACATTGCAACTACCAAAATCTATAGCCCTCCACATCGCAAAAGATTAGCAAGGCCCGCTCTGTCTGATTGTAAGCAACATGGGCAATACTCTGTTCTACAAAATAATAATCACTAGAATCTCACATATACACCTCCCCATAGGCGTGGTAAGGATCAAAATAAAGGCATCTCAAAGGTTGGTATGCACTATGATAATCTCATCCTAGATAGTGATGCTATTGTCCAAAAGCAGAAATACCTTGCAGACACATGCTTAATCTGCATATGGAAAGGTATAGGGGTTCCTATCAATGTCTTAGTCACAGAGCTGACATCACTACTTCCTGGAGAGGTAAGTATTTCTCGACTCATGGAAAATTTCATGTATATTGATTGCAAGAATATAGATATTAAAAATAGCATTAAAAGAAAAAAGTGTCTTAAATTTAGAAGTATTCCTTTTGCCTTGTTTGATTGGATCCCTCTATTCAATCCCATGTATTTGAAGAATTTTAAAGTTGAAAAAGCTGTAACCATTAAGAATGTACCATTGGAATTGTCTAGTCAGGATATTTTCTATAATATAGGAAATAAGATTGGTAGTTTTATTAGAATGGCTGAAACAACAAACATGCATGTAGATTAGATAATCATTGTAGAATTGGATTACCACCAAAAATATATCTCTCCTATACAATTAAGTTTCAATTCTAACTCTATTATTGTTAACCCAATTATCTTAGAAGATTATATGGAAATTAACAAAGCCACCAATATAGAACAAGCAAGCACTAATCCATTAAATTGATTTAGCAATGATTATGAAATCCACTTCTGTAAGGGCAAGGGAGGTTTCAATATAAAGGGACCTAAAGAATATAATGCAGATAGACCTATATCTCAATTTGAGCCTAGAACTTTAGGGGAAGATCAGGGCAAGTTGATAAACAACCTTCCACAGGAGATTAAGGATACAGGAATTTTCCCCTTAGAAGGAGAGGAAAAGGCAATAGTTTCCCCCTCTTCATAAAGCAATGCATAAGGAGGACAATAGAAATCTAGTTCTTAATTTGGAAATGGGGGACTTAGCTGATAACAGTATGCCCAACCCAAATGTGGAGGGTATTCTATTTTTGGAAATAGAACAGATAGAGATAGAAAGCAAGACTTTCAAAGATGATATAGATTTATTAATAGATCAATCGATGTACCCAGAGGGCTCATCCACAACAGCAAATAGGGATCCTGAAGAAAAATGTAATGAGGAAGTAGACCAAATTATAAAGTGCTTAGGAGAATCTCTTGTAGAGGATCTTATGAAAATGTTCATGGATGAAATTTTTGATATGGAGGAACTAAATTACCAGAGAAAAACATTAATTAGATATATCAGCAATGCAACTTTAGTTCAGGCAAAGAAGGAGAATAATGAAACAATACAACTATTAAAAACCCCTAATCAAAGTGGTGATAGGCTCCTAGGAGACTATGAAATAAATGCAAAGGATAAAGGTGAAGATAGACAGAGTCCAAAAAAGGACCCTATTTCTATTCAAAATGAAGGCTCAAGAAATGAGGGAACCAATAAAGAGGTTCCCTGTTGCAATATAAATGATACCGAATCACTGCACAAGGGGAAGGAACTAGAAACAGCAATCTCGATAGAAATAGAATCCCTTAATGTGATAATACCAAAGAATCTAGATGAGGTAATTGAGATCTATGGTAAAGAGATTATAGATAACAATGAGATCAATATACTAATGGAACCAGAACAAGTGAGTGCAGGGCAGCAGGACAAGATCATCAGTATAGCGGGAAACATGTCAATGGTTAAAGATTCCATAGAAGGCCTCTTTGGCATAACTAATGAAAATAGACATTTGGGAATAGAAATGAATAGAGGATGCCTTAGTACACCAAATATTAACAGAATCAAAAAGAAAAGAGGGAGAAAATCAGCTATTGAACTCAAAACCATAGATGGAAATTCAGGTAATCAAAAGAAATTAGCCGATATTCTGAACACAAGGAAGGGGAAGTGCCTTCCCTGAGAACAATGAAAGTCACTACATGGAATATTAGGGGACTAAATGCCCCTAATAAGTAGAGATTAATTAAAAGATACCTTAAAAAATTTGACTCCGAAATTATTTTATTACAGGAAACTAAACTTAATAAAGTAGGAAGCTCCAAGTTCAGAAAAAAATTAGGCATATGGAAAGTAGAGTACGTGACCTCAATAGGTACTTCCAGAGGGTCAGAAATATTATGGGATCCTAGGAAGTTAGTAGCCACACCTTTATCCCATAATAGTAACTGGTTGGCTCTAGAAATTAAAAGTCTAAAGTCTAATTTAAAATTCAACTTAATTAACGTATATGGCCCCATACCTAATGAGGATAAGAGGAGAGTCTGGCAGGAAATCCACCTCTTTTTATCCATAAATTTAGATTCCCTCTTCTTTATTGGGGGGGATTTCAATGCTATTTTAGATACAGAAGAGAAATATGGGGGTTCTCAATATATATCACAAGCTCATAAGGATTTCAGTAAATGGGCATCAGAAAATAATCTAATTAGCATAAACACAAACAATGGCATTTACACTTGGAACAATAGAAGAGTAGGTTTTAGCCATATAGAAAAAAAATTAGATAGATTCTTCGTTAAGATGAATGATGGAATCTGTAACTTATTGTATAGTGTAGAGATTCTGCCAGAGGTAGGATCGGATCATTTTCTGGTTAGGCTCACTTTTATAGAGGATTCCAAACCAGCTAGAAGTCATTTCAAATTCGAGTTTATGTGGTTCCAAAACCTAGAGTTTATAAATCTCTTGGAGGAATGGTGGAAACAAATTTCAATAAAAGGATATAAAATGTATTGTTTAACAGCAAAATTAAAAATTATTAAAGATAAAGCATTAGAATGGAATAAGAACAATTTTAATAATATCTTCGAAGAAAAGGATCAGTTGGAGCAAGAAATAGCTGACCTCAACAATTTAGTTATAGAACAAGGTATGGACGAACTAAGCTATCATAGAGAAAAGGAATTAATGGCTAAGTACAATGATATTCTTCTTAAAGAAGAAATTTTTTGGAGACAAAAATCTAGGGAGTCTTGGTTAAAAGAAGGAGATAGCAATACAAAAAAATTTCATAACACCACTAAGTGCAATAGAAGCATCAACAGAATAGCTTAAATTAAGTCCAGTGATGGGCTTATAAATGAGGACCCTAAGCAGATATTGAGTGTGATTACGAACTTCTATCATACCCTTCTCAATGGTGTAAAAGCATCTGACCTTTCAGCACAAAATGAAATGCTTAAAGCCATTCCTAAACTGATTACGGAGCTCGATAATAAAATGTTAAATAATAAGTTATCCCTCAAAGAAGTCAGAGTGGCAGTATTCCAACTTCACCTGAATAAAGTGTCGGGTCCGGATGGTTTTCAAGTAGGTTTTTTCTAGAAGTGTTGGCATTTTATTGGGGAAGAGGTATGGCAAGCAGTGGAAGCTACCAGGAATGCGGGGTCCCTGCTAAGTGAAATCAATAACACCTTTTTTGCTTTAATCCCAAAGAAAAATGAAAGTGTGGATCCTAGGGATTTCAGGCCAATATCCCTCTATAACACAGTATACAAGATCCTCTCTAAATGCTTAGAAAATAGACTTAAAACACTGTTGCCCAATATAATTTCTGAAGAACAGACAGGTTTTGTAGCAAATAGATTGATCCTGGATGGAATAATTATAGCACAAGAATTAGTCCATACTGCTCAAATGACAAAGGTACCAAGTATGTTTATGAAAATAGATATTCAAAAAGCATATGACAAAGTTGAATGGAGATTCCTTTGCAAATGCATGGAAGCTTTCGGTTTCTCTAAGCAATGGGTCAATCTTATTTTTAATTATATTTCAACCCCTAAGATATCAGTTCTAATTAATGGCACTCCGGAAGGCTTCTTTAGTATCTCGAGAGGCATTAGGCAAGGGGACCCAATGTCCCCCTTTCTATATGTAATCATGGCAGAAGCTTTGGGAAGATCTATAACAAAGAGACATTTGGAAGGAAAGATCTCAGGTCTACAGGTCGCTAAAAACATTTCAAATATCACACACCAACAGTTTGCAAATGATACAATTCTACCTAGTCAAGCCAACTGTAAAGAAGCTAAAGCATTTAAAGATATCATAACTATTTACATGAAAACCTCAGGGCAATGGGTTAACCCCACTAAATTAGAAATTTTCTTCATTAATACCTCACCGAGAGTAGAAAGAGAGATTTGTAAGTTGATGGGTTATAAAATTGGCAAGTTTCCATGTAAGTATTTGGGCATTAACCTGGATAAAGGTCTCCTATCTTCCAAACTCTGGCAACAAGTGATTACCAAAGTCCAAAATAAGAAGAGCTCATGGAAAGGAAGATGGCTAACAAAGGTAGGAAGGACAACTATGATCAAGTCGGTCCTTTCGGCCATACCCACGTACCAGATGTCAATTCTCCCTTTACCAATAAATATTAAAAAGAACCTAGATAAAATGTTTAGAGAATTTTATTGGCAAGGCCCATCCGAAGACAAAAAACTTGCCCTAATAAAATGGGATACCTTATGTAAACCTATTTCTAAGGGAGGCCTCGGCATTAAAAACCTTCTATGGAAAAACCAAGCCCTAGGAGCTAAACTTATATGGAGAATGTATAAGGAATCTGCATGTAAATGGGTGTCGATATTATCACATAAATACATTCTTGATGCGGATCCCATCAACATCTTCAGGTCCTCCACACATGTCAAAGGATCTAGGATATGGAATTTCATCAAAGAATGCAGAGGAATTATTAATAACTATTTATCGTGGGATGTAGGTGTAGGGGATCAAGTTCTTTTTTGGGAGGATTCATGGGCAGATCTCACTCCCCTTAGCAATTTGGGATTTTCCATGGAGTTTATGGAAGAATGTAAAAGAGTCAAAGGCATCTTTCTCAAGGATTATATATGTAAGAAAGAGAGTAATAAATGGAGCAATTTAGAAGAAATTGACTCTGTATGGCAGGAGAAGCAGAAATTTACGTCAATAATGGAAAAGAGAGAAGTTGTACTTAAAAATAGATTAGACAGACTGATTTGGGTAGGATCAAAGAATGGTAACTATTCTATAAAGGAGGGCTACAATACCATTATCCGAGAATAGAAGATGGATGATATAGATAACCCTCTGAACCTTTGCTGGAATAAATCTGGCCTCCCAAAAGTGGGTATGTTTCTATGGGCTGCCTTGCAAAATAAAATTCTGACAGTAGATAGATTTAAGAAATTGGGTTTTGAAGGGTCGTCCAGATGCCCCATGTGTGAGAGTCAATCTGAGGATGTTAATCACATCCTCCTCAACTGCCCATATGCCCAAAACTACTGGAATTGGCTTCATCAATGTTTAGGCTGGAAGTCTGCTCTCCACGTTGATCTATTAAGTAACCTTAAAGCATGGCCATCACTTTATAAAGATAATCTATATAAGGATATATGGACCATCTCCCCGGTAATAGTTGCCTAGGAATTATGGAAAGAAAGAAATAGGAGGATTTTCACAGGTCAAAAATTACCATGGAATTCAATCACAAATAAAATAGAAGCATCAATAGTAGAAAATATCAATAGTAATCTCAGAAACAAGCTAAGCTATGAAGAGGCATTCAAGAATTGGGATAATAAATCAGAGCAAAATGGCCAAAATTAGATATTCCTCCCCTATATGGAAAAGGGGGACCCAAAGTGAAGGCTGACCGAGTTTCTTGCAAATGGATCCCTCCGAGAGAGGAATGGTATAAACTTAACTTTGACAGAGCTTCTAGAGGTAACCCTGGGGTAGCAGGTATTGGGGGGATTATTCACAATTGGAAGTCAGAAGTCATCGCTAAGTTCTCCAGTCCCATAAATCCTTCCATGAATAACATGGTGGAATGTGTAGCGGCCTTAGAAGGTTTAAAATTGTGTAGGAAGATCAACTTATCCAAAGTAGTTATCGAAGGAGATTCATAAATTATCATCAATGCCATTCGAAACAAGAAAACTCCCAATTGGTCCCTTAACTCGAAAATAGAAGAGATTAACCAAGTTATCGAGGGGATCCTGAAGTATGAAATAAGACACACATATAGAGAGGGTAATACAGAGGCAAATAAGCTAGCCAATCTAGGAGCCAACGGAGTTACAATTATGGATCGGTATATCTAATAATCTACATAGGCTTATATTCTAACAAACTTTTTGGTTTTAACACAGATGCAGTAACATTCCACTTAATATGAATTTCTACTAAACAATAGGTTTGTAGTAGTTATAGGGGGATTAGTACAAATTATAGGAGGTCATTTAGCCCAAAGACATTAAATTTGGCTATAGTTAAATACTAGTATTAGCAACCTTGCTTGAAGATCCCCAAGCAACTAAAAATTATTACCTGTAAACTCAGCTAAGATAGGAGGATAGGGATGGGCTGGGGTATTAGAGTAAGGGATGTAGGTACCTACAATCTTGGTTTATATTCTGTACATAGTACACCTTTTTATTTGAGAGGTGTGCATTAGGTATTGAGTGTTTGCATAGCTTTTTTATAGGAAGCATAATAAATAGCAGAGCACTTGCAAATAAAATCATAATTAAACGCACCCAGTTTTCTGTTCCATGGTGAAACTACCAGCAAGGCATAAATTTGGATCATCATCTCTTATACTCGTGAGCTCATCATGAACCGGCAGGGAATCAGAATTTAATCCTTTTTCACCTTGTTATCATTTCAACTAGTGATTACTTATGGAATAATAGCCGAAGCTAGAAGCTTAGTGCATTACTTGTATGTTTGCTTGGGGAAGTTATCATTAACATCATTAGTGGGATTCTGCCAATGATAGCACTTTGAAGGGCTAGAAAAGATGGTTTACTGTGTAGACCATAACCTTACAATACCCTACCTGGAAGTCATGAAAAATAGGTCATACAGCATTTGAAAAAGTCAACGGTTGCATGATCGCATGAGCCTGAAAGGCTTCATGCGATCATGCGACAAGCCTTTGAGATCTCACCCTGCTGCCACATAGCCACCCGGGCCCGCTAGAACTTTCGACACCTCTGGCCAAATGGATACATCACCATCCATGGACCCACTGCTAGAGTCAAAGTCCTTGTTGACTGCTAGAGGCTTGTCGCATGGTCGCATGCGCTTGGGAAGCCGCATGCGATCATGCGACAAGCATGAAATCACACCACAAAAACCATTGTGAACTGCCTTAACTGTGACCACTGACAGTTTGTCACATGGTCGCATGGGCTCAGAAGAGCCCATGTGATCATGTGACCAATCATAAGATGTTAACCAGTGATCGCTAGCGGCTTGTTATTTGCTTGACTGCTGACTGGCCCCATGGTGAAGTTAGAAACTGGGACTCACCTGGTCGCGATAGCGCGCTTAGGAATTATGACACCTCACTCAAAAAATGCGGACCCACTGAGATTCTAATCCGACCGTTGTCGCATGATCTCATGGGCTCGAAAGATTCCATGAGATTATGCAATAGCCATCGAATCTCCACTGCTTTTACCTCAATCTAATGGCTTTCAGAGGTTGCATTTATCCAGAAAGGTGGAATCAAATGTCAAATCCTATGCATTTACCTCAGTCCAAATGGATACATCACCATCCATGGACCCATCGCCAAATTTATAGTCCATGTTGACCGCTAAAGGCTTATCGCATGGTCGCATGCACTTGGGAAGCCACATGCGATCATGCGACAAGCATGTAACCGCAGCACCAAAACCATTGTGAAATTCCTTTACTGTGACCACTGATGGTTTTTCACATGGTGGCATGGGCTCGGAAGAGCCCATGTGATCATGCGACCAACCGTAAGATGTTAACCACTGACCACTGGTGGCTTGCTGTTTGCTTGACTACTGACTAGCCCCACGGTGACGTTAGCAACTGGGACCCACCTGATCATGATAGCACACTTAGGAAATATGCCACCTCACTCAAAAAGCGCAGACCCACTGAGATTCTAATCTGACCATTGTTGCATGATCTCATGGGCTCAAAAGATTCCATGAGATTATGCGATAGCCATCAAATCTCCACTGCACTTGCATGGCTATGAGGATCTGGGACCCGCCTGGTCAGAGTTGCGCACTTGAAGGTCGAAAACATAGAAGGTTATCTAACTGGAGGTTGAAAACATAGAGAATTTTTGGACCAAAAGTCAAAAACATCCTGAGCCTTCAGAGAGAAGGTTGAAAACACACTAGGTTTTCAGGCCAAAAGGTAGAAAACACAGTGGGCTTTGACACTTGAAGCATTTCTTGAAACGAACAGGATGCAGCCAAAAGGGAATGATAAGGAAATTTTGGGCAACAGTACTTTCACAATAGTAGTTTAAAGGGCATCTCCATAATTCATGGTTGACATTATTATACACTCTTAGAGAAAATACTTGGAATTGATAATCACGATCGGATTCCCTTTGACATGAAGGTATTCTAGCTATTTTGTTATCATTATATGGACTAAGTCATGTTAATTATGTTACTGTAAGGAGTTAATAAAATCCCTGAGGTGATGGCCCTGGGAAGGGGGTCAATGGATACTTTTACTGTTTTGCTACATAGCTAGACATGGGTAAGAGTATATGAATATATGTATAGGTATATACATATATTCATATTCTTCTTAACAAACCTTGCTAAGTGCTATATTAATGATGTCCTCAGACAGGATAATGGTATGTACATACGCTTATATATATGCACATTATATATATGTATATATAAATGTATGTATATACCATCTTATCTTACTTTAAGCTAGCAAGGTCTTCTAAGCATTGTTTTTACTCAGGGAAGCATTTCGTGTTACAGAAGATGAGGCACAGTTAATGCATTTGAGAATACAGTACGGAACATAGTCACAATTGGTATTCCTATATTAAGTTAAAGGATCCTAAAGCCAGAGTTTATATTAGGTATATAGATATATATATACTAGTAATAGTATATATAGATATATATACTGATGCCTAAAGCTAAGATATAACGATTTGCAAGATCAGAATCAAGAAGTCTTCAATCTTGTTACCTTTTATAGTTTAATATATACAAATATAGATATGTTGATAACAGTATATCTATATTTATATACATTTGATCACCTCCAAAAAACAATCTAAAAGAGGAACAGCTAGGAAATTTAAAATTAAGTTGAAACATTCAGCACAGGATACATGTATGATAAGAACTGGGGATGTATTGAGCAACAAATAAAGTTATTACTTACTTTAATGGGCAACTTGTAATTGAATCTTTTCCTTAATTAAGAATGTAGTATCAAGAGACAGGGACATATGTTTTTATGGAATCTCCTGGGATCTAAGAATAGTGTTATGCTGTTATGAAGGACTTAATAATAAGTTCGAACTACTGACATTGCAAAGCCGAACACTCATCGATCTAATGTATTTTCAAGTAACAGTAGAAATTGATGTTCTCCATGAAATGAATGTATAAATTGATTCCTTAAGTCTCCATGATCCTAATAGTGAAAATGGTGTATGATTTGATGTTGAAATGAGCCAGGCTAGGAATCCACGTGCACCAATCATAGAGTGGTCGCATGATCGCATGGAATAAAATAATGCCTTGTGATCATGCGACAATGGAGTTCAGACAGGTGAATGCGCTCTACTGGGACCCATGTATACTAACAGCGCAGATGTGATAATGAAAAGTTATAAGTCCGAGCCCGACGAGGATAGTATTAAATATTATTTCATGCACCAATAATAAAGTGGTTGCATGATCGCGTGAATAAAATAACACTCTTGTGATCATGTGACAATGGAGGACTAGGTGGGACCCGAGTCAACAGACTTACCTATGGTGGAACAAAGAAAAGGATCCACTAGCCCTCGCATAATCGTGATCCCTGTCAAATACTTTTGCGAACTTGCGAGATCTTTCCACATGTAAAGGTGGGGCCGAGAAAAGTTGTCCGGTAGGAGGTTGCATAAGATTCTTGATCGACGGCTCCCGCTTTGCCATTATGGAAAGAAAGATGCTTAGCGGGATATTGACACGTAGCTGTGGGACCAATAGAGTTGTAGATACTAAATCAACGGTAGTCACTTAGTTGCTATGGTGTGGAAGATGCTTTGCGACTAAGCGGGATCCTTCCATGTGTCCAAGTGGGGCCGAAAGAGTTTGTATGCGATATCAAATCAACGGTAGTCACTTAGTCGCTATGGTGTGGAAGTTGCTTTGCGACTAAGCAGGATCCTTCCATGTGTCTAGGTGGGGCCGAAAGAGTTTTGTATACGATATCAAATCAACGGTAGTCACTTAGTCGCTATGGGAAGGAAGATGCTTTGCGACTAAGTGGGATGTCGACACGTAGCCTGTGGGACCTGAGTCTTAAAGGAACTGTCGGAGATGATATAATCATGGCTGTTCATTTCAAAAGCTACCAGATCAATGGCATAAGTTCAAGTCTAAGAATTTTTCAACGGATGCCAAACTCAAACATAGCGTCCTCTTAGATGTATTACCACATATGTCGCATGATCGCAAGAATTAAAACAATATCATGCGATCATGCGATGACATAAACTGGGCAGATGAGAGAAGATAATGAATGACAAGGAGTCTGTACCAAATTATAAGGGGATTGAGTGACATTGTTGTGAAGTTATGAATGACTCAGTGATGAGTTATAATGGCCAAAAAATGGATTGATTTCTATTAAGATGATGAGCATATGGATGATTATTGTAAATCGAATGACATGTTTTATATACTTCAACTTAGCATGAAGACAAAGTGAAGAGTATGCAAACAGAGGAATCATCGAGCTACTGGAAGAAGTTGGCCAAGTGTCAAAGCAGTTTATGGTATATATAAATATATATATACGGGTGTTTGTATATATATATTTATATATAAATTCTAGCTTCCTCCTATGAGTATTTCAAAATGGCTTATATATAATAACTAACAGGGCTTCAGAGTATGTTTGGCTTAAGGTACTGGACGTTCTTCTCTTTCCTGTTACTTTTATATATAAGGGTCATAAATATAGGTATACTGATGACAGTATACATATATTAATATATAGAGTTGTGCAAATATATATTTATATATTGGATTAGCCTCGGAAGATCGCACAGATCCGGGAAGGGTATGAACACATGGTTATATATATATATAATCTACATATATATATAACCATATGTTCAAACTAATTATTTTTTGCCTTACAATTTGAGGAGCTTGGAAATCTTTGCAGCTTTTTCTGAATGATGTAATTATTAGAGGCCCATAATGAACTCTGCTATTATCTTCTTTCCGATAGTTAGCCAGGTATGACTTGAAATTAGTTAGAGCACTAGTATAGTACTGAGGAGTATATTTAGTTCTAATGTAAATATGCCTAAAATGTTAAGATTCTCATGGCGGGAATTGTTAATCTTTAGCGGTAAGGATTTTTAATCACAAGAGTATTTGTTTCTAGTATTATATTGTCAATAATAAAAGTATTTAACTATAGGCTTCATAGTCAATATCAAATATTCTTAGATAGGTTATGTAGCAGAGATGTAGAATTTTTATCTTGATGCAGGTTAACCTTGGTCTCAGAGGAATTTTTTCTTTTTTTCAGGAAGGATTATCATTCGGATGTTCAACACATATACTCGACATAGTAGGAGGATCAGAAACTCTGCTTCAATTGTACAAATAATGTAATTCTTGTCTAATCGCTATTCTATGTATAATTCATGATTTTAAAAAAGCAATCTAGAGTTTTTTTGGGACGTGGGTATGCCTACGTAAATTATGTACAAATCTCAATAGGTATCAAGCCATGGGTATGCCTACGAAAAATATGTATTTTAACAAATCTCGACAATTGTCGAGTCGTGGGTATGCCCATGTAAATTTTTGTATAAGGTCAGGACCTATGGTCCCGAGCAAGGCTGGAGGTTTTCTCATCCCTGCTCTTTCCTACCGGCGCCTACAGTGAGCGGGGTCACATTGTAATATAATTATTTATATTAATAAAAATGTCTAGGGCTTCGGCCTTTTACCGATCAAAAAAAAAAAAACAAGATTGATCTCACAAAATGTTGATTCACAAGAAGCTTGATGATTCCTCTGATGTCAATTTGCCAGAGTAAGTATGCAAATTCTGTGAATGATTTGTAAAGAGATGAGCCTTGATTTTATAGAAATCCAGGGCTTGTGGATGCATGGAAAAAATCATAAATCGCTCTTGATGAACTCAGGTTGATTTTTGAGTTAACAAGAAATTAGAAATAGATAACTCATAAAATCATGCAAAATCATGTAAGAACAATTTTTTAACTCAAATCAGAAGTTTAGATCAACTTTGAACTCAAAATAGATGTTGAGTTTTGAAAAGATAACAACTTGAATTGATTTTCTGATTTAAAGTTTAACTGCTCTTTGAATGTGCACAAATCATCATGAATTAATTAAATAAATAAAGTGATTTATCTTCAACTTAACTAATTTAAAATTTAAAAATAACTGATTTGTGGGTTAATCAATTATTTTAATCAAACTTTTATTCAAAACTATATTATTAAATATTGACAACTTGGATTTAATCAATTATTCATAGAAGCTTTGATTTATTGTCAAAATTAAATAATATAATTAGGAATAAATAGAATTAAATCTAATTAAATAATTAAGTGGCAGAATTAAATTAATTAATTAAATATTCATCATATTCAATTAATCAACTTTAGGATAAATATGATTTATCACCAAATAATATTTAAAATAACTGACTTATCGGTTAATCAATTATTTTAATCAAATTTTATTCCAAAACTATATTATTAAATTTGACAATTTAATTTAATCAATTAAATAAGAATTCAACTGATTATTTTTAGCAAATTTGATTTATTGTCAAATAAAACAATATTAATTAGGAATAAATAGAATTAAATCTAATTAAATAGTTAAGTGGTAGTATTAATCTAATTAATTAAATATTCAGAATATTCAATTAATCAAACTTTAGGATAAATAGGATTCATCGCCAAATAATAATTAAATTAAAGATAATTAGAATAAATAGGAATATTGCTAGGAATATTCCCTGATGCAAAATTTATGATAAAATCAATTAGAATTTTGATAATGTGCAGATGTGCCTTAGGTTAGGACTTCGATGTCGATTTCGTTCGAATTGAAGATGTAGGAGGTTAATGAACTTATAGCCCATTTTTGGGGTATTACACAAGTAAGTTGACATCCTAGAATGAATTATGTAAGTCCTCCTAAGTGATTAACCATAAAATCACATCATTTCAATTGAGTTAGATATCCACAGGTGTAAGAAACCCTTAAGTCATTCCATGATCTTCATTGCAAAGCTTATCATGGGAGATTACTTTATTCAAGAGAGGGTTTAATGCTCTATGTTTCTCGAAGCATTGATTGTTTAGTCTTGCATGTTGTGTAAGTGGAACAAAACTCACATAAACATTTCCCAATAAGGAGAAAGCACTAGTCTTTCATACAAGACATTATTTAGAGTATAAACAAAATACATAAGGTAAATCATAAAATATGTATAGTAAAGGAAATAGAAATCAGTCATACATCATTGTGGTCTTACATACAATCAGTGGGCTTCATTGCTTGCAAGCCAAACAAAAGATTAAAAGTGAGAAGAAAAGAAATATCATGAGAAAAGAATGAAGAAATGAAAAATGATTAAAAAAAATGAAAGATTAAAATGAAAAGTGAAAAGTAGAATTGGCTCAAGGGTGTGCAAGCATTTCTACCGATGCTATACAAATCATCACTAAAGGTAGAATCATGTTTGTGGGGCCACAACTATAACCTCTTCAGGGCTATGGACACCTGACTAGCAGCAAGGCTCTATCCATGATAATTTTGAAGTAAGGATATTGAAATAGCTAAGTTTGATGAATCTGAGAGATTACTAAGTTCTTGTTGAGCGGGGAATAAATACACTTGCACAGATATGGGTGAAAAGAATAAATATGGGTAAATAGGATTCACCTCTATGAATGGAGATTGAGTATGGATAGGGGATGAAATATATGTGATAGAAAATGGTATGGACATATAAACTAAGATAAAATAGAAATACTTATCTTGAAAGAAGGCTGATGAAGAAATCATTATTTTCTGATGCCTATATTCAATTTTTGTGAGATTCTGCAACCTACTCTGGACTGGAAATACCGATACAGAGAAAACCCAAAAAAATTTATCCTTTTGAGGTTAGGTCGACTTTGACCTAGATAGTGGGGCACAATCTTACCTCGGGGCACAATCCTACCCCCCACTGAAGGTCATCCTTGACTTGAAATAGCTCTAACAGAAATTTTATTCACGGATCTCGAAAGTTCACTGAAAAGGGTATCCAGATCTGTACTTCAATTCGCTATCATGTACCTGTACCTACAAGAAAAATAGTTTTGTTGTTTGGATGAGGGATTTGCCTTGGTCAAACCCTGGTTTGGAATCAACCTTAATAATGGAATTGAAATAGAGAATGCTAGCAAGTAGTAGAAATAGATCTAACAACGAAGCTATGATATTCAATAGATATGCAATTGTATTTGAAATGTAAACAAGTATATTGATATGAAAAATTGAATATAACATTAATAAATGTAAATCAAAACCTCCATGATTGCATGCTTGGAATCCACCTTGAGGGAAGAGTGAATGAATCTTGAAAATGAACAAAAAATCTTGAAGGAAGATCACACCACCATGATGGCTAGATCTAGGGTTTTGAATGATGAATCCTGAATGCTTGAACCAAATCCCTTCAAAGGCTTGAATGCTTGAATCCTTGATCTTCAATGGAGAAATTGAATGCTTGAATGGATGATAATGGCTTGAATGTTTCCTTGATTGAGAATGCTTTCTTGATCACCAATGTCTCCTTGAGAGTGCTTGAGGCATGATGGAATGAGATGGAGAAAATGAGAGAGGAAGGCTTCCTTTTATAGTGATCTAGAGCACAAACTTCTAGAGAGGCTGACATTGGAGAATTAAATCCCAATTAATCTTAACCCCTAGAAATGGACCTAGATTAAATACAATTTAAGAGTTTACTTTTTTGAAATCCAAAATAGCCGACCTGGAAGAGGGAAAATAAAACTTTCTGAAACCCGACATCCTGAAACTTTCAGAAACTAAAATTTGAACCTAGGGTCAGGGATGAGGTTGACCCTACCCTAGGTCAGAGTCAAGGTTGACCTTGACCTAGGTTAGGTTCTAGGTCATCCTTGACCCTTCATCATGAAACTTTCAGAAACTAAAATTTGAACCTAGGGTCAGGGATGAGGTTGACCCTACCCTAGGTCAGAGTCAAGGTCGACCTTGACCTAGGTCAAGTTCTAGGTCATCCTTGACCCTTCAGGTCATCCTTGACCCAGAAAGTCAAAGTCTTCAATTTCTCAGAGAAAGTATGTCAGAAAGAGGGTGGAAACAGGGGGAGAGAAGCAAAATAGGGGGGAAACAACCAAATCCATGCAAAGACCCGATCAAGGCGCTTGACATGACCCCAAACCACTTACTTAGAGGGCTAAACGCTCTTAACATGGAAGTGCTTCCATTTTAAGATGATACAATGGGTAATCGAGGATGAAGGCTCTTAGATCAATTTGTGGTTCCTTCCTTCTTGAGTGCATTTCCTAGTTGTTTGATAGGTGAAAATGGATTTGATCAAAGGTTCTCAGTTCTAATCGATCTTTATCCTTGAAATGTTCAGGAATATGTCTTTGGGGGGATGCTAGATGTTATGAGTTTTTTCACACCATCGCCCCATTGAAAATGAGGACCCCACTCTTTTTGCTTTAACAGTAGGTGCTTTGGCAGTTCTCCCAGGTTGGTGATGTTAAAGAAGAGTTTGAAGTGGTCTGCAAAATTTGGAGATGATTTGAAAGGTTGAGCAATGAGATTTTTTGGTGCGAAGAGGTTGGATTCTAATTGCAAAATGATAAAAAAATGTGATTTTGGCTGAGTCTATATTTTGGTTTTTAGAAAGATGATTTTTTCTTACAAATCCAAATTAAAGATTTGGCTTTAGAATCGACTTCGAATATATTTTTGACTTGAAATTTTTTGCAAGCAAAATCTGGATTTCATGGACTTATAAATTTTTTGGGAAATTTGGTGAAATTTTGCAAATTGTGGAAATTGAAAAAATGGAATTGAGCAATTTAATTGAGTAGTTTTGACTAAACAATTTTTGAAAAATATAAATTCTAAGTGCCAAAATTGCAATTTTAATGCTCACTTTTCACAAGTTGGTAGGCATGTTCCTGCGAGTTGGTAGGCATGTTCCTGCAAGTTGGTAGAGGTGTTGTTGCTAGTTGGTAGGCATGCTCCTGCAGGTTGGTAGGGGTGTTCATGGAAAGTGGTGGACAAGGTTGAGCATCTAAAGGATATCTTCCCTTCATCAAAACATCAAATAACATGATAAGGATGATGGGGTGGCGGTTGGTTGTCTCCTCCAATCAAAATATTTCTCTTTCAAGCATGTGCAATCATATCATACCAAGTGTTCTCTATTCTCAGTGGTTGAAAAAATTATTGTAATTTTCTTATTGGCCCACAAGTTTGGCGCCCTCATGTAATTGGTTTTAATTATGGAAACCCTAATTAGGGTTTATGGGACGTAATTTGGGCCCTTGATTTCAGATTTTTGCCTCTTAATCTTGGCCACTCGTTGTACTTGAGCCTCTATATTTAAGGCCATTTTCTTTCATTTGTAAAGAGAGTTATGTTGGAGAATTGTTGCCAAAATACTATCAAAATTGTTCTCTATTCATTGTTGTGGCTTGCATGGTGGATATACATGATCATTTTGGTGTATTTTCATGGTTCTTTACATCTCTCAATTAAAATAGGATTTCATTTCAAAGTTGCTTAAGTAAGAGTAAAAGTAGATCGATTGTGTGGTGATATTGGTGGATTTTTTACTGTTGACTCTATAAAACTAGGCCACTAGCTCCTTGTAGATGCAAGAGTGCCTTCTGTGGTATTCTAGTAGTTGTGCTCAAGTTCAGTTGGCATTGGATCCTTAATTTGTACTCTAAGTTGGATTGAGGGGAAATGTGTTGATATGAAAACCATTTGAGATCCTTTGAAGCTTTGCACTAGATGGAGTTGAAGTCACAAGAAAGCCTCCATTTGGTAGGATTCCTAGTCCATCCATTAGTCTTCCCATCCATAGTTAGAAGTAGTAGTCTAGATAGTAGGAGTTGAAGAGAAAAGTTGGAAGTGATATAAATCATGGTTGTATTCTTATTGCACATTGTGAAGCCAAATCTTTAGAAGTGCAAGTAAGTTGACATCCTAGAATGAATTGTGTAAACTTGCTTATGTGATTAACCAACAAATCACATCATTTCAACTGAGTTAGATATCCACAGGTGTAAGGACCCTTGGAGTCATTCCATGATATTCATTGCAAAGCTTAGCATGGGAGATTACTTTAATCAAGAGAGGGTTTAAAGCCCTATGTTTCCTGAAGCATTGAGTGTTTAGTCCCGCATGTTGTGTAAGTGGAACAAAACTCGCATCAACAATTCCCAATAAGGAGAAAGCACTAGTCTTTCATACAAGACATTATTTAGAGCATAAACAAAATACATAAGGTAAATCATAAAAGATGTATAGTAAAGGAAACGGAAATTAGTCATACATCAAAATTAGAATCAGGAGTAGAAGTGTAGATAATAGAAGAAACCAGTTAGATATTAAGATTAGAGTAGCAGTAGAAGGAAGATAAAGCAAAGCAAGAAAATCAGGAATAAAAATTAAATTGTCAATAATCAAATCAATCTATTTCAAGAAACTCATGCCATTTTGAGATAGATAAGATAGATATAGGAAGTATAATACAGATAGAAGATATAATCTACTATAAAAAGCATCAACTTGGAAACCTAGTTGGTGAATAGGTACACGTACCTAGGTCTTGCAGAGCCTAAAGTGTAGGGGAAGTTAACCATAATTAGGTTACTCTTGTTCGTTGGCCAAGTCAATTGGAGGGTTTGAACATAGAATTTGGCATACTCTTAGAACCTTCCAATTTGTTGATTTAGGAACCAACATGTGGAGAGGAGTTCCGCAGAGAGGGGTGTGGATCCTTTATTAGGGTGAGGTTGTTCTCTACTACTAGTTTGTTTTGGGTACCTTTTGGTATTCCATTGAAGGCTTGGGGTGCCTCTCAAATTCTCCTTATAAGTTTGCCCATTCAGTGGGTTATTGATAGTGTGTTGTTATTGGCCTCCTCAGTCGCTATTTTATAAGTGGCCAAATATGGCACGCATTCTCTAAGGAACTCATTTAAGAAGATCTACTAACTCTACTATTGGGGTGCCATCAATGGCCTCTATTTGTAATTTTTAGCACCTTTGTTAAGGTGCTAATGCTCTCCTTACACCTTTAGGTTGTGATTGTGTAAGGGTCAACCCCCTTGTCTAGCCGCTAATTAATATCAAAAACATAAATTAAGTGTAAGAGATGTTTGTTTCTCTTTCCAATATAATTATTCTTATTAAGTCTATAAAATGCAAACTAAATTCTCCTCCTAACTAAGTCAATCTCTATACAAATTGTTAACACTTTTACCTCCCTAGATAAAGAAGAATGCTTTATAGCTTATAATGAAAATAATCCCAAAACTTATTCATACTATTTTTCCCTTTTGAGTGTTGATTTTGAGTTTGATATGATTTGATATAACATGTAACAATGTGATTCCAACTAATACATACTATTCTAATGAACTTTTATCTTAAAAGATGAATGGTGTTGAAAAACAATTGGGTGAAAAAAGACGCAAAAACTAAAATGTTCCCCACTAAAATGAAACCAGATAATAAAATATAGCTAAAGAATCAACAGCCACAAGGTTGTACTTCATCCAAATAATTTCGGAAGCGAAAAGACTCTTCTCACAATTTTCGTAAAGAACTCCACAACGAGAAACAAAGCCCTAGTTCTCAATCTCTCTGCATCATTTAAATCTATGGCTTCCTCGGTGCGATGATGCTAAAGGTCGGGAGTTCGACTCGCTTGCAGGCTCGGGGGGAACAATCGATGGCAACTGTGATGTTACGATTCCTTCTTCAATTCTAAGGGCACTTGAAATAATGAAGGAAAATTGATCAGAAAGCCAAGCCTGTAACAGGAAAAGCCCATTTTCTTCTGCGCTATCACTAAAGAGATTTAGATAATAATTAATTTCTTAGGTGAAGAAATCGAATCCACGATTAAGCTTCGCCAAAAAAAGCCCTGATTTGCAGATTTGTGAGTTTATGGCCATAAGTGAAGGAGCTTAACGAACAATCGTACATAATTAGGGTTTCAGGAGAGTTAAGAATTTGATCCTAACCCTTAATATCTGCACGGGAAATTGTAGAAAGAAGACATTTTGGTGCAGATGAGTAACCAGATTGGAGAATTTAATGGAAATCTACAGAGATCGAGCTCATGGCGAAGCATTTGCCAGAATTTTGTGTTAAAATGGATCTTTCAAAACCCTTGCCCGCTGCCATCAACTTCAGATGGGAATCCAGGGATTGGATCCGATTGAATCATGAGAGTCTTTGATACTTTTCACACAAATATAAATTGCTAATTACCTCAGATCTATCCATAAAATTATAAAATTATTATTTTATAATTTATATCTTTTTTAAATATTAGAAAAGCTTTTTTTTGGGGGGGGGTGGTTATCATTATCAATCAGATCTTAATTTGACTTATGAGATTTTCAATTATATTGTACTACAAAGCGTCCTCAAGTAGAATCTTATATTTCATTCAAACTTTTATTTAAAATATGGTGTACAAACACTACCATAATTCAGTCACTCAAAATTAAACAAAGTCAATTTTTCTTTAAGCTTCATCATTACTAAAAATAAAAAGATATTTCAATTTATATTTTTTAAAGATATCTTCCTATCTCTAGGTGGAACCCAACCCCACTCTCTTACCTTCAACACTTCAGAAAAATATTGATATACTTAACTTTTCTACCCTTGATACTTAGTGATACATTTATTTGTATTTTATATAATCATATCAATGAGTGAGTAAATTATTTATTTAGTGATCTACCCATGTTCTCCTCTGGATAACTTATGGATTAACCAAAAGGAAAATTATAGTATAATTTAGAGACCAAAAGAGATAATGAAAGCTTAATATATGAGATTATGTTTAACATAGAAAATACAATAGATGATGATGATTTTGGGGAGGAGTTTTAGTCTATAATGTACATTGAAATCTTGAAAAATCAAAGGAGGGGTCGTTAAATAAAGATAATGATGACCTAGAATTTGTAATTCAAAGATGGGGGAAATGATATGGTTTGAGGATTAGCTAGAGATTGTGAGGAGGTTAGCTTGCTAATAGTAGAATCGGAAAGGTAAGATTTGGTAAGGTGGAGATCTTTGAGAGGAAGTTGAGAAAACCTCCTAAGCCTAATTTTCAATATTCAAATATTTAACATTAATCATGATAATGTTTAGTTAACTTACTAAAATATAGATTTACTATATAGACAAAAGAAAGAAGGGCAAATTGTAACATCATTGAGGTGAAGATAATAGAGAAATGAAGAAAGTAAATAGTTTGTAGCTTCTCGATTTTGACTATGTAGCACTTTTTTCCATCAACGTTTCAGATCACACTCCATGATCCATCATCGGTGAGAGAAGTTTGTGTGGCTTAATTATGATGCACTATGAAAATTTCATGCATCTAATAAGAGAAAGTAAAGTCTCTAGATATATTTGTAGCAATAAACATGTCGCTATTACAAAAAGATATTGAATAACAACTATATTTTGAAATTGATACTATTTTCAATTACTAAATAAAATTAGATATCACAAACTTAGATATTGAATAACAACCATATTTTCTATTACTGAAAGGCCAAGCACTTGATTGAAAACTTAAAAAATCTCCTTATAATAAAAAAGATGATTTAATTGTCAAGAAAGAATACAATGGATAATTTTTTCTATAAGACTTTAAAAACTATTTTGCAAGTCTCGCCTATGCTGAAATCAAAAGAACAATACAGCTGGTTTGCTTGCTGCACGTGGGTACAATTGATCATAAAATACTACTGTTTTACCTAATAGACATTATTCACAATATTACTATTTGCAAAGAAGATTCACGAGGGCTGCTTTGGAATTATCATAAAATAGTCAACATGTACATGCACTGAAAAAATCCTTTAGGAATCATTCCTATATATTATCAATCCAAACCTTTAAAAATTACAATTCTTTGCACGCTTCACTTTGTACATTTTCTAGCTGCTAGACCCATGTGACTAAATGGTACCAATAACACGCCATTACTTTATTATCATTGTTTTGTTAAAGTCGTAGCAATTTAAAGCAGCAGTCCTTGACATTTTGGATACCACAGTTTCCTCTGAAATGGGTACATTCTATAGGCCCAAAACCATATTTGAAACATGTTCTTCATTGAATGTTGTAAAGGAATTTGAAGAAAACATTAGGAAAATATGTGGGTTTTATTGTGAATACAAATGTGAACTTGCTACAGTGTAGATTGATAGCCTGCAGTATGTAGCAGCAGTGCCTTGATATTTTCAGCTGGAATGTCATTTTCCATGGTTTTCTGCAATTAAACTCAAAAGAAATATCATTGACTGATGTACACGGATACTTGATTTAATGACGAAGTTCATGTAATAGACATTTATATGATGTTGAGTTCAAATCTTCTGCGATTAAAAAAAATGATTGACTGCTCTTTGAATTCATCTATTGGTTTAAGAATGGAGTCAAAGACAATATTTTAGTACCTCTGCTTGAAAAACATTTAGTGCAAATCCATTGAAGCAACTTATGACAGCTTGTTTGACATCAAGACCAAGTCCATCCAAAGCCATCATTGTGGACAGAAGCAAGCTAGGCCTTCTGGCACAGAACATGTGAATATTCAAAGTCTTGCCTTCTGTTGTCCTCACTTCAACCTGCAATTTGAGACACAACATATCAGGAAAGATGGTATCCGTCAGCTGACAAGCCTAGCTGGATCTCTGTCTCATGGAGTTCACTGAAAAAAGCAATCACAAGTTCATCATATAGAGTCAATGAAACTTGGAAACATATTTTACTAAGAAAATTGATTTAGTAACATATATATTAAAATAATGCAAAGTCAAATGTTTAAGGTAGGGGGAGGTGTGTTCTTCATCATAATTATCAAAGCTGTTTTTTTGGTTTGATGGAGTATCATCTTCAAGATCATTTTTCTTTCTATTTAGGAGTATGTGTCTTAGGTTGAATCTCTTTGACTAAGAATCAAGAATTGAAAGAGATCCATTCTGCCAAAGGCATCCACAACAAACCTTGTTCCTCATCGGACAAAGATGAGTGTTGAAGCCTTTGGTATTGCATCTGATTGTTGTTTTTCTATGGTGTACTTTGTGCAATTCAAATCCACATGGTTGCAAGCTATTACAATAATGAAATTCTCATATAGGAATTAAAAAGTATTTTAATTCGCAAGATTGTTTTTCTTTTCAATACCGGAGCACAAACCTTAGGCTGAACCTCTTTGGCTGAGAAACAAGAACTAAAAGATATCCATTCTGGCAAAGGCACCCACGACTGACCTCATCTCTTATAAGAAATAGTTGAGTGTTAAAGCCTTTTGTATGGCAGAACAGTTGTTTTTCAAGGTGTAGTTTGCACAATTCAAATCCATATGGTTGCAAGCATTTACAATAATGAAAATTTGAATTAGGAATTCAAACGCATTATAATCCATAAGATCATTTCTCTTTCCAATAAGGAGCATGAGCCTTATGCTGAACCTCCTTGGCTGAGAACCAAGAATTGAATAATATCCATTCTGCCAAAGACACCTATGGCTGATTTCGTCCCTTATTAGAAAAAGTTGAGTGTGGAAGCCTTCGGTATTGTAGAATAGTTGCTTTTCTAAGGTGTACTTTACACAATTTAAATCTATATGGCTGCAAGCCTTTACAACTACGAAATTTTCAGATAGGAAATGAAAGGGATTATAATCCACAAGATTGGTTTGTTTTCTATTTTGAGAGCATGAGTCTTAAGCTGAACCTCTTTGGCTGAGAACCAAAAACTGAAGGTTATAAAGAATAACCATTCTGCTAAAGGCACCCTTGGTTGACCTCATCCCTTATTGGAAAAAGTTGAGTGTCGAAGCCTTCTGTATTGCAGAACAGTTGCTTTTCTAAGATGTCCTTTGCACAATTTAAAGCTACACTGATGCAAGCATTTACAATATAAAATTCTCACGTAGGAACTGAAAGGCATTATAATCCACAAGATTGTTTTTCTCTCTGATATGGAAGCATGAGCCTTAGACTAAACCTCTTCAACTAAAACCCAAAAATTAAAAACTATCTATTATGTTAAAGACGTCAATGACCAACCTAATACCTCATTGCAAAAAATTCAGTGTTGAACCCTTTGGTATTGAAAAACAGTTTGTTTTCTAAGGTATTCTTTGCACAATTTAAATCCATACGGTTGCAAGCATTTACAATTATGAAATTCTCAGATAGGAATTGAAAGGCGTTATAATGGGGAAGAAGCATGGAAGACCTGATAATCCTTCAACTACGAAAGGCCTGATGATCATTTGCATGTGTATACCTATTAAGTGGCACTTTTTCCTTAACTTATACTTTAATTATTGTTGGTTTACATTTTTTATGATTTTGTGTTCCCTACATTTAAGTCACCATCATATGCCTTAAGTACTTTCTTGAGTATGATTTACCAATGTTTCTTTAGGAATTCTATTTGTGGGAACTAATATAATTTCTTAGACTCTTACTGAATAACTGAAGTACAATTACAGGCTTACAAATTGTACTTACTTTTGCTGGCTGTGCATCTGGATCAGGCACTGGAAGATGATAGAATTTCTTATCTCCACAAACAAAAGCAGGGTGTATAGTTCTCAAGGAATGAAAATTAGAAGAACCAGTAAGAAGAGAATTATCTGAAGTTTGCATGAGCTCATCTTGCAGCTCATTGATGCGTTTCAGAAGCTCCTTCAAATATTCAACAGCATCTCCCAAAATTGACGCCCTGTCCATCTGCTAAACAAGTAAAGCAGTTCTGTTTAATTCGTAGAAAAACACTCAAACATAAGATAAAACTGCAAATTATCAGATTGAATATTTCTGTTTGGAATATTCAACTGCATCTCCCAAAATTGACGCCCTGTCCAAATTATCAAACCCGAATCATGCTTTATGGAACCCATCAGCGAAACTCAAACCTTTCTTTGCGATGCCTTGATAATTTATGAACTAAAGCCACTATGTATTGTCCAAAAGAGTATAGAATTCTAATATGTTACCTCAACAATCTAAAATACTCATCTAATTATCAGAACATAAAATCCTACTCTGTTGTCCCTACAAACTAAAATACTCATCTAAATTATCAGAACATAGAATCTTACTATGTTATCCCAAGAATCTAAAAAATTATTTGTACCATTCCAAACATTCAATGCTCTGGAAGGAAGTTATTCCTTGTTTTGTTAATGAAAGACTTCAAAGATAATTTTGGAACCATTTCTATAATTGTGGGGGGCGAGGGGGAGTGGGGAGGTGAAAAAACCAGGATACCGAGGGGCTGTTGAAACCAATTTGGTGATTAAATTCCAAACCATAAGAAAAAATTTACCCTAACCATCATCAGTTTTGACTGTTGAAAACCCAATCCAGAACTGTAATGTCTACAGAAACATGCAAGTCTGTTGTTTGTTTAGTATGAATTCACAAAAATGAAATTTACCTAAAACTGTATCTCTCCGTAGTCTCACATCTTAGAGTAAAGATCATTTGACTAATAGAACTACAGTTAGTTTTCCTTAAATGTGAAGCAGGCCTACTAGCCAATCAGAATTATCTTTGAAAACATGCCATCAAGAATACTGAACTGCAAACCTGATAAGCTGCCAGAGAGCTCATCCAGCAAAGACAATTTTGGCCAAACAAGGCAAATTAAACTTCATTGACTTTAATACCAGCAAGTGTTTCCTACGAATTCCTACCAATTGGAACTGATTATTTACTTAAATCTATACCAGAATGCCTAAAAAGGGCATTCTGCTACAGATGTAAAATTTAGTATGAATTCACAGTAAAATTTACCTAAAAGGGCATCTTTCCAAAGACTTAAATCTTGGAGTAAAGCTCAGTTGACTAGTGAAACTACAGTGAGTTTTCCTTAGATGTACCAACAAGGAAGTAAGCCTCCAAAGCAATCAGAATTATCTTTGGAAAGATGCCATTTAGAACACTGAACTGCAAACCTGATAAGCTGCCTAAAAGCTTATCTAGCAAAGACAATTTTGGCCAAACCAGGCAAATCAAATTTCACTGACTTCAATACCAGCAAGTGTTGCCTACAAATTCCTACCAATTGGAATTCATTAAATACTCAACTCTAACACAATGCCCAACTAATTTATAATAGAAATCAAACACTAATGTGCCTTCGTAATTGGGGAAAAGGGCAAAATTTGAGGCAAGAATACAGACCTTGGAGATGTTGGGCACAACAGAACGGAGCATAGAGAGGCGATCATTCAGTCTTTTCCTTCTCCTCCTCTCTGCCATGAGATTCTTAGCAGGCAAACAGTTCCCATTCTTTTTCCCTTTGCTGTTCTGCCCAGGCCCACCAGCACTAACTTTACCAGAATCAGAATCAACATTATTAGCCTCTCCTCCAACACCAACTTTACCAAAGACACACTGCTTCTTCTCATTCCTGCCCTCTCCACATTTCCCTTCCATAATTACATCCAATTCACAATTTCTCCCATCTATTTTCTGTCTCAGATGCTCACCACCATCAATCCAGGGGAAAGCCTCCAAGCCCTCAAACTTCAAGGAAAACCAATCATGCTCATCAAAACTCTGCACAGAATTGGTTACTCCATTCACATTATTCCCTATTGATTTCAATGGGCATTGAGGGAAATTTTCTAGTGAATTTAGTGGGCATTGAGGGAGATCTAGAGAAGGTCCTATAAGATCCACAAGGGTCCCCTCATTGCCACCAAAAACTGGAGAATAACAGCATTGATTCCCAACAAGAGAATCATCATCATTATATCTGTGGCTGAATTCATAATCTGCTTCTTGAAAAATCTCATCTACTGACCCAACCCAAGCCATTTCCATACATAAACTTAAACCTAAAACTTCAATTTTTACCTTCCATACATAAAACTTAAACCTAAAACTTCAATTTTTATCTTCCATACATAAAACTTAAACTTAAAACTTCAACTTTTATTTTCCATACATGAAACTTCGACCCAAAACTTCAATTTTTAGCATTTCTGTAACCTTACAAAGCTTACTTTTGCTGAGCACTGAACTAAAGCTCCATTTTGCCCAGCAAAGAACGTTTCATGGGAGCAAGGAAATATGTTAAATAACTCACTCTGATCTCTGGCATGCAGCCTAAGCGTCCTTTATACTGGCATTTTCCTTTTGGCTTTTCAATTATTCTTGTATTTTCTGATGTTAACTGAAGTTAGCAGACATGGTCAACATTGACTCCATTCATGAAGTGTGGGCACTGTAAATGATTCTAAAACGAATAAATAAAGTTGGAATAGAAGAGCCCTTATCTATATTGAATTAAACCTTCGCCATCGCCATGGATTTTAAAATCAAGCACAGTCTAAGATGTTAGAAAAAACTATAATTTAATAATAAGGAAAGGCCATTAAAATGGGTTTACCGTGAACGAGGGCCTAAATACTGGCGAAGTTGACAATGTACACAAGCAGACAACACTCAAATTTTGGAAAAACAAAACAAAACAAAAATCTATAATAATTATGATGTCTAAGAAATCTCCATACACACTCTGAGGAAAAACAAAACAAAAATTCTGTAACTATGCTGTCCTGTAATTTCGCCATAGCCGGTACCGTAGAAGGCAAGGTTTACACTTGGGCTATCAAAATCATTCTATATTCAAAGCATCCTTACAATTTCAATTCACTTAGATGATCTTGGTGGATATTGTTTCTTACAAGTAGCAATATTTTAAATTAAAGGATGGGAGGGAATTTTAAATTAGAAATATTTTGGTTAAATGATTTAAAATTAAGGTGTTGATCTTATTTAGTAAAATGATTTTATATTTATTTTGATTAAAAGTAAAATAGGTTTTGAAAGGATCGTAACCAACAACGAATTAATAATTGATCAACAACAAACTAACATTAAACATGTAGGGAATAGAGCAAAAAAAATGATACTATGGAGCTCAAGGCCAAATTGAAGTCTTTGTTAATCTTACACTGATCCTACCCTCTTTAGAATGTTTTTGATATTTAAAGTATCAAAATTGGGGTGTTGTCCAAGTTGAATACAACAACCTAGGAGGCATCAACATAAAAAGCAGTCATCCTAACTTCGAAATAATTAAGAGAAACAACAAACTAGCATCAAACATGTAGGGAATAGAGCCAAAAAAAATGATCCTAGAGAGTTCATGGCCAAATTGAAGTATTTGTTAATCGGAAGGCTATGGTGGTCAACTACCTCCCTAATAATCTTACAGTGATCCTACCCTCTTTAGAATGTTTTTGATATTTAAAGCAACAAAACTGGGGTGTTGTCCCTTGAATACAACAACCCATTACAACACATTAACAACACACTAACCAAACATAAAAAACAATCAGCCTAACTTTGAAATAATTAAAAGAAACCAGTATCCATGGTCATAGTGACCACTACTAATACTAACATCATCTACTATACTGATCATAAAAGTCTTTGAACAGGGCCACATAGGGCCATACCAGAATAAACTACTTTGGATGATTTAATTAAAATATATGTATATTCAATTCTTTTTGAAATAAAATTAAATTATTTATGCTCATGATTGTTAAAAAGTAATAATATATTAAGATAATAGAAACAAAACTTACAAAAAAAAAAAATGAAGAGTGTGACAAAGTATTAGCAAACAAAGAAGATATTATTTAATTACAATTGTAGATATATACTTTCTCTTTTTTATTTGAAATCTTTTTCAATAAATATTTTTAAAAAGTTCTTCCATATAACATAAATAGCAACACAAGTAACAATATTTTAAATTAAAGGATATTAGTTGGAATTTTATTATTAGGATTCAAATTAAGTATATTTTTGGCTAAATGATGTTATATTTGTTAGTTGTTTGCTTGTGAATAATAAATTATATGAGATATTTTTTTATATAATTTTTAGTGTTTAGATAATAATATTAGATAACCTTTTGTTTTAATTTTGGATAATCTAACTAAAATACATGTATATTGGTCTTTGATTCTCTCTCAAATAAAAATGATTATTTATGCTCTTGGTTGCTAGAAAGTAGTGATACATATGTTCGTATGTTAAAAATAAAACTTACATAAAAATAATGAAGAGTGTGATAAAGTATAAACAAACAAAACATAAATGATTTTTAATTACAAGTTCTAGAAAGACAATTTCTTTGTATTAAAATCTTTTTAATAAACACTGTAAAAATGCTCTTCCACATAAAATAAATATATCAAATGAAGATTATATCTTTAGCATAGGCAATGAATCTTATGATAAAAAAATTGATTCATTGGTATGTCTCAATATTGAATGGAATAGAATTACGAATCCAAGGTGCCCAACTACATTATCAATTTCCTCAATGGAACACAAACATGTGACTCTATGATATCTTAAATGATAGAACTCTAAAAATACCATTGTTTTTCTACATATAGGAGTTTTACAAGCCACCTAATTTGCAAATTGATAAACAAAATTTTTAGATGACTCATTTTGTCTCGTAATTTTTGAATTATATTTTCATTATCAAACTATTGACTTTAACCAAACAAATGATTATACATTACTTCAATAGAAAGTTTAAAATTTTGCATAACTTAACATAATGATGTAATGTATACATATTATTTTTAACTCAATTATTCTAGATTCCTCTTAAGAGAATCATGGTTAAGATGACTATGACCTTCATTTGTATGAGCATTCTTATTAACAATACAACTAAACTTGACATCAACAAAATAATTGATGACTCGCCCTTTAGAGTATCTAAGTGACACAAATTAAGATAAACATGTAACTGCGATGAATTAAAGCACTGTGTGCATATAGATGAAAGGCTACACTACCAAATATTTTTTCTTATTCCTATGACACATTAATTTTATAGAGGAAAGATTATGTAATTTATTGCAAATGGCCTTTTTGATTGGTTTTTTGTTGGCATTATGATGAAGATGATTGATTCCTAGGTGCTTGCAGTGAGTTTTGGTGTTGTCATTGTTGGCAAAAAAGTGTATTGAGCAAGTCAAATCAGATATACCATTGATGAAGGTGATTGTAGAAGGATTTTTTTAAGTATCCAGTGAATCATTGATAACCCAGTCAATGTTGATAAATTCACTATGCAATGATAATCTCGAGGATTCAGATGGTGTGATCGATCAGGAAGTATCTACAAAGTCATATTTACCTATATTTATTATCTCTTAAGAAGATTCAATGTATAGGCAGAGATTTGAGGCAAAGACTAGTGATATCGACAAGAACAATAAATAGTTTAAATTCAGTTGGATAAATCAATTCCGCTACGATGAAGTCAAAGTCAAAGAATGGTCAATTTGAGTGTTGAAGTGTTTAGGGCTGACATTGAGGATTTCAAATTAGTACATTGGCGCACTCGCTCACATAGTTTTAAGTGAATTTAAGGCCGACTCAAGTAACACATTTTAGGGTTATTCAATCAACTTAAAGTTCTATATAAGGAGATGAAGTCTTAAAGTAAGGTTTGGATTTTTGGTGATGTGGTGGTTGTGATTGAAAAAGGTGGTTGACAAGTTAGAACAGAAGTGTTAGAGAAATTAGAGTAGCACATTTGAGCAGAACAATGGATCTGTCAAGAAGAAAGTGCTACATTCATATCACTTATTTGAGTTTCTTACTCAAGGCAAGTTCTAATAGGCTTACGATCAAAATCCTTTAACAAGGCTACTCCTAACATGGTAAGAAGGATCATAACAGGTCTGAAGATTAAATCCTTTAACAAAGTGACTCTCAGAAGGATTTTTAAACCTCTTAACTAAGTAGTTCTTAATCGGACTGTTGTAATAACCTTTAACCAGGTTATAGACACTCTTAACCAGGTATACCCCTAACAAGGTGATGTAATGCTCCTAACAGGGAAAATCTTATTGTTGTAGTAGTGAGATTTGTGGGTGATTATTCCCACCGTGTTTTTTGCCTCTAACAAGGGTTTCCATGGAAAAAATATTGGTGTCCTTGTGTTGATTATTTGTGGATGTTTTCTTTTCTTTTCTTTTATGTGGTGATATCATTTTCATGTTGGTTAATTTGGAATTTGATTAAGAATGTTTTAATATATATGGTTGCACTGATTCACCCCCCCCCCCCACCCCCCCACTCAGTGTATTATAAGACTAACAATTGGTATCAAAGCCAAGTTCCCTTGAAGAAGCCTAACAACTTGGGGAAGATCCTTAAGGAAGACATGGAGGGTTTGAGATATCAAAGGTAGCTTGAAAGGAAACTTGTAGAGGCTGAAGAAGTTATTGAAAATTTAAAAGATCAACTCAAGCTATCAAGAACCAAGAGAGAAGAAATTTTTGAACAACTGAGTGAAAGACAAGATCTCATTGAAAAACTATATGAAGGTAGTGGATATGAGGAATCTCAAGAATCTTTGGAAGAATTGTCTCAGAAGAATGAGCTTCTATATAAAGACAAGAAGAACATAAAAATAAAGTTAGAAGCTTTGTCAATTAGAATTGGTGAAGAAATGGAAGCAAGGAAGCTGGCAGTAGAAGAAGCAAAGAAAATTGCAAATGAAGCCCTAAAAGCTAAGGTGGATGAGCTCTTCAAATATGAACAAGAGATTGGTACATTGCATGCACATCTACATGAGACAAATGAAGAGAATCGAGAATCCCTAAGGGAGAATGAAAATCTAAGAAAAGAAAATGAGCAAATGAAAGGTGAGTTGAAGGCTACAAATTATTTACTCAAGAAATTTAATGAAAGTACTACAAATCTTGATGAAAATTTGAAGAATCAAATAATGCATGGAGAGAGACATGGGTTAGGTTACATTATTTATGAGGTTGGTGAATCTTCAGGTACCAAAAAGACCAATCAAGATGTCAAGTTTGCACCTAAGGTGAATCAAAGAAAATGTGGTAATAGATCTTATAAACCAGTTTGTTTCAACTGCCACAAGGTTGGACACACTGGTAATGTATGCAAGACAAATATCATATCTAGTATTCCAAATATTATATCTAATGCTAGACCACGTACTTTTCATGGTTATTGTTACAATTGCAATAAATATGGTCATAGAGCTAATGAGTGCAGGACAAGGGTGAACAATCATCGTCTATAAGTGAACCAACTAAGTCCTTATCATAATGAGAACTGGTGGAATATTTTTGCATGCTCACACTGTCATAATTATGGTCACATGGCGATCAACTGCATATTGAGGACTAATAGAGGAAATGAAGGACCTTGGAGATCAACTGGAATGACATATTTTCACTATCACAAGATTGGACACATTGCAAGGTTTTGTAGAGCAAGACACAATGAAGTGAACCAACCGGTTATTTAGTCAAACAAGAAAAAGGGAAAGAAGATTGTGAAAGTTGAAGAGACCAAGAACCAGATGAGTAAGATTTGGGAAAAGAAGAGTGAAAGAAATTCTTCAGGAGATTCTACATCTTCACCAGATGTGGATAACTCTTCATCTAACTAAGCTATTATTGGCTTAGGAGGAGAAAACATTGTCAGATCTATCTTTGGACCCCCTAGATGCATGTGAATTAAGTTATATCTCCATATATAGATGTATTTGGTTGTTTTGATGTATGGTATGGAGTTTTTTTTAACTGCATGAAGTTTTGGTTGACTGCTAACAAGATCTTTGAAGGTATATGTTGTTTTCTATCAATCAGGGATGAAATTAATGCATATGTGAGAAGGTGGATAAAAGGTTCTTTAGGTCTCATTATGCACCTACACATTCAAGAGAAGACACATAGTGACCTAAATGAAGGATGAACAGTCTAACAATATTCAAGGTGACCAATTGAAGGATTTTTAGTGATTGTGTGAAAGAAACAACAAGGGTTTGAAAGTTTCATCGTGCGGTGATTGAAAAGGTACTTATTCAAAAAATTTAGCTTGAATTTTTTTCTTACAAGATGGATACATCGATTATTGTGGGGATTACTGAGAGACCAAGGCATGAATTCAAGAAACATTTGTTTAAGTTGATTGAAGATGATCCAAAGGGTGCCCTATCTACTGTACCCTATGATGTGATGCATATTGAAGATGTGTGATCATAAATTAACTATAAGCTCAAATATTTAGGTTCATCTCACATTTGTAATCAGTATATGGAGTTGTGTAAGAGTCTAGTATTGAAGAAAGAATACCAAGTAGTTATAGATAAGGTTTTCTCTCATGCGATCAACTTTCCTGATGATTTCGAGGAGGAGAAAGTTAGATATGTGTTGAGTCATGTACATGACTAATTTATGTGGCTTGATCATCCACATAAGATAACTAAGGAGATCATGCATGTAGTTACAAGATTCTATGCAATCGGTGAAGTACCTCAACTTGGGTCAATCCCACAGGACATAGTCACATAGTTAACCAAATGAAAATGAGATAAGCGAGAAATGACAATAAAAGATATCCTTGATCTAAAAGTGATATTTTCATCCATGGTAATTGGATATAACGTCTATCACTCTAGCATGGTCAACAATGTACTTGATGTTGCAATAAACACTACATATAGGATGATAAAAGAAGATGCAAAATATGATTTATGTGAGGCGATGAGGAGTCAGTGCTTTCTGAGCATTGAAAAGATAAAAAATGACAAAAGGTCAATATTCAAATACTACCAACTTCTTATGAGTCTATTGTTCTATTTCCAAAATTACTTTCCTTGTGTTGGCAATATCACATTGTCTAAGGACCAATTGGTGATCATACTTGCGGCATAAGGGTGCTTGGTAATGAGTTTATAGAAAAAGTATGGATCTATATTTCAAGTTTTTTCAAAAGAAAATGCATCTGAGGTAGAGAATCACTACAGAAGTTGTGGAAAAGTATGAAAATGACATCTGCTTCATGGTGGATACTGATACTTTTCAAATGGAGGTAGTGGTTCCTAAGACCTCATGGGCCATGCCTATGGGTTATGAGATAGAAGCAGACCTAGTGATATTACATGTTGATGACCTACTAAAGAAGCCAATAGATCCTAGCACTCTTAGGTTTGGTACATACAAGGAGAAGTTCCTTGAATTTTCTGACAAGCTAAATGCATCAATGATTGAGAAGAAAATCAGAAAGGAGGTTGAACAATTTTCTCTAAAGAAAGGCTTCACATAAGAAGTCGTTGACAAGGAAAGAGAAATACATGATGCGAAGAAGGCTGGAACATCTAGAGTAGTAAAAATAGTTGGAGATAAAGATGTAGAAGTTAGCTCTTCTACAATGGTAGTATCCCAACCAATAGGCAAACAAGAAGTGCCACAACTACAATAGTGAAGAAGGAGAAAATCTCTCCTCCAACAAAGGCACTAGTAAAGGAGAAGAAAAACCCTTGAAAATAATAACCTACAAAAGTGAAGGAGTCCATTGCAACAAGAGGAGTCACTGGAAAAAGTAAGAAAGAGAAGGCTCAAAGGTTTGAGAAGGTTGAAGAAGAAGAAAAAGAAGAAGGTACAGAGTCTGATGAAGAGAAGAAGAAGCCGAGGCCAAGTGGAAAAAGGTAACAGGTTGTTGGAACCCCTACTATAAAATTGGTTAAGCCCAATTTTTGTAATTTTGTTTCACTTAACACTATTGTTGATAAGCTTAGAAAGTGGGGAATAGTTGTTGGTGTAAATAAGTACTATGACAAGTTTGATGAGGATGATCAAAGAAAGCTTGAAGATGTTGTAGTGTTTAGTATAAATAAAATATGCAAAGCCCTAATTGAGATACAAGGAAAAACCCCCACATCCTTTTACAGTAAGCTTGAAGCTATGTGGTGAGGATAAATCAAGAAAAAAAAAGAATTAATTTAATATATTTTGATGTCACTACAACTAGATTTGGAAAGGAAAGAAATTGATGAGATTCTTGAGAAAACAAGAAAGGAATACAAGAGAAAGACATGAATGACTAGGATACTGAGTGGTGAATCTCAGTCTGTACAAGAGGAAACTGAAAGTATCTTGAAGAAATTCTTGGTTCTTATTGAAGAGGATAAAGATGAGAACAAATAAGAAGAGGAAACATAAAAAGATGATGATGATCCTTAGATTACACATGCCAATGAGGGGTGGGAGGTTGATGGTGTAAATATCACCATAGATGACATTTCACTCATGAGTAATCTAGATGAGCTTAAGGATACAACATATGAACAAGTGGATTCTCATGATACCACAAAGATAGAGAAAGTAATAGATCAAGTTACGACTGATGATACCTCAGTCAAAGTTCCTAATGATGAGAAGCAACAAGTACTACTAGAAGAGACAACTGATGGAGATGAAGATAAGGAGAAGAAATAGCATGCACATACTGAGGATGTGAAGATGGAAGGAGAACATGAAAACTAAGTGAAACCAAAGGAGAAGACTATAGACAAGGAAAAAGGAAAGGTAACATTTTCTATGTCTTTTGTTAAGCAAAGTTTTGATGAGATGGATGAAGATGACATGTCAGTCATTCAAGGGCCAATAGACTTGAGTACAATGAGCCCTACATAAATGATGAATGTTTCTATGGCTATTAAGTCTAAGGCCAAAAAGGATTAGAAGGAGGCACAAATTATACAGTTTGCAAGAGATATATTGTCAGACTTAATGCTTGAGGTAACCTATGATGAAAATGATGAACCTATTAAAGAATTGGGTCAATTAATGACAACTGCAAGTGATCAAATGCAAAGTTTAGAAGATGAAGTAGAAATGAGGGAAGAAAATGATTATGAGAACAACAAGTCAAAAAATTTAGCCCAACATATTTCACTTGATGGAGGATCATTAATAGTTGGCATTAATAGGGTAAAAGAAGCATTAAAATAAGGTGGTAAGATCCTTAACTCTATTTCTGATTTCTCACATTTTTTGGAAGATATAGACGGGAGAATGTGTGAATCCCAACAAGAGATAAGGTTGTTAGTAGAAAATTTTGTTCCTATCAACCAATTTGCTAAAAGTTGTGGTGCTCAAGTAAGTGTCATTAATCATAAACTCAACACTTATAACAATGAGTAGGAGAAAAGGATAGGTACATTGTTGGAGCTACAAAGTCTACTGATTCCCAAGTTGGAAATTTTGCAAAAGGGAGTTAAAGATGCAAAAATTGTATTAGCCCTACCTAATATGAACACAATGAATGCATTGGAGGAGTTATCATATTTGATATGCTGTATAGAAAACCTTAAGAGGATATTAGAGAATGATCTATAGGTCTTAAAGACCAATTTTGGTAGTGTATTCAGTAGATTGTAATAGTTATATGCTACTCTCTATCAATAAAGTTTTGAATTTTTCTTCTCTTTGTATTTCTTTGTCATTGTTGTCAAAGGGGAGTAGATATATGTGAAAAATTGACATAGCATAGGGTGAGTAGTAGTTCAGGGGGAGTAACAACGATCTAATTGTACATATCTAAGAGGGAGTTACATAATTTTTCTATAAGTGTCTCCATCAATGCTAAAGAGGGATATTGTTGGCATTATGATGAAGATGTTCGAGTCCTAGGTGCTTGCAGTTATATTTTTTGTTTTCATTGCTGGAAAAAAATGTACCGAGAAAGTTAGATTAGATATACCAGTGGCGAAGGTGATTGCACAAGGATTTTTCTAAGTATTCAGCAAATCGGTGATAACCCAATCAGTGTTGAAAAATTTGGTGTGCAATGATAATATTGAGGATTCAGATGGTGCAATCAACTAGGAAGTATCTATAGAGTCATATTTACCTACATCTATTATTGCTTAACTAGATTCAATGTACAAACAAAGATTTGAGGAAAACACTAGTGATATCGATAAGAATAGTGAACAATTTGAATATAGTTGGATAAAATGATCCAGTGATGAAGTCAAAGTCAAAGACCGATTAGTTTGAGTGTTGAAGTGTTTAGGACTGAAATTGAGGATTTTAAATTGGTACATTGGCGTGCTCGCTCACACAATTTTAAGTGAATATAAGGCCGACTCAGGTAATACATTTTAGGGTTATTCCACCAACTTAAAGTTCTATATAAGAAGATGAAATCTTAATGTAAGGTTTAGATTTTTGGTGATGAGGTGGTTGTGATCGATGAAGGTGGTTGAGTAGTTGGAGTAGAAGTGTTAGAGAAATCAGAGTAGTGCATTTGAACAGAACAATGGATCTATCAAGCAGAAAGTGTTATGTATTCAGATCACTTATTTGAGTTTCTTACTCAAGGAAAGTTCTAACAGGCTTGCGATTAATTTTTTTTAACAAGGTTACTCCTAATAGGGTAAGAAGCATCCTAATAGGTCTGAAGATTAAATCCTTTAACAAGGTGATTCTTAGAAGGAATTTTAAATATCTAAATGGAGTAGTTCTTAACCAGACTGTTGTAATAACCTTTAATTAGGTTATAGATACTCTTAACCGGGTATACCCCTAATAGGGTCATGCAATGCTCCTAATAGGGAAAATCTTATTGTTGTAGTAGTGAGATTTGTGGGTGATAATTACCACTGTGGTTTTCCCCTCTAACAAGGGTTTCCACAAAAAAATATTGGTGTTCTTGTGATGATTATTTGTGGATGTTTTATTTTCTTTTCTTTTATGTGGTGATATCATTTGCATGTTGGTTAATTTGGAAGTTGTTTAAGAATGTTTTAAGATTCGTGATTGCGTCAATTCACCCCCCTCTCAGTGCCTTATAAGATTAACATTTTTTAGTGGTGGTTAGTAGAATTATTGACTTCAAGTCGATACACAACCCTTTGCACTTAAAAAATAAAATATTATTATTGTTGATCTTTTCTTTCCACATTTTTAACCTTCAATTTCATTATTATTTTTACTTATCACTTGTGACACTTGTACCATATGAATATCTCATTTAATCTTTCAAGATAATTTAGGAAACCTTCTCATTTCCCCTCATATCATTACTATTGTTACTATTGCTCATAAATGGTCGATCCTTGCAATTGAACTTTTTTTATTGATTTTTTTAGTAGTTGAAATCATTGTTGACTTTAAGTAAGCACAACCCTTTATACTTAATTTTTATTGGTCATATTTATCTTCATTAAATTAACCTTAAATTTTATTATTTTCGTCTCATCACTTGTGATATTTGTATCATGTGAACATTTTATTTAAGCTTTCAAGCTCATCTAGGTAGCCTTGTTGTATTCGATATCATTCTCATTTTCTCTAATATCATTTCTACCTTTACTATTGTTCATAAACGAACCCACCATGTCTACATAATTCACCATTGCAATACCAATCATGCTTTAACCTTTACAAATAAATAATTCTCATATATTTCTACATGATTAACATAATATTTTAACCAAGAAAATATATACTACCCATAAGAGTTATCAAATATCATATGGTAATTATTATGTATAATTTATCTTGTTTATGTTGATACTCGAATGAAATCATAACATAAAAGAAAAACCATATATTTGATACTTTGGACAAAATGAATTTCATGAAATTTCAAGTTTCCATGATAGCCTTAAATACTAGTATAAATTAATATTTTCCACTAGTCCCTTCACCTTTTGGAAAGAGAAGAACCTAAACAATTTAATAGTTTTATAATTGCTTTTTGATCAAATATATCTCATTTCCTTTTGGGAAATGAATGGTTCCTATTGTAGAAATGAGGTGGACTAGTTTACGTTAAATTAATTTTAAAATAAAAATTATAATATGAGAAATAAAATATTTGTGTAGTTGATTTCTTTCTAAAGAATGAAAGATTCATATTATAACAATTTTAGAATAAAAATTTATAATATGAGAAATAATAATTTGTGTAATTGATTTCTTTGTAAAGAATGAAAGGTTCATATTAAATAACAATTTTAGAATGAAAATTTATAATATGAGGAATAAAATATGCATATAATTCGTAATCAATTATCATATATTAGCTGAAATTTATGTAATTAAGTAATGTAGAAGCGTTAAATATGATTGAATTATCATAATATTATTTATTTTATAATACATTTATAAGTATAACTTCTTTAAAAGAACTTTTGACACCTAACCGAAATAATTTATAACAAGTTGAACAAATACTTTATAGTGTCCTTATAAGATAATTAAAATTGGCATATGCCATGGAATTGTTCCAACATAATAAATTAGTCCAATTTAATATGTAAAGAACAAATGATGACTTCACAATAATAAAAATTAAATAAAAAACAATAAATCTTATTAACAATTATTGTAATGCACAATATACTGTAGATTTGAAAAAAATATAGAAAATTGAAAATTATTGGAAGTGTAGATTATAAAAAATATGTCATGTGGTCTTACTCATCTATATTGAGAACTCCAAAGCTTCAATTATTGTTAAATGTGTGTTCATGTCTTATCAAAGATAGAAATTATTAATAAAGAAAATAAAAAATCTATTTCTTAAAAAATTTAAACAATGAGACCCCCTTTCTCATAGATAAAGCATGTCTTAATATTTTAAATATAATCCTTCTAATCATGTCCCAAGGCCCACAAAATGTTATTTTTAAATTGACCCATACTAGTATTTAAAGGAGGGAATTACCCCAACAAATGCCCCTTACACCTTACTTGTCTACTTGATCCCCCACACACTTGCCCCCTTGCCTATCCTACCATATCCTTGCACAAAATCCTTACAACACTTGTCACCTCCACCTATGCTACTTTAATGATTTCAAGATATAGTGAGTGCCAATACTTAGCTCTTAAAGTTTTATATGCTTATTTTTCATAATCAATATAGCTAGGAGAGATGACCTAATAACTATGATTCCAACTTCACATCCCTCAAACTCTTAAACAATAAATTCAATTTTCAAGAAGATCTCAAAAAATATCAAACATTTAATATATAATTTTGGGTCTGAGTCTTTTCTTGTGTTGATCATAATTAAAATGTAACTTAATACTTTCAATATATTTCCTTTTAATATGTCCTAAAATCCATTAAAAAATGTTGACATGGAAACATTCAAATGAGGATTATACAATGTAACCCTTTCTTTCCCGACCTCGACTCCTCTCTCTGCACCTACACTATCAAAGAAATGTCACAAGTTCAAATCCTACAGGAACTAAGGTATGTACGCCTCATTTGTAATGCACTTAGGTGCTTCTCACAAGGAGTATGAGGTAGTCCAATATTACTATAAATCACCTATAGACAAATCACTCAGTGTCATAGACTATAAAAGTACCTTTCCTTTTCTTACCTTTTCCATTATGATAATGTCAAGATATAACGAAAATTCAATCTAAATTTTATATTCGTATATTTCCTATTTAATATATCTAGCAATATGAACACAATAAACTGTGCACCCTCACCCACAACATCTTGGAGGACATGTTGCACAACCACCTCCAATCAAATTAAAAAGTTTTCCTAGTGCATTAAAGATTAAAAGAAGCTCCAATCAATCTAAATTTATATTCATAACTTCCCTATATAATATATCTAGCAATATGAACACAATAAATTGTGCACCCTCACCCACAACGTCTTGGAGGTCATGTTGCACCAACACCTCCAATCAAATTAAAAAGTTTCCCTAGTGCATTAAAGATTAAAAGAAGCTCCAATCAAATTAAAAACTTTACCTAATACATACAAAATAAAAAAAAGTTAAACCCAAACTCTACAATCTAAAAAACAACCAAACAAAAAAATTTGATTTTTTTTATGAATCAACTTACCTACCACATTTCCCCTTCAAAGTTTCAAAAATATATCACTTAGTGTCATAGACTATAAAAGTACCTTTTAATTTCCCTTATTTTTCCATTACGATAATGTCAAGATATAACGAATGTTGAAATTCACTTGAAATTTTACATTCATATTTAATATATCTAGCAATAATAACATAATAAACCGTGCACCAATCTCCACAACATCTTGGAAGGCATATTGCGCCGACACCTCTAATCAAATTAAAAAAAAATTCCAAAATTCCAATCAAATTAAAAAGTTTTAATATATCTAGCAATAATAACATAATAAACCGTGCCCCTGCCTCCACAACGTCTTGGCAAGTATATTGCGCCGACACCTCCAATCAAATTAAAAAGTTTACCCAGTACATTGCATAACAAAAGAAAGTGAAAGTTACCCAACCTTACAATCTAAAAAGCAACCAAACAAAATAATTTGAATCTACCTATCCCATTTCCCTTCAAAGTTCCAAACATTTTATACCAATCTCCAATCATTCTACCATGTACTGAATCCCAAATCATTCCCATAACGTACTTCCACCTCAATAAAAAAATCTCAAATTTGTCTTAAGAAGTATACGGTCGGGTCGTCGTCGACCAGAAGAACTCACCAGAAGTCGACACGCCGGGAAAAGTAGGTTCCGTGTCGACAAAACATTTCGAAATATCAGTCGACAAGACATTTCGAAAAGAAAAAATCTTTGGATAAATTAGTCGACTAAAAAAATTGTTATAATTCTGTCAGAGACAAAACATTATTCCAAAGTTCACGAGACGTTAATCCCTTTAAGTACAAGAACTAAAAATAAATTGGTTTTTTAAACATTAGAGACGAATGCAAATGTATTAAAATTGTTTTATGGGCGTTGTGAATCCTCCTTTTCGATAAAAGAAGTCTTGTAAGGAAAAGGAATAAAAGGAAAGGACGACCTTGATTATAACATGCCCGGTTTATGCAAATACATTCTGTAAGCAGGAAAAGAGATTTCTATGGGCTCAGTCTGTGTGTTTGAATTTGTGGGCTGAATGGCCTTTTATATGAAGTGACTTAATATATTGGATTTAGAGGCATGGTGGCCCTTCTGTTCCACTAAAATCATTGGAATTATCATTGTGGGTTGCTTAATTCCTTAGCTTTTTTGTGAATCATTAGGGAAGTTGGTGGATAAAAGGTCTAAAACTCTCCATCTATCTTTTCATGTGGGGAATGATGGATTGCTAGAGTAGATAGGTGGCGTTGTGGTGGGGTTCTAGCACAAAGATATCTGTGGTGGGGTTCTAGCACAAAGATATCTAAGTTCTTTCCATTCACACTACTTTGATGTGGTTATTGTGATGACAATTTTGTTTGTTCTTCTACATTTATTTATGATTTATCTTGAGATCATTTTCTTATTCTTGTAGTTCAATCTCAACATGTTGTATATTCTTGTAGTTCAATCTCAACATCTTGCATAAATGACAATTTTTAAATTGGAATATCTACTTATGTGCCACTTTCTACTCCTTGTCATGAGCTAACTTAATTTATGTTTGTGTTTGTTGCTATAGTAGATTCCTGGTGTGTATTGTGGTGGTAGGGTTCAAGCACAAAGATATCTAAGTTCTTTCCATTCACAATACTTTGATGTGGTTATTATGATGACATTTTTGTTTGTACTTGTACATTTATTTATGATTTATCTTGAGATAATTTTTTTATTCTTGTAGTTCAATATCAACATCTTGCATGAATGACAGTTTTTAAACTGGAATATCTACTTCTGTGCCACTTTCTACTTCTTTTCACGAGCTAGCTTAATTTATGTTTGTGTTTGTTGTTATAGTAGATTCCTAGTGTGTATTGTGGTGGTAGGGTTCAAGCACAAGGTTCTTTGGTTGAGGTGATGTGGTTCCGGGCAATTATGATTAATATATTTACATTATTTTCCATTTGGATTTGTGTTTATATCAATGGGAATGTCTAAATACAAGAATATGTTGACAAGTCTGGCTTGTGATCTAGCTTCTATTTACAATCTTTATCTTTATTTACATCACTTTTTGAATGCATTCATCATTTAATTATTATTTCACTCACACTTACTTTTATGCATTTGTCATGTAGTTGTTATTATGTCAATTTTGTTTGCATTTCTATAGTTACTTGTTATTGATCTTAAGATCATCATCTTATCTATTTAGTTTGCTCATACATTGTTTGACATTGGCTAAATTCAATCTCAATGTGTCTTGCATAAATGAAAAATTTAAAACATAGAATGCCAACTTCCTTGCTACTTTCACTCCGTGTTATGAGAAAACTTAATATAGGTTTAAACATGTGTGTAGCTATGATAGATTGCTAGAGTAGGTATTATGGTGGTAGGGTTCAAGCACAAGGTTTTTTAGTTGAAGTGTGGTGGTTCCCCACTTACCATTAATATATTTGGGTTTTTTTTCATTTGGATTTGTGCTTATGTCAAGGAAATGTGTGAATACAATAATATGTCAACAAGTTTGATTCGTGGTCTAACTTCTATTTACATTTTTCACTTTTACTTGCATCATTTCATGTGCATTCATCATTTACTTATTATTTCATTCAAACTTACTTTTATGCATTTGCCATGTATTTATTATTATGGCAACCTCATTTGCGCTTATACATCTATTTATTGTTAACCTTGAGATCATCACCTTATCCTCATAGTTCATCTATACACCTTTTGAAATCAACCAAATTCAATCTCAATATGTGTTGAATAAATGAAAATTTTAAAATTTAAAATTTAAATACCAACTTCCTTGCCACTTTCTACTCTTTGTTATGAGTCAACTTAATATACATTTATGTGTGTGTCACTCTGATAGATTGCTAGAGTATGTATTGTTGTGGTTGGGTTTAAGTACAAGCCTTTCTAGTTGTGAGTGTGGTGGCTTCTCATTTATCATTAATATATTTGAGTTATTTTTCATTTTGTTTTGTGTTTATTTCGATGAGAATGAGTGAATATAATAAAAAGTTAACAAGTTTGTTTTTATGGTCTAAATTTTATTTTATCTTTTCACCTCTATTTTCATGCATTCATCATTTACTTATTATTAGTATAATTTCATTCACAATTACTTCCATGTAATTGTCATTTAGTTATTATTATGGCAACCTTGTTTGCACTTATACATTTATTTATTATTGGCCTTGAGATTATCACCTTATCCTTGCAGTCCATCTATACATCATTTGAGATTAACCTTATTCAATCTCAATCTGTGCTGAATAAAATTTACAAAATTTTATATTTTAAATTTTAAACTAGAATACAACTTCCTTGCCACATTCTACTTCTTGTTATTCACCAAATTAATGTATGTTTATGTGTGTGCTGCTATGATTGATTGCTAGAATATGTATTGTTGTGGTAGGGTCCAAGCACAAGGTTTTCTAGTTGTGAATGTGGTGTCTCCACACTTATCATTAACATATTTAGGTTATTTTCCATTTGGTTTTGTGTATCCATCAATGGGAATGTGTGAATGTAATAATATACTACCATGTTTTTTTTATGGTATAACTTCTATTTATAGCTTTTCCCTTTATTTGTATAATTTGTCATGTGTTCATCATTCATTTATTATTAATGCAACTTCATTCACACTTTCATGCACTTGTTATTTAGTTATAATTATGGTTGATGATGTTGGAAATTGACAACCAATCTAAAGACCTATTCAACCCAACCACTTGTCTAGATCTACAAATTATATTCAACAACATATCAATCAAGATTTTCTCTATACTATAAATCATCAAATAAACCAAATATCTTTAAGAAACGCTTGACTCCATTTTTCTCCTATCCTTCAAGGATTTTGTACTGAATGTTGTTTTCTCTTATCTATTTAGCACATGCATAAGATGACATTAAAATAATATAATGTGGTTGATTGATGCAATATAATGGTAATGATATGATAGCAAGATCTCAAGAGTTCCCCAAAATCACAAGATGAATATATGTTCAACTTAATTGAGTGTTTGATTGAATTAATATTCTTAGTCTCAATTGAGGATGAAAGATTTTCTTTTATAGAATTCCTCAAGAAAATCAAGAATTGAAATTCAAAGGTCAAAATATGAATGGATAAGATTAGAGGGTAGATAGGAAATATTGAGAATAAATGAGATTAAGAGGTTAATTCAAAATGGAGGGATGAGAAAAAGTGGTACATAGAAAATATTAATTTTTGGTAATACATCACAAAATATATTGAGAGACGTGAGAAGAAAAAGATAATGAATTATTTAAATGAATAAAATCATTCAATTAATTAGTAGAGGAAATGATCAAATAAAGAGATAAATGACATTTGTCATATGCCTATGAATTTAGAGTTGATCCTTGTGAGTGAAAATGATTGGTTGAAATTAGAAAATAAGTATCATGAATTAATTAATTAAATAAAATATTTATTTATTTAATAGTAGAAAAAAGAAAGTGGATAATTAGATAATTAGTTAAGGGTAAGTGCACCAAGATGGTGGACATTTTAGTGGCCACATCCAAAAAAAATAAAATTTTGCATAACCCATGTGGGTTCCATAAAATTCAAAGTTGTGTTAGGCTTGGTTTTACCAAGCATGGCCAAAAACTAATTAAAAAAGAAAATAGATCCTCAAAACTTGTACGGGTTTTGAGGAACATTATATTCCCCAAAACCCACAGCTTTGGACCATTTACAATGCCAAAAATGAAGGAACAATCTACTGGGGAAGCAAATTTTCATCATAACCCAAGCGTGTTTTGCTTCCATTTGTATTTTTCATCAATTTGCAACAATGGAACCACGTCAAAAAGGTAATATTTTAGGGTTTTGATTGTTTTTGTTTGTATTTTATTTGAAGTAGGGTTTTTTAATTGATTTATGTTTTTTTAAAAATTTTGATGTCGGATTCTACAAAGAATTCCCTGAAATGAAAAAAGAAAACAAAGACCTCATGCATAAGAAACAAAAGAAAACCATGAAAACATTGAGCATGAGCAACAACCACAACCACAAAATCCTCCTCCACAACCTCAAAATAATTCTCCTCAACAACCACCACCACCCGTAAACCCTCCACGTCCTCCATTAGATCGTGTAGATGCCACACAAGATGATATCATCAAACGCCTTACACATAATAGTGCCCAAATTTCTATATTGGCCAATAGGTTGAGGTCCTCTAGTCTTGACCACCACTCAACCTTCACCTTGATGCTAGAAAGAATGGCCAATAGTGCAACTGAGGTTTCTAGGGAGGTTACCAAATGGGGTTCATGGAGGGATAGATGCCGAGCATTTTATGTGGATGGGTTGTCATATGATGAAGTGAAAAAGAAGGCCATACTTAAAAGTGACATATGTGCTCTTTTCACCGATCCTAGTACTAGTAACACCCTAGAACAAAATATGACTCAGTTTCCTATACATTGGTTTGTTCACAATAGGATGAAAGCATCTTTTTGGGATAGGTGGTATATGGTCTTTGACCAAGAACCCTATAATTATTGGAAGGTGCCTCTATATGTTTTGAGAAAACTATATTGTGAGTTTATCCTCATGGAGAAGAAAAATTACTTTGGCATCCGACAGTTCCAGGGTAGAGGGAGAGGCTCTGTGCAAGATAGACCTTGGGCTCATAGGGTAGTACATCCACACTATAAGAGGCCTCTAGCTAAAAAACCCATGATTCATGTTGTGGTCCCAATAGTTGTGAAGGAGTCTATAGATTCAAAGACTCTTCATGTGAACACATCATTGATTGATGTCATTATTGAGAATAACACACATTTTGTTAGAGCAAAGGGTGGATCAACACCTATACCACCTCCATCGTCATCAGATGTACCATTTGGATCATCCCAACCCATTGAGCATATGTTCCCCAATTGTTAGGATATATGTGTTGGGGTAGATACTAACACGAATGGGGATGGTTCAACATCTCATTCGTGTACACATTGTGGGGGTAGATGCCATGCGTTCAGTGCTGAGGATGCAACCCTCATAGATGAATTGATGATGATGGTATTTTCTAGAGAGTAGAGACATGTTTATTTATTTGTGTTTTGACATGTTATTAATTAATCACCTAAATCTTATAAAAGTAAATAATTTTTTATTTAGAGAATAATTTAAATTGATACATGAATAATATGCATTGCAGGGTGCATCAAGTGATACAAGCACACCACAGAGTATTCGTTCGAGTAGACGTACATGTGTAGCTTCGACACCTGAGGTAATGTTTTTAAAATATTCATAAAAATAGAGTAATATGTATATTTCAAAATATATTTTGTTAATATATGCATATTTATTTGGTGTTTTATAGGGCTTGTCAGCTGCTCAGATTTATGAAGTTGATGATATCATAGTTTCTGCCATTGACTTTAGGTTTGAAAGCTTTGCGGTATAATATTTTTCACATCTCTTGTTTACAGTTTTAATTGAACCCATACAGCTTCATATTCATTTTTCTTATGTTAACTTTTTTTTTCTAGGGTACCCCACCTAACTTGAGGACACCAAGAAAGAGAAAGAAATCCTCGAGGACACCCAAACGAAAAAAGGTGATTAAATAGAATTTAAGTTTATTTGTTGAAAGATATTATTCATGATTAAACATGTACTTGTAGTCTATATTGATGAATACACCTGACTTATTTGTTCTATATATAGAAACAATTGGGTTTTATAGAGTTAATGAATGCACCCGATGTTGTTGGTGTTCAGGAGAGAGAAGAGGTAACATTTTTATATTTACTTTCAATTGCATTCTTGATTTTTCTAAATCTCTTAGAAATCCTTCCTCTATGACTATGACATATGTTATGATTGTTCATAAAGGAATTGGTCATATCTGCCTCATCACTAGTGATGCCTCCTAAGAGTACAAAAATGGTACCTTCTAAGCCATGTACCTATCACAACAATGAAACCTATTGGTACTCAATACTCTCTCCATCTGTGATTGTAGTTGTCAATTTCTTTTTGGCCTCAATACAACGACACAAAATGTAATCCCTTCCTTCTTCATTGTTCTCATTCGTAATGACAACATATATATGAACTGTATTTAGTAGAAGGATATAAGTTAATACCAAAATCAACATAAAGAACTAATAAATTAACCTTAAAATGTATACAAGATGATAAAAATAATTAACTAAGTAATAAATTGATAAATTACCTGGTTCAACTAGGTCAGATACATGGTCAAAATCCACTAATGCTTCCATCTGGTTCAATTTTAGTGCTCGAGGAAGTTGATATGTATCTAGGGTTTACAAAGGTTTACAAGACCATTGGTCAACCCACTCTTTTGATTCACATTCATCCCACAAAAAATGCATACACAAAGAGCAAAAATATGCAACATGTCTAGTATAAATAGCTAAAGATGTTTCATTTAAACTTCTAAATGAATGTGTGTCACTTGATCCTGTAAGTGTACAACAATCTAAATAGTTTTTAATGTTAGATTCACATACTAACAAAAAATATCTTGAAACTATAGACTTACCTGCATTACCTGGTCTCATTGTAGAATTACACCATTGCACAATTGTTTCTCCATCTATTACATTGACCACCTTCATACTTCAATTCCTCTCTAGTAAGAGGTGTTGGAAAAATGGTCAGTGCTCCCCTCAGGATTCGTGACATGGTTTAACAGCCTCCTATGTCTTCTATAAGTCTAGTGGCTATATCGGGCATTAACAAGTCAATCTTTTGGTGCAACGACAACCACTACTTGTAACAAGTGGTATTAGAGCTTGGTCACAAGTTCGAATCCCCTTAGGTAACGCTAAGGGGGAGATTGTTGGAAAAATGGTTAGTGCTCCCCTCAGGATTCGTGACATGGTTTAACAGCCTCCTGTGTCTTCTATAAGTCTAGTGGTTGTATCAGGCATTAACAGGTCGATCTTTTGGTGTAATGGCAACCACTACTTGTAACAAGAGCTCTTTTCACACATGCTCCTGTACCATCATGCTCTCCCTTTCCATGACCTGCCTCAGTGATATTCTAAAAATGTTGCACACAACTTGTTACATGCATCCTAGTCAACTAGTAGAACATCCTTGCATTCTTGAATTGTGAGGTGCAATTGTCTGACCATATTAAGTGCTAGTTGTATCTTATACCTCTTTCCCTTAAACTGCCATAGAAAAATCTAAAGTATCTTTGCACAAACTCTAAAGAATGCGTACGGTCATCACCAATATAAAAGTGATACTCTCTTATAACCTTTATGTCCTCCTTTGTGCTATCATGTGCATGCAAGAATATTATATGTACAAAAATTGTAACTTGTGTAGAGTGGTAATACATAGTGTGTACTATAAAAGTACCTTTATCTAGGGTTAGTTTGACAATAAATGAAAAAATAAACTAAATTAACATAAATTAGTAAGCTATTTAATACAAATAATGTCAATAAGCACTATATGACTCTCTATTTAGATATGCTAATGATAAGCTCTCAACAAGCCTCCATTAGTGACAACTCTAAAATGAGAAAATAATAAAAGATTTAATAAATTAAGCCTATTTGAATGAAACTATGCTCAAATTATGCTAAAATTGTCTTTCTAGCTTAAAATTTGAAGAGGTTTGATGCAATTCTCATATGTGTGGATACATTCTCCTAATTTTTGCCTTGATTTAATAGATTTTTGCAAGCATAGGGGTGGAGTTAATTTGATCATGATTGAGTTTGAGTTAAGTCCATGGTTTCAAATTTAAGGACAATTTAAATGGTTTGTCCTCAAAGCTTGGGATAAAAAGATAAAATGAGTGGTCAAGATGCTCTCACCTTATGAGCGATTAAGATTCGATTTTAGCTTGATCGATGTGAGCCCAATTCTTAATTCCTATTGGTTGAGGTAATTTCCTCCCATGTGGTGGGTGAGGGAAATTATGAATTAATTAATTGAATTTAATTAATTTTTTTAGCCATGTGTACCCCTTGAATGGGTTGATTTGATATTTAATTAAACTATACAATTAAATAGATTAATTGATTTATTTGATTTAATTGATTTATTTGGCTTTTGATTTTTAATTAATATTGGATTTTGGCTTGATTGCAATTAATGTCTTGATTTTGCCTTAGTTGCTCACTTGATTTGATCTTTGACCATTTTTAGGTGATTACAAGTGCCCCTTTTTGAATCAATGTGCAGAGCGCATTGATTCAAAGATTGTCTGATATCCTGATGCCGATCCTTGATTAATTGATGTCTGATTTGATCTTGATGATTGATTTTGATACTGATGATAAACCTGTGATTCTTGATAAATTTTTGATTGATTGATGTCCTTGATGATCGTTTCGATGACAGATCTCTGATGTGATGCTTGATTTGACATGATTTGACATGATTTGCTGATTTTGATGCCCCACTAATAAATGAAAATTTTTTTACGTTTAAATGCTTTGTCCTTGATTTGATTATGTTGATTATGTCTTATGTTGATCCGAGTGTATGCCCCCTTGAAAATGAAATAAAATTTGATTGTGGTGAATTTTTTTGCATTTTTGTCCAATATTTTCAATAATGTGTTAATTTCAATTTCATTTTTGATATTTTTTTTATGATGCTTTGATGAAAAATGTCCCTAACTTGGCTGATTAGGTGTTCAATTTGGATCCAAGGTCATTTTCTGCTAAAAAAAGCCCCTTTTAGGTAAAAAAGGCTATATATAGGGGTGAAAAGTTAATTTTACTATTCATTTTCACCTCCTCTTTTTATTTTTCCTCTTCTGAGTCCTCTGAGCTGTGATGATGGTGGTGCCATATCGAGAGCATAGATTTGAGCACGGTCATCGATATTAGCAACCAATAGACTATGGACGTCCGGTATGTACCCTTGGAAACCTCTCGTCAAATTTATGCATTTAATTTCAAGAAAATTAGATTTTGTAGATAAAACCCTAATTTTTTTATTTTTTAAATGAAACATTGTGTTTAAGCATTCCTATAGTGCATACACCTTTCTTTCTGCACATCCATAGTTTTTTGCAGTGCATTTAAACCTTTTTGCTGTATGTTCAATTAGGAACCCTAGGTCAAGATTTCACATTTACCACTTTTTCCTGTGTGTATAATTCAATTTGCACATTTGATAGTTCTTGCAATGTGTACATGTAATTCTTGTAGCGCGTACACCTTGTTGTTGCATTTTTTTTTATCATTTTAGTTGCTTTTAAATGATGCATTTTCATTTTAGCAGGTATAAGCATTTTAGTAGCTCATACACCCCTTTGTGCAAATTTTTAAAATTTTTAGCCGGTTTTCCTAGTTAGTTGATTTCATCGATCAGTCAATTGGCTTGGTTGATTAATCCTATGTTAAAACAAGTTGTTTGATGTCAGTTCTAGTCATGTGATGCATAATTTTGATTGTCAATCTTGATTGGTTGGTTGATTGTGATGATGAATTTTCTATCTTCTCTAAATAGAATTAGGAAAATTGATAGTGGTTTGATAATTTTTAGGATGTCGATTGAATTGTGATGATTCAAAATTTGATGATTTTGATTACTTATGTGATTTAACTTGCTTTCACAAGCTCCCCTTCAAAATTTAGTCATTCAAGGATTATTTCTGCTGTCATTTGGGATGATTAACGACCTCAGTGGGTAGGAGCATTGACTGATAGGTCGAGGTGGGCTTTCTTTGCTTCTTTCTCTACCTCGATTCTGAGTGAATTGAGGACTACTCATAGCTATGGCAGAGAGGTGGCACTCTGACCATAATACTTTTCATTTTATGATGGGTGAGATGATGATCACTTCAGAGGATGTTTATAGATTGTTGCAGATTCTCACACATGGAGAGATCGTATACTACAATCAGGTGTATGACGGTACCATTTGCAGATGATTGTTTGGTGACCCTACTATCGATGATGATAAAATTCTCTAGGTGCAATTTAATTCCTTCCATGTTCTTCTTGCAGTACTTGGAGTACTGGTCAGTGGTTTTCTAGTTCCTAACTAACGAGGTCATGGTTTTGTAGTTAGATGAGGCTGCATCCTTAAGGACATGATTGGTCATCCTCCCAAGTTTGACTAGGACTCATGTGTCTTAGCATAGCTTTATCATGAGTTGCATGATGTCTTATACAAGAGTGAAGCTACTCTTTCTATAGGAGTAGTCTTACTACAACTTTGGACATGGGAGAACCCCCCTGTCACAAGTCTGATTGTAGTGCGGTGGTGATATCCTAGATGGCTGTTTGCATTCATTTATGAGGGTGTGGTTATCTAGGATCATCTAGGAAAGTTGGATTATTGGTGACATATTATTGATGATGTGGACCAGGTGGTCTGGAGGCTATATCTGGGATGCAAGCCATGGGCAGAGGATGTGACAGAGCTTCCATTTATGTGTATTCCCTAGTGGATGATTGGGAATATACCATTGATTATAAAGTGGTTCTATTTTTACAGGGTTCTTCGATAGTATGGCGGACCATAGGGTATGCCACAAGGACTAGTGCTTTATACTAGGGTATAGGATGAGCGATCCTTTTGGGGTCCTCAAATTGATTATAGGACTACATGTGATGAGCTCTTAGGCCTCCCTCATTTTGCCTAGGATCTAAGGAGCACATAGTGGATGTAGGGATGACAAATGACTATGCTCAGTGGTTCCTCCAAAATCTATTCCCCGATTCAATGATCCAACCGAGCCTATACGTGGTATTGATGAAAGATCTGATGATGATGATGATGATGGTGATGGTGGTAGTGGAGGCAGAGGAGGGTGTCATCATGGTAGATGAGATGGTAGGGCTAGCAAGGGCAAATAAGTTGTGATCCCAGTTGTTATTTCCCTAGATCCTATTAGAGGTGGTGTTTGCATGAGAGGTGACCATGTGAGAGTTAGAGGTGGCCCCTTCCAAGCTTTACATTAGGTTCACTAGGTTAGACTTGGTGGATGGGGTTAGCACAGGGTTTGAGTTTTCAGGCTGATTTCCCCTCAGGTTGCAATAGATATTGATGCATAGGTTGCACAGATTTTGGTTGATCAAGCTGCACAGGTACAGGCTCCTCAGGATCCTTCTTCTTAGTCTCCTTCTTCACAAGAACCTCCTTCCTCTCAGGCTCCTTCTTTCTAGGCACCGACACAGGCATCAGATGTTTAATCCTTATAGGTTGAGGTATCTAAGATTCGATAGCAAATCACCCAGTTGAGTACGATAATGCAGACCTTTATGGTTGCTATGAGTCAGCATGAGTTACAGGCTAGTTAGAATTGAGGTCCTAATATAGGCCCATATGGTCTTGGAGGTAGTTGATTCATATGATGTGCCTCATTATTGATGTATTTTTATGATTCACTTGATCGAGACACTATGCATTATATTCTTTTATCAGATTATGTTCATTTTTTCATTTTTTTATTGATACTTTATGTTTCTGGACTCTGATTTATAGACTTTGATGATACCATGGGATTTGATTGCTTTGATAGTTTCTATGCTATGTGATGTTATCATGTGTTGGATTTACTTTTCAAATGATTTATGATATGTAGTTCTATATTCTCTATCTCTATATGTTGTATTTTTATACTTTTCAGATGTAGTTTATTATATATATGCACATGCTATGTTTAATTTATGTAGATAGATGTCTTATTTATGACATAGATTAGATGGATGCATTTATTACATGGTTTTGTATGTAATGATTTGTCTAATGATATTTAATTCTTTAATGTTTTAATGATATGCGATCATATGTATGTATGGATTTTATGATTTATGGATAATGTATTTAATATAATGTAATGATTTGAAATGTGAAACATGAGATGTAATGTAGTGATATGATGAGATGTATGAGATGAAAATGCAATAAATGAATTTTAATACAATTATATGATTTAATGGTTAATGTATGCACCTAATTCAATTATCTTATGAAATTTAAGACTTTCATGTAATGACCTCTAAATAAATGGACCTTAATGGATAATGAAATGACCTAATGATATGAACTTAATGCAATTTGAAAATGAACTTAATGTAATTATCTTATTTAATGCAATTTAAATGCGATGAACGCTAAATGGATGTAACTTAATGGATACATGATCATTAATGCAATCTAATTATATGAAAATCTAATAATGTAATTTGATGCAACTAAAATGATGGATTATATAGTGAATGCAATTAATCTAATGCAATGTGATTTAATTTTAATAATGACTTAAAAATGAATGCAATTTATATGATGAATGCAACCTTAATGAAACTAAAATGTTTTTAATTAATCTGATGCAATGCACCTTAATCTAGGTTTGATTTTTGATTTTTTGATTTCCAACACATTCGATAACATAAGGTAATGATGAAAAATTTCAATTTTAGCTGAACTCCACACCCTTTTTTTCTTTTTTCTTTTTCAAACTAGTTTTCAAGATAAGAATCTATGCACACTAAATTCATTTAACCTAATATGGATGCATCTAGCTGTCACAATTCAAAATTTAGGAAGCTTATTTCATCATTGAGCAATTTTGAAATCTTAAATTGGCACAATCATCACTGGTTCAACCATGATAATATGAATACCTTTTCCTTTTCATGTTGCATGCCTAATGTCGATACAACTATCACTAGTATCCTATAACCAAATATCCAAGGTATCCTATTGCGTAAACAAACAGAGATCTTGGTATTGCCATATATACATGTCCTCGATGATTCTTTGATGATCATGTTGTTAGACGAATGATACATATTTTAAAACCTTGATCTTAAGACACTCTTGCAAAAATCAATAAAATATCATGCTTTCATCATTGTTTATTTGGTCCAAGACTTGATCTGTTTGCTAGAAAGACATGATTTCACCAATCAAGTAATCACTTAGATTTTTGTTTTGCCTTGTTTTTCAAATCCATATTTCAAGTATAGTTCCATCCATTTCATATTTGATTGTTCATTTTAAAATTGATAAAGGTAAAGTCATTGTGAGATCATGGACCAAAAGTTTGCATTGTTGAATCAATCTTTGGATTTTAATTTTGAGTTGATCGTCTAAGTGTTATGCTCATGATTTGATGTATTGATTTGTGTCAATTGATATTGGTTTGATGAATCCCTCTTGTTTTTAGGATAGATTTTCCCCTAGTTTGATGTCATTGCATTGTTGGAGTTGGGCACTTTTGCGAAAGCTTTAGGTATTTGCAAATGCAATTCTAGGGTTTTATCATGCAATATTTACAAATGTTGGTGAATGCAGTATCTACAAGGATGACTAAGCATGAGACCTGACTTGACTTTCAATGGTGCCTGTTTACTAGGTTTTCACCGATTGAATTGATTTCTCTTTTTCTCTTTTTATGCTTTACTCTTTTTTTACTACCAAGGTGCCTATTTGCAAGGTTTTCACCAAGGCACTTTTCTTTCTTTTTCAATTTTTTTGTATTTTTCAATTATTTCCAATTCTTTTTTCTTTTTCATTATCAAGACGCCTATTTTCTAGGTTGTCACCAAGACATATTTTTTGAATGTTTTTGGATTTCTTCCTTTTCCACTATTTTTGATCTTTTTTGCATTTCAGGTTTTTTTCTTCTTTTCTATTTTTCAATGTTTTTGAATTTTTTCAAGATCACCTTTGACTATGTACAATAAATAGGATGCTTCCTCATCTAATTTTCTGATCTTCTTTTTCTTTATACCCTTTCATCTACTTCAGGTGTAAAACCTTTTCAAGTGTATGCTGTTGATGGGTTCTTGCAATTCGTCTCCATCATAGTAAACTAGTTTGTATGCACCTGTTCCAAAAGAAGAAGTAATCACAAAAGGACCTAACCAATTTTCTTCCCATTTCCCTTTCTTCTCTCTTTCTAGTTGAATTTTGGGGTTTTCTCATAATACCAGATCGCATATTTGGAATGTCCTTGGTTTGATGTGTTTATTGTAATTTTGATACACTTTGAGATGATCAAAGGCTTATTGTTGTATTTCATCCAACAACTCCAATTCTCGTAATAGCAACCCTATAGTCTTCTTCACTTAGAAATCCATGTAGTGAAACTCTTAAGGATGGGATTTCAACCTCTAATGGCAATATTGCTTCAACTCCATAAACTAATAAGAATGGCATAGCTGTTGTTGGCATTCTCAAACTTGTCTTATATGCCCACAGAGTAGGATTTATTTGAATGTGCTAATCTCTACCCGAATTGTCCACTGTTCTCTTTAATATTTTCAAGATATTCTTATTAGTGGCCTCCGCTTGTCCACTACCTTGTGGGTAATATATTGAAGATGAATAGTGTATCATATGGACTTTTGCACATAATTATTTCAAGTCCTTGTTCTTGAAATGTTTAGCATTATCTATTATGATTTCTTGAGGAACATCATACCTACAAATTATGCGGTTCAATATGAACATAGAGATTTGTTTTCTTGTGGCAGTGGATAATGGCACAACTTCAACCCATTTGGTGAAGTATTCAGTTGTAGTAATAATGAACTTATGACCATTGGATGAAGGTGGGTAAATCATCCCTATTAAATCCAAAACCCATTGATAAAAGGGCCAAGGTGTAGTCACCAAATGCAGTTCCTGAGCTAGCACATGAATCAGGTTTCTATGGTATTGACACTTTTGACAAGTCTTCACAAAATGACATGCATATTTCTCCATATAAGGCCAATAATATCCCATCCTTAAAAGTTTCTTCACTAAGGTTAAACCATTTGAATGCGACCCATAAATTCCTTTGTGGATTTCTTTTAAGGCTAATATTGATTCCTCCTTCTCTAAACACCTTAAAAGCATTTCATCTACACTTTTACAATAGAATGTGTTGGATACAAGGGTGTAACGAGAGGCTTGTCTTATGAAATTCCTTTTCTGGTTTCAGGTTTGGTTCATAGGTAAGGTTTGGTCTTTTAGGTATGTATAAATGGATCCATACTAGGGTGAGTCATGTTCCACTAATACGAAAATGATATGGGAATTGGAAGGGTCAAATGCAGGTTGTTCCATTTCTTCTACCAAGAATTCATATCTTGCACTTTGGTCTGGTATTTGGAGGAGTGAAGCCAATGTAGCCATGACGTCTGTTGCTTTGTTCTTGTCTCTTGGTACTTTCTCAAATGCGATCAATGTGAAATAATTATTGATATATTCTATCGTTATTTTGTAAGGTATCAATTTGTTTTCTTTGGTTTGATACTCATCATTTATCTGATTAATGACTAATTGAGAATCCCCATATATCTGTAACTCTTTCACCTTCCATTCTAAGGGCAATTTGATGCCAATGACTAATGCCTCATATTCAACTATATTGTTTGTACATGGAAATAGTAGCTTATATGATTTAGGGATTGTTGATCCTTGGGGAATGATCAATAGTATTCCCGCTCCTAAGCCATGTTGAGTATAAGAGCCATCAAAGTTAATTTCCACATTTTTGCTTCAACATTAATTATTTCCAAATCTGGAAATTCCACCTGAATAGGATGTTCATCTTCTAACAATGCCTCCACTAGTTGATCTGCTATTACTTGGCCTTTGATTTCCTTTCTATCCACATACTTTATATCAAATTCGGTCAACACCATGACCCATTTGGCCAATCTTCCCATCAAGTTTATTTTTCTTAGAAGGTACTTTAGTGGATCAATTTTTGGTATGAGTCTAATTTTATGAGATAACATATAATGTCATAGATTTTTTGAAGCAAAAAATACCGCCAAACATGATCTTTCTATGAAATTATAATTCAACTCATATTTTACCAAGGTTCTACTTATGTAGTAAATGGCCTTTTGTTTTCCATTTTCATCTTCTTGAGCCAAGAGTGCCCCTAAAGAATGTTCTATCACTGAAATGTAAAAAATAAATGGCTTCCCTCTTATTTGTGGCATCAAAGTGGGTGGATTAATTAGGTACATTTTAAGTAATGTGAAGGCTTCTTTACACTTATCATCCCATCTAAATATTGTGTCCTTATGGAGGAGTTGAGTAAAAGAATGACATTTTTTGCTAGTTGTGATATGAACCTTTTGATTGACTGAATTCTCCCTTGGAGTGATCTCATTTGGCTTATATTTCTAGGTGCCCCCATTTCCATTATTTCTTTGACTTTCACGGGGTCTACCTCTATTCCTTTAGCTGAGACTATGTACCCTAGAAACTTTCTAGATTGTACTCCAAAGGCACATTTCTTTGTATTGAGTCTTACTTCAAGAACTGCTCCAACCTTGTGAATATCTTCTCTAGAATAGGTAGATGTTCATCCCTTGAGTGGGATTTTGAAAGTATGTCATCCACATAATATTCTATAAATTTATGTATCATATCATGAAATATGGTAGTCATGGTTTGTTGATAGGTTTCTCCCACATTCTTAAGACCAAAGGGCATAACATTCCAACAAAATGTCCCCCATGCACATGTGAAAGCTATTTTATCTTGGTCTTCAGGTGAAATTTTAATTTGGTTGTAGCTACTAAATGCATCCATGAGAGAGAACATTGAGTGACCTATTGTCAAATCCACTATAGTGTCTATACTTGGTAAAGGAAAGTCATCCTTTGGACATGCGAGGTTGAGACCTTGAAAGTCCATGCAAATTATAATGGACTTATTAGATTTTTAAATAGACACAATATTTGATATCCACTCGGCATAGTTGATGGCTCTTATGAATCCCACTTTTAATAACTTTTCTAATTCCACTTTGACAAGAAATACGATGCGTGGGTGCATTTTCGTCAACTTTTTCTTGACTGGTCTCACTTTTTTGATATTCAATGATGCATTATCAAGTTTGGATCTAATCCTGCCATATCATTATAAGACCACACAAAAATTACTTGCCTTTCCTTGAAGAATTTTATGAACTCTTTTTATTCACTTGATAAGGATGTTGCTAGATGACCTTTGGTTCTGATTCTGTTCCAATATTGATCTTTTCTATTGGTTCTATCAAAATAGGTGATCTCTCTTCGTAATGTTTAGGCAAAGTATCCAATATTTCTTCCTTAGGTGCCTCAATTGGGTTTTCACCTTTGGAAACATTCTTTATTTCTTTCTCTTTTTGATCTAATACTGCCACCTTGTGGTTTTCACCATTAGATTCTTTTAATTTTTTAATTTTTTTCTCTTATTTTTGAACTGAGAGATTTCATACTTTCCTTCATCACGTCTTCTTGATATTCATTGGTAGAAGAAGGTTCAACCACATTTAGGTATTGGGTTACCAATTTTTCATTCAAGAATGTGGGAAGGGAAGTTGGTTCTAGGGAATCCCATTTAATGAATTTCGAATAGGCAAGGGATAAGAGATCAATGTTTTGATTTAGGTTGATAGGACTTAAGGAAATGACTTCATTGGAGGGTTTGAACATTGCATATCTTAAATCTATAACATGTGCTTCTTCTAAGTGTTCTATAGAGCTTGGGTCAAAATCCACCTCACCTAAATCCTCTTGGGTTTCTTGTGGGTAAAAATCTATTGGATTGAACCTATTTCTAGATTCTTCGATTATAGGTAGCCATGATGGTATATGGGTTCTCCTACCTATTGAGTTTATTCATCTTCTTTATTTGGTACATTTTCTTGAGCCTCTTGAATAGAACTTGAAGCTTGATTAGAACTTGATCTTGAGGTTATCTCTTGTTCTTTGCCTTTGTTAGGAGCATTAGTGTGAACTACATCCACCTCTTTATCTTGGAAAGATTCACTTGATAATGAATCCCACTCCCATTTTTTTTAATCTTCATCACTTTGTGAGCCTAATTATAGAATTTGGTCATAGAACATTGGGTGTCTCTTTTGATTGTATCCTTGTTCAAGATACCCCAGTACTGATTTCTCCTTGCTATCCCTCCAAGACATTTCTATTGGCTCAATCAACCCTTCATTTATTTTACCCAAAGGTCCTTGTCCTTTATAACCCATCTTTTTCATAATTTGAAAACCTTTTCCATATTGATGAGTAGGGATACGAATGTTCTGTATTCATTTCTCATGAGCACTTGACTCATCATCTTTATATAGCCATTTCAGAATTTCATTATCCTCTTCATATATGGATGAAGAAGTACTAGCCCTTACAAAATAGTCATTGTATTTATGAGGTGGATGTAAGCTAGAGGGTTTCCCATGGGAATTTGGAGATAATGGTAGATCCATCATGGATAAAGAATATTCTCCCACACCATTCTGTTTGATTTTGCATTTTTTTTCAAAGTTCTTCATCATGGTATCCATTTTTTTGTAATGAGCCTCCTTGGTATGTATTTGAGTAAATTTTTCTTGGTTTTATTCTTCTTCATTAGCACTTTACTCACTAACTTTCTCTTTTCCATTAGTGGATGTAGCTAAGTTAGTGGGAATTTGGTGGTTTTCAAAAACAATGTCTTCTTCCTCTATCTTATCTTTACCTTTTAATGATGGAAGGTCCTTTGAATTTTGTCTTTGTTCTATCCTTGTTGATGTAGAAACTTCTGCATTATGAGGGACCAATGAGTCATTTATGGGTTTAATGTTATTACAATATTAGAATGGATTTAGATCTCCACTCACCATGATTTCTTGTCCCATATATGGAAATTTCAAGCATTAATGGTACGTCAAGGGTACCACTTGCATTTCATGTATTGATGGCCTTCCTAGTAGGATATTATAGGTCAATTTCAGATCTAGTACTTGACAAATAGTCTCCTTTTTCATAGGACCTACTCGGATAGGGAGTACTATTATTCCTTTAGAGGCTCTTTCTTCATCATTGTAAGCTTTAATGGTTATTCTTCTCTTAGGGTCTATAGCTTCCTCAAAATATCATAAGCTTTTGATTGAAATCAGACCCACAAGACCACCTACATCCAAATTCAAGGGCACATTGGTTTCAACAAGGGATTTTTCCAAGATCTCTTTGTGAGTAGGTGAAATTTTGAGAAACTCCAAAATATGAATTTCGCAGGAATCCATTGGAGTTGATCTACCAAATTGTATTGTTTTGATGAAGGAGAATTTTGATTAGGTAGAATAATTCTAGGGGCACCTCCTAATAAGGTAATTTTAGATGCTTTCCCCCTAGTCACAACATTAGATGTTTCTTCTTTTTGTTTTTCCTTTACCACTATCACATTGATTGTATTTGTTCAACCACTTAAAGAATTTATGGTGTTGTCATAAGTGTGGGAAAACTTTAATTTTTCATTACCCCTCTTGTTATTTTGGTTGGTATTTGATGTTTCTCCCTTTTCGTTATTTAAGAAAGGGTTCTTGAATACTGTGTGGTCTTCATTATTTTGGGGCCTGTTGGGACTAAAAAATGCAACATGGGTTTTGAGTACCATGTTAAATTTTCACAATCTTAGCTCCTAAGTGCTTTTCATGTATATGTACCCGGCTGTCATTTTGAAGCCTATGAGGTGTTCCAAGTGCTTAAAACACTCCATTCAGTATGTGCACACATTCCATGATGTTATTTTATCATTTTGAATCATTCGGTGAAGTCCCATTTTGAGCAAAGTGTCAAGTTGCACAATTCTACCCAAGTGTCAAACAAAATACAGTAGCCAAGTTTGCCTTTGAATATCTTGCATCCAAAAATGTTTCATGACCCGCCACTTTGAGGATGTTTAGTATGCATATCAAAGAACCTATGTTCCAATTTTCAAGTCACTTCGAATATGTTTGATTAGGTTTCGATTCCCTCAAAGTTGGTAGTTTGTTATTGTCATGCACTTGTGTAATTGTTCAGAGTTCTGGAAGGGCCTATTTGACAAGTTATATCTTTGACGCAATTGACCCTATTGAGAAAATTCCTTTTGTATCATATTCCATGGGTCAAGTACTCATTATGTTTCAGTTTTTAGGCCATGACGAATCCATTTACCCAGTTTGCCAATCTAATTCCATATGCAGTTTCTAACTTTTTGATGGACAGTTACATACTTTAGCCGAAGGCCCTGTTCGGATGATTATATCTTTTTCCCAGAGATTGATCATAATGTGTCGATTGTTGCATCATGTTGTAGACATGGGAATGAGTCATCTTGCCAATTTTTAGCATCCCATGTGCTTGTTTTCTCACTTTGCCAGGGCCATTTCATTTGCAGATTATTAAAGTTTCACTGAATTTGCAGACCCAGAACTAAATGCCCTACTTTGAGGCTTTGAAATTTAAGCCTTGTCCTTGGTCTGACATAATTGAAAGTTGTCTCATACCGCAAACCTAAGGGACTACATGCCCAATGATTTTTAAGTCCCTGCCAATCCATCTGATCACTTTCCCAGCTCGATTCCAAGTCCAATTCCTGCATATTTTACTATTTTTAATCCTGAATATTATTGACAGGGATTGACTTTGAAAATTAATATTGGTTGACTTCTTGACTATCAAAGAAAATCAGTTGGTGATTCATGATCCCTTTGTGTAAGTGATTCTATGTTCAAAGGATTAGACTTTGGAGGTCTCTTTTGATTGGTTTTCAAAGCCAAGATCAAGAGCAGTTTGTGCAGATTGACAGTGATTGACAGAGTTAAATTGATAAATGGTCATTTTCAGAGGATTAAAATTTTGTATCAAACAATTGTTTGTAGAGGCTAGTTATGGATCTATATTTTCTATATGTGAATGGTTCCCTTCATGCAGTGATGAAGCCTTGAGATATGATTTCCTATTTTTAGAAGGCCTAATCCAAATGCACTTATATGTTGTTTTTACATTTGGAAGTGCCAAAATGTTCCAAAATGATCAAATCCAGTCAGTAATAACTTGCATCAATTTTCAAAGGGGGTTGTACCATTTTAAACATTGGATCTTTGCACCAAATGGAGTACATATCCTTGGTTGAAATCTCTTAATGCAGAGTTTGATATTTTTATAAGGGAGTTTCAAAGTGGTTCTCCAAAAGAATGTAATTGCACCCATCTGTGGAAATAATTAAATACTTAGCTGGAGAAATCAAATGCTTATATATCTGATATCATTGTGCAAATCCTTTTTTTTAGAATTAATGTAAAGGACTTTGGTCAAGACCCTCTCAATCATCTTCTCTTATGGTACAAACCCTTTCTAGTGGTGAATCTAATGTTGAATGTGTAAGAATACCACATAATGGCACATATAAGTGGACTAGTAGTTGCTTCTGTTTTGTCCAATCCATTTGATTATTGTGATGTTTTGACAACAACAACATATAAGTCTTTATGAGGCCCTTGAGGAGGTATGATATTTGTCATTAGGGAGCTAATGAAAATTCATTCCTGTGCTCGTACTCACTGTGCTTTGGAATCAAAGAGAAAGGGAGTGTCATTCTGGATATGGCAGTCAAGAAGAGACAAATGGTGGCATGTTTTTGAAGCCACATGAATAAAGGGGGTGATTTTATTTGGCTTGCAAATTGATTTGTTTTGGGTGTAAGCTTGAGAGAAAGGTAGCGTACCAACCAAAGGACCACGTGCCATGTGATGCATGCTGTGTGTCAAATTGAAGTTTGATCGAACATAGAGGAAGTCGCTGCATGAATGGGCATGGTTCTTATGGATGTTGAGGGAGATGCCTGTGTTACCAAGGAGGCCTCACGTAGTTTTGATGGTCCATGCGTCTGGAATTGGGAGCTTCACGTCACCTGTTGAGATGAGAAAATGCTAGTATATAAGTAGAGGGCCTGCGCAACCAATCACCAAGGGGTCTTATGAATGCTGAATAGCCCACCACTAATTTTATGAATGCTACCGACACACAAAAGAACAGACCTCATGCAAGGAGGTGGTTGCATGTTAGATGGGAATCTTCACGCACCACCAAAATTGTTACAGCCAGCGTGAAGTATGAGGCAGAGTGTTGCGCACCAGGTATGCTAAGCAAAAAGGGGCGTGAGTTTTGCAAAGCATATTTTAGCATGTATTGATCCAATAGAGGAGGGATCATGCACATACAGTCTAGCATAAGTATGCAATGAAACCACAAGCCTAGGTAGAAGACTAGCGTGAAAACTGTTAAGGGATTGGTGTGTGTGTGCATTGCAACTTGTAGAGGAGGTAGTGGGCTATACGCATTACCCAATAATATGTAGGCTACCAATAAAAACAAAATGAAAAGGGGTCTACAGTAGGAAGTTGTCAAAGGAATTAGTGAGCAAGTTTTATAAATGCTTGCGTAAGGTTTTATGTCTTGCGCAAATCAAGTGGTAGCTCATGCAATAAGAGGTATGTGCTTATGTAAAATGTTGGGGCTCCTCACTGGTAGGCAATGTGAGCATGGAGGAAATTATACCCAAGTAGAGACTCATGTAAACATTTTGAGTCAACCATTTAATCATGGGCAGCTTGCGTAGAAGAAGAGAGGCTCACGCCCAAATGCTATGAGCAAACACTGCAAGATGCTCGCTTAAGGTTTCATTGGGGTCTCCTGCGTAAATAAGAAAGATGGAAGGTAGCCAATTCATCAAATTTAGAAAGTGCTACCGGTAGAAATAGAGAGAGGCCTTGCCTTGTATGTTTGGAAGAGCCTCACTATTGGAAGTTTCCCACGAGCTAGAGGGAATTGCCGGCAGCACAGGCACAAATAGGCACGAGTATGAAACAAAAGGGAAATTTAAGCAAACCAAAGAGGGTCGCATAATAACATTTGTAGGGGATGTCATTGCGTAAGGAAGTGGATCACTCATACATCAAATGCCAGATGCCCATGCCTTACGCAAAACCAAGATGCATGAAGTTTGATGGACCTACGTAATGAGCAGATACTTGCATAGATACCAGAAAAGGCTACTAGCATGCAACGAATGGAGGCTTGCACATTTTGTCTTTGGGCACTGTGAAGATAAATTAAGGTGAAGGCCACCATAAAGGATACTTGCACAATTTTAAGTGCAGGCTACAAGAGAAATGGTGCCTCACACGATGAATGTGAGTGCAGTCTGTGCAATTGATTTGAGGCTCCCATTTGATGGTTGTATAAGACCATTGGGGATAGCATTAATATGACTATTTCACAAGGGTGGACCAACACAGGAGGGGAGCTTGATATTTTGTTGATACCTCATGCAAGAGAAAGACCGGGCATCATGGAGGACGGGCTAAGCATACGCAAAATCTTTATATCCCACATTGTCTCTGTTTAGCACTTTCTAAACATTTAAATATGCCAACACTCCAATGTATTGTAAAGAAATAACCAAGGGCTCTTGGTGGGCCCGCTTGGTTGAAGCTCTCTGTGCATGGTGGGCCCTGCATATTTTGGAGCAAAATGTGAAGGAAGTTTTAAAACTAGTAAAAGCAATGATCCCACATTGATGCCGAAACTGATATTTGTGATGTTTATAAGCAAGAACACTCACCAAATGAAATAGAAAGAAGAATGGGAGGCTGTGCTCGCATGATTGCCCATGCTGGGGCCACCTTGATTTCTACACCTGCGCCTAGGAAGAAGTAAATTTTGCAGAAGAGTGACATGGTAGTGACTGGACAAGAACAACATGTGGCAGCCATTCACCCATTCTCCCAATCCTTGGCAGTTAGTGAATTGCATTTGGAGAATCAGAGAATTACATAGTCGCCAGTTCTCTAAGTCCATGATAGTTAAGTGAAATTATTCAGAGAATTCAAGAATGGGTTTAGTCGTCCATTCTCCAGATGTTAACCCTAGTCAAGAATTTATTTCAAGAATTTATTTCAAGAATTGGAGAATGGAGCTTTCGCTGAATTTCCAGTGTTAACCGCGGTTAAGGATTTGATTCAGAGACTTGGAGAATACATGTGGTCACTAGTTCTCCAAGTGAGGTGGTCAGCTTTGAGTCAAGTCTGAGCATGCAATGAGATGGTGACAAGTGTCAAGTTCTGGTGCATTCCTGTGGCTAAGTGCAGAGAGTAATATAAATTTGTAGATTTAAAAGGATTTAAAGATTGCATAGTTCAAACATTAGGCAAACATTCAAAATTTAAATTGCATGAACTGTTCATGGAAAAGGGTCCTAGAAACTCATTTTTTATCAGAACATATAAGTGTTATATGTTTCTGGAAAGGTCTCAGAACAAGGAATCCAGTGGTGATGATGTTTTTAGTTTCAGTGAAATGGATGAGAGCAGTCTAGGTTTCAAATTTTGAGGACAAGAATCAGAATCAGATCAATTTGAGAAATGATTGTAGAAAGAGGTTGCAAATTTGGAGGGAAAAATGTTTGTAAAGGTGGAATCAGTTACAGATATTTTTGGGGACAGACAAGTGTTAGTGATTGGAGGGTTTTTTTCCTTTCTCCTATATCTAGTTTTTTCTCCATTGTAACAGGGATGGTGAATTCATAGCTGCTTAAGTAGACTTCATTTTTGTCCAGTTTTGGAGGCTTTGATCTATTTTGAGTGTATTGAAGTAGAAAGATATTAATAACATATAGTGGAAATCTCCTGTTTTAGATCTATGGTGTCTTTTTATACTTTTATCCATGCTCTTGTATGTTTAGTTTGTAAGACATTCTGAATGTGTTGGTTACAAGGTAACTGTGCAATTACTTGTGAGTTTCCTTCAAGGAAGAAGTCAGTCTTGTGAGCAATCCTAGAGGCTATGTATTAGTATGAGAATTTGATACTTGCGTGTGAGAGTGAGAGGATAGTTTGTAAGGCACTCTATCCAGGATTGCATTTGTTTTCTCATTAATTATTTTTCTGTGGATTTGCATCTCATTGGACTCTTTGCTTGGGATTAGGTACTAGTCTAAGTTCTGATAAGTAGTTCTCATCATCATTCATTTAAAATCAAATCATTTTCCATTTCCTATTTAAAAGCATGAATGTTTAGAATTTGTACTGAATAGTACAGACATTGTTGATAATTCATTGAAGAATTGAATCCAATAGGTTAGCCTGCTTGAGTTTTAAACTCGAAGAGAAGAAGGAGTTTATCCTTATTGTTATCTTAACCATTTCCTTGGTTCTTAGCAGATCATACAGGTGGGATCCTATATAAGACTGGTTGAGATTGGAACTCCCATGTTTTATAAGTCTGAGAACTATCCACGGTCACATCTGCATAAAGGGTTTTAGCTAGTGAGTTATATGTATGCAGATTTTAGCTTGTTTTAGGTGTACCTACCTAAGTGTGTGGAACTTGAAGAAGGAGGATAAAATCCTCATCAATTAGTCTTTTCTTGCCCCTCAATTTGCATGAACAAGTAGATTTGTGTTACTGGACAAAGATCCCCGAGTCTAGTTTTCATATTTCTCTTTTAGAATTGAGGGATTCAAGAAAAATAGCTAACAGGGCCTTTCAAACTTTATAGTACCATCATTGATTAGGTCTTGGAATAAATGTTTAAGTTTCATGCATTCATTATTTTTATGTCCCTTGTTTTGATGATACTCAAAATGGTGTGCATCATTCCACCATGTGGGTTTAACTTGAGGTTCATATGACCTTTATTCAAGTAAAACAATGATTTTATTGGCCACAAGTGTTCTCAAAGCATTTTCCAAAGGTTCACCTAAGAATGTGAATTTTCTTCTTTGAAATGAAGGGAAGAAAGGCTTAAGCTTGTTTGCATTTAGGTTGTTGAAAGGGTTTTTTTTGTTGTTTTTGAAAGGAGCCTTTGTCGTTTGATTAACATTATGTGTTTGATTTGACCTGCTCAATAAGTTAAAATAAGTAGCCTTTAGGCTATGTGCTTCTACAACCCCATCGTTTACAAGGTTCTTATTGGTGTTTTTCAACCACAACCTTGGTTTATCATTATTGTTATTGGCTCCTTTATTATTATTATAATTATTTAAGTTATTGTTGTTGTTGGTGTTGGTATAACCTTTGTTTTTTTTAAATAGTTTAATTTCGCCTCTTTTTACCAACACTTGTTCAATTTTTATCCTGTTTTCAATGATCTTTTCGAATGTGGGGGGAAATTGAAGCTGGACTCTATAGTTCATTTCCATGTTTAGGTTGTTCATGAAAATCTCCATCTTTTCTTTTTTAGGTATACTTCGAGGGTATCATGCAAAAACCATTCTCCATCTTTGGGCTATCCCTCTCACTAGCCTCGTTAAGGAAAATTCTCATGAGGCGAGCCCACTAAAGTTATAGAATGTTCATTTGAAAGCGTATAAATGAAGTGAAAAGATAGGTTTAGGAGTTTGATTCACCAAAGGGTGAAGAGAATATCTCTACTATGTTTCACTCCCAAGAAAAATTAACAATGTTCAATTAACCAAGCCTTCTAATCTAATGAAAATTGAGTATTTCTACTCTCCTCCACAAACAATAGGCTTTAAAATTAGTGCTTGTTTATTCCTTAGCCTTTATTTTAATCAGGAAATTTGGTAGGTTTTGCATTTTGATTCACTTGAAAAGTGAAGAGCATTGGCCTATTACTAAATTCCTCAAATAATAATAGGCTTGTAATTACTAGATTCAAAGTGAAAATGCCACAATTTAAGGAAAAATTCACAAAAGGATGAAGGCTTACCTCAGTTCGAAGCTAGCAAAGGTTAGGGGTATTTTTGATTGAATTTTTCATCATTTCACTCACCTAGTGGCAATTGTTCCATCTCTTTTGCCTTCCCTTCGCAATTGTTAGTCCAACACAAGCGAGAAAAGTGAAGAAAATCAAGCAAAATTCAACTCTAAGCCTAAATTATCAATTTTAACCAAAAGCGATCAAGGCATGAAAATCCAATTTAAGGATATGAACTTTGATTTATATGTTTCAATTATTTGTAAATATCATTTGTAATCCTTATCTTCTTTCTTGGAGTCCTCCAAAAAGTTGTTGATATGGACCATTTTCTCTTCTTTTAGCCTTTTTGTGATGGATTTATCCTCTCTGTTATTTATGGTCTCTGGTTTTTTTACTTTTTAATGTCCTACCATAAGAAAAATACAGAGAAAACATTTTTGACTATCAGATTTATCAAATTTGCAAAATAGTCAAAAGCACAACAAAAATGCTTAAATGTGCTATTTAAAACCTTGAATGTGCTATAGAATAAATTAAAAGTGCTGAAATAGAAAATAAATGCGCTTCTTTATTAATCAAATGTGCATAAAGAAAACATCAAAAGCACTGCAGGAATATTAAGATGCGCTCCAGAGTTAGGGAAAATGTGTTGAAAGAATATAAGACAGAAGACATAAAGTATTGGATGCGCTATTTGGCCGTGTAAATTCACAAGGCTTTTCTTTGGATGCGTTGTTTCAGACCTCAAATATGCTATTAAAATGCTTAGATGCACTGCAAGAATGCTCAAATATGCAACTTTACTTGTAAAAAAAAGATGTTAAGTAGAAAATCCTAATTTTCTAGAAATTTTTCTGAAATTTAGACAAATGAGGCCTAATGCCCCACGGTGGGTGCCATTTTGTGTTCTAGGAAAGTGCCTTCATAGGGTTAGTTTGACAATAAATGATAACATAAACTAAATTACCATAAATTAGTGAGCTATTTAATGCAAATAATGTCAATAGGCACTCTATGGCTCTCTATTTAGATATGCTAATGATAAGCTTTCAGGAAGCCCCCATTAGTGACAACTCTAAAATGAGAAAATAATAAAAGATTTAACAAATTAAGCCTATTTCAATGAAACTATGCTCAAATTATGCCAAAATTGCCTTTCTACCTTAAAATCTCAAGAGGTTTGACGTACTTCTCAGATGTGTGGATCCATTCTCCTAATTTTAGCCTTTCTTTTATAGATTTTTGCAAGCATAGGGGGTGGAGTTAGTTTGATCATGATTGAGTTTGAGTTAAGTCCATGGTTTCAATTTTAGGGATAATTTAAATGGTTTATCCTCAAAGCTTGGGACAAAGAGACAAAATGAGTGGTCAAGATGCTCTCATCTTATGAGTGATTGAGATTCAATTTTAGCTTGATCCATGTGAGCCCAATCCTTAATTCCTTTTGGTTGAGGTAATTTCCTCCCATGTGGTGGGTGAGGGAAATTAGGAATTAATTAATTGAATTTAATTGATTTGTTTAGCCATGTGTACCCCTTGAATGGGTTGATTTGATTTTTAATTAAACTATATAATTAATTAGAATAATTGCATAATTAATTGATTTATCTTGATTTAATTGATTTATTTGGCTTTTGATTTTTAATTAATATTATATTTTTGCTTGATTGCAATTAATGCCTTGATTTTGCCTTAGTTTCTCACTTGATTTGATCTTTGACCATTTTAGGTGATTACACATGGGTTGTACTTCATTTTGAGGTTTTAGTGTATAATTCTCTACAAAATCAAAGACAAAGACAATAGTATGAAGGGGGAAAGTATCCTTACACAACTTGAATTGCTCATCTAACCACCTAGATCTATGTGTGTGAACTATGTACTCATAATGTAAAGAACCCATCTAGCTCCTAAATTTATTATCTTTATTTGAAATATTCAGAGAGTCTTATTCAAGAAGAACTTTCAATTGCAAATTTTAAGTTAATACTTCCACCAAATTTGAATATGAAAATGAATAATTCAATATCTCTAAATGACTTGGGATTTGTTTTATTCCTAATATATATCATATTGAAAAAAAAATAAATTTATTTCTCAAAAAAACAAGTACCTTGTAAGTCACGTGAGCCTGAAACTTGCAGCATGTCCTTTAAGAATCCACATAGCCCAAAAATACAATTCCTCACCACCTAGAAATTGCTTGCAACAACCTTGCTAGTCACGTGCCATGCTGAAGTTGACACAAGACAAATCTGGGTTGAAACAACTCCTTATTGGCTATTACGTGAGCTATAAATGGAGCCCCGAAATCTTCCAACCCTCACGCAAACCTTTGTAGATGCCCAGACAGCCTTAGTTGATGGACACAATTGTCTTTCATCAACCACAATGCCTTGCCAATCAGAAATGCAACCAAGAGATATTACATATTCTCTTGATAATTGATAGAACCTTCAGCTAATTCACAGTCAACAAACAAATGAAAGATCACAACAAATTCCCAATAAAATTTTAGAACTTCAACAGGAAGACAAATCAAACCCCAGAATGAATAAATTGATTTTCTTGTAGAACAAACTTCTCAAAATTCTAGTATACCTCAGCACTAGATTACGATCTCAGATACAGCTACAAAATTCACCATTAATTTGTAATGGCTCAAATTGCCAGAAGAGGAATCAGTCCTCAAAACCCTAGTTGGGTAGTTTCTCTCACAAACTTCAATAAAATCATAATTCAATAATGGATGAATGAAAGTGCTTTTTCGAGTAGAATATATAGCTTTTCAAAAAAAGCACAATTTCACTTTTTTCATTAAAAAGGCTTTTAAATGACCTCTTCACTTTATAACATTAAAGTTATTAAATTAACATAATTTAATTTAATAATGATAACTTTAAAAACCAAAGCCTCTAAATCCCCGCTGACTGTACAAACTCATTTCCGACACCAGAGCCTCAAACACCAACTACCCTACTAGAAATAACCCACTGCCAAAAATAGCCAACTGCTAAACATAGACTTACTATAAATAGTAAGTCTCACAAACTGGAGATTCTCTGAAACTCGATCCTGAGACATCTAACACTTTGTGCAGACACCCTTCTAATCCTAGCCATACCCCAAATGCCACTTACTAAAAATAGTAAGTTGACCAAAATGACCCAAACGAAGAGCAAACCTAATAATCTGAACCTCTAGAATGGAATCCCAACACTAGCTCCACCATCTAACCCCCTCTAATTGCCTGATTAGCTTGTGAGGGTCACCAAACCAAGCTAATCCCATAAGTCTAAAAATGGGGACATTACAATCCTCCCTTCCCAAGATTACTTGTCCTCAAGAAATCAGGAAAAACAAGCAACATCATAAACCACCCGGATCCCAAGGATAGTCATAAGTAATGTACCTATCCTCACTGTACTCCTGTGAAGAAAAAACCAACATCAGCAGAACAGACACCACTGAAAACAACATCTGAAGACCAACTGTAGATGCCACTGCAGAAAATAACCCAATGGAACTCAACCCAACTGAAATAGTAATGCTGTCAAAACTTGAGTCCCTGTCTATCCAACACTCACACCCAACTGCACTGAGAAAATGACAGTGACCAAATGTACCTGAATCACTGTTATCAAATCTATCCTCTGATAAATAGTCTTGATTGTGGGGATACTGCAAGTAATCTAACTTGCAACTACCAAATCCATCTGCAAAAGATAGTGCTAATCCATCCCATAATGGATGGTAAGATACTAGAGTTGGTTTACCCCTCTGTGAGATCAAATCTTCTACCTGTGGGTCAAAATAAAAATGATGAGCATACCCCACCATATAATGTAGGTAAGAAGCCCCAATCTCTATCAATGGCTCATCATTACCAAACTAGGAACCAAGAGATGGCTCCAATCTCTGACTCCACATAACTATAGGCTGGGTAGGAACCTGAGCAACCCTCTCAACAAACCCAACCTTGAAATCCCTGTGGGGAAGCATAGTAGATAGAGTCTCCACAATCTTCCCTACCAACCTCCAAATAACACAAGAGCCTCAGATGAGAGTACCCTTAGACACTCTGTATGAATCCTCTCGCACATCTGTACTCTCAAGTAAATAATCCATGAATAAATCAGTGCAGTAAAAATTATACATGGAAGCATCAACTTTCTCACCCGCAATCCATAGCTGACCCCTTTGAAAATGTGGCACTACCAACTATACCATTCTATCAGCTATGTGAGATGATGAAATAGATTCACTTCCAACAAAATGAAGCAAATAAACCTGAGAGCTTGACTCCACTGGTACTCCTACCTCATCTGTACCAAGTGCTCCCATATCCTAGATAGATGTCTCTACCACATCATCATGTTCCTCATCACCAACCATAGGAGAAAACTCACCACCAACCACCTCAATGTGTAATCAAACTAGGTCTAGGGCTGGTGTGGACTGCAAATGCTCCAACTCCATGGTCACCTCCTCTAACTGGATCTATGACTCCTGAAGGGCCCACTAAGTGTCCTCTAAAACCTCAATAGTCATTGTGAGCTCTTGGGTAAGCTCACTCACCTCCTCCTCTCTATCCATTAGTGCCTCATAAGATGTACTCCCCCACTCCACTAGGTGATCTCGATCATCTACCATCTGTAAGTAGTTATGTCTTAAAATCTTGACAGCCTCATGCAAAGTATGAATCTCTATCAATGAGAGGTAACAACCATTGGCCTCATCTGTCATAAGAGCACCCCAACCATAAACAACCAACAACTAACAAGTGACATCAAAATACTTGAGAGTAGAAGTAATATCTCTCTCATCAACTCACAACTGGCTAGTCACATGATGACTCTACACAATAGGCATCCTACGAATAACCTCAAATGCACTATCTACACTATGAGAGGAAGCTATATCCAACAAACTCCCCTCAAGATCACCGTCTCTCTATGTACTTTCATCTGAGTACACATCAACAAACTGAGTACAGGCATTAGACACATCCTCATCTAACCCTAACAAAGCTACTATTGAATCTGACTCAACACAATCTCCAACTACCTCATCCTCTGCAACCATCTGACATTCCAGATCCTGAGACACATCCTCATGAGTTACTGAAGAATTAACCCCAACTCTAAAAGTGGAATCCCTAGATGTAACAAACTCCTACCACTCATAAGCTCCCCTATCTTCATTTGTGAGTCCCTATAACATAGAATCCTGGAACCCACCATCACCATATGACAATGCTGAATATACACCCAAAGTCAAATATAGAAAGCCAAAAACACTACAACACTCATCCTCCTCGCTCTTAGCATCGAAGATATCTACAATGCTAGTGTCCACATCATCTATCTGCATCTCCTTTACTAACTCAAGCTGCAAACATGACTCAATGTCATCATGTCAATCAACTATATAGTGGCATGAAACTATGTCACCCAAATCAATTGCAACACTCCCATCCTAAGTGTCATCACCACAAAGCTCCATGCACACATCCTCAACACAAGAAGAAACCACTATCTCCTATACTGATCCCACACTATGACTACTATCATAAATTTCTAAGCTGTCAGAGCTCATATGCTCCTTGCAGTCATCACCCAACATCTCACAAGGGGGGTCATCTCCAATGCAACTCACACCATCCTCAAAAGTGTCATCAGATGTGTCTATACTATCAGCTCCCGCATCTCTTGCTGAAATCTCAACTACTGACATGTGACTCTGTGCACATGATTTAATGTCAGGCTATGCACCAATAATGCTAGAGCACGAACTGTCATCAATTGACCCCGCTGTAATGCCCTGATCACCAACCTCACCACTGGGAGACTCTGTACATGCCTTGATCCCATCTGGGGAAGCAACTGCCTCTTGAACTAGAGCAACACTACTATAGTTGACATAAACATCTCCAATAATAACTCCCTGCATGAAAGAGTCTAAACACTCAGTGATAACTGCAACATCAGTTGACTCTATACAATCCGTAGTGACTGCTCTGGGAGCCTCAACTTGGTGATGCTTAGCGCTGTTGTCAACCAATGGCACTTAAACATCCACTAGCTCATGTGATATAAATCCATCACCACATCTATGGATAGAAATAGAAGGTGCTGAACTAGATGTAGGAACATCAACATCATGGACTACTGTTGGAGAAAACTCTAGCCTTCTCCCCTGCAAACTCGATGTCAGCCTTCTAAAGGAAGAGACCATATATCTCGCTGCCTTGTCTACTATAACTGGATCTGACAAACTCTCTGCCAATCTTTGCTGATGTAGTCTAAGTCTCTCCATACTTTATACTAAAGCATTTAATTCCTCTCTATTTCCCTTACTGCTACGATGACTTTCGGAACTGGGCCTCCTATATTTATCCATAGCTAGGGAAAATGGAAGTGCTGGTCACTTTTAAAATACTTCTAAATATAAATGATTCCAGACCCCACAAGATGGTAGGATAAAAGCTCTGATACCACTATAAAGAACCTAACTGGCTCCTAAATTTATTATCTTTATTTCAAATGTTCGCAGAGTCTTATTCAAGAACTTTCAATTGCAAATTTTAAATTAATACTTCCACCAAATTTGAATATGAAAATGAATAATTCAATATCTTTGAATGACTTGGGATTTGTTTTATTCCTAATATATATCATATTGAAAAAAAAACAATGTATTTCTCAAAAAGACAAGCACCTTGCAAGTCACGTGAGCCTGTAGCTTGCAACACATCCTTCAAGAATCCACACAGCCCAAAAATACAATCTGTCACCACCTAGAAATTACCTGCAGCAACCTTGCTAGTCACGTGCCATGCTGAAGTTGACATAGGACAAATATGGGTTGAAACAACTCCTTATTGGCTATCATGTGAGCTATAGATGGAGCCCCAAAATCTTCCAACCCTCACACAAAACTTTGTAGATGCCCAGATAGCCTTGGTTCATGGATACAGTTGTCTTTCATTAGCCACAATGCCTTACTAATAAAAAACACAGCCAAGAGATATTACATATTCTCTTGATAATTGATAGAACCTTTAGCTAATTCGCAGTCAACAAACAAATGAAATATCACAACAAATTCCCAATAAAATTTCAGAACTTCAGCAAGAAGACAAATCAAACCCCAAAATGAATAAATTGATTTTCCTGTAGAAGAAACTTCTCAAAATTCTAGTATACCTCAGCACTAGATTATGATCTTAGATACAGCTGCAAAATTCACCATTAATCTGTAATGGCTCAAATTGCCAGAAGAAGAATCAGTCCTCAAAACCCTAGCAGGTAGTTTCTCTCACAAACTTCAATAAAATCATAATTCAATAATGGATGAATGAAAGTGCTTTTTTGAGTAGAATATATAGCTTTTCGAAAAAAGCACAATTTCACTTTTTTCATTAAAAAGGCTTTTAAATGACCTCTTCACTTTATAATATTAAAGTTATAAAGTATTAAAGTTATTAAATTAACATAATTTAATTTAATAATGATAAATTTAAAAACCAAAGCCTCTAAATCCCCGCTGACTGTAAAAACTTATTTTCGACACTAGAGCCTCAAATAACAACTGCCCTATCGAAAATAACCCACTGCCAAAAATAGCCAACTGCTAAAAATAGACTTACTATAAATAGTAAGTCTCACAAATTGGAGATTCTCTGAAACTTGATCCTGAGACATCTGACACTCCGTGCAGACACCTTGCTAATCCTGGCCATACCCTAAATACCACTTACTAAAAATAGTAAGTTGACTAAAATGACCCGAATGAAGAGCAGACCTGATAATCTGAACCTCTAGAATGGAATCCCAACACTAGCTCCACCATCTGACCCCCTCTGATCACCTGATTAGCTCGTGAGGGTCGCCAAACCAAGCTAATCCCATAAGTCTAAAAATGGGGACATTACACATAAACTATTTTTTCTTGAAACATCTTCATAAAATCATCTATGCATATATCCCTTTTCAATAACTCACACCTCTCTAATTCTTTTCCATCTTTAACACCATATGTGACTGACTTGTATTTTCCAAGAGAAACTAGTTCTTGCCCAATTTCATGTGTGTTATCGAGATATAAGAATCTCTACAACTTTTGCAAACCACCACATGTAGGACAAAATCCTTTCAAACACATCATCTTATAATAAATGCACCCATCATCTCATTTACATAGTACACTTGAAATGAAGTCTCTCGGTGACTTAGGAGGTTCTTGTAGACCACATTTTTGCAAAATATTATTAGCATGAAAAGTACCACATATATAGCGATAAATCTCATAATGCATGGAAAATTCAACACGAACCATACAACAACATGTAGTACATGCATGATTAATCTTAACATAAAATGGTTTTTTTATCTCAAAAAATATTTGACTAATTTTAATTTGAGGAAAGCTTTGAAGAAACCTTTCACAAAATTGAGTTTGTGTCATATGTAAATAGTGTTTTGGATGTGGCTCACGATTTCTAATTCCAATTTTCCTTCTAACAACATCTCTTTGGCTGGGTGAAACCCTTATGTTTTCATGCCAATATTTCTTAATTAATGTTCTTAGTGCATCAACAACAACCTTTTCCTTGTGTGGGAGTCTACTTGAGAATGTCCAAAGAGAATTATTGTTAGGATCCTCAATTTTCTCTTTCCTATCTAAAGCATGGTGTAATGTGGTTATACTTATCCTTAATGAATTGCTTTTTTCTTTCTTATTAAATGTTATTTTTTCATTTCCTTTCCATTTATGGTTGATGTAAGGACACAATGAGTAACATTAGCATCTTTAGAGCATGATTTCAAACCAATGGATTGGTATGCATTAAAAATATTTCTCACAATGGTTCTTTCACTAATATTTTCAGATGTTCTTAACCCCAAAATTTTCATTGTCTCTCTAAATTTCAGATTTTTAATCATTTAAACAACTAATTGGCATCTTCCACTTTGATTTAAGTTTTCAAAATAGTTATTCCAAGTTCTTATAACCATTCTTCTACAAGTTCTTTCAAAAATTTTATCATGCATTGGCCTCACAATATTTTCATCAATGTCTTTAGAATCTTTGGTTTTCTATGAATTATTCTAGGAGGTGTTAATATTTGTGCATTATGTGCATTAATCACATCAAATTCAAATGATAAATATTCTTGAATTTCATTAACATGTACATTCATTACATCATTTTCAAATGGTCTATGTTCATCACATTCATTAGGTGGATTCATCTCATGCATTTGAATTGGTGTATGTGGATCATTTTGATTTTGTGCATTCAACATATCAATTTCAATTGTTGAATGTTCATCATTTTCATTAGGTGCATTAGATGATGTACCTTCATGTAATCTCCTCATATGCTCTCTTTGCCTTTCCTTTGTTGCATCTCATTGTTCAATCGTTCCTCTCTTGTTCTTTCCCATTGTTGATATTGATTGTCCTTCATGTAAAATCATGAGGAAAATCCACAATCAAATAGAATTAAAAAAAAATGAGCATCATTTTATTATAATCTAAAGTAACCATGATAAAATAACTTCAAAAAGAATCCAAAATACAAGTCAAATCAATCATTTCAAAGAAAAAGTGATAATAAAATAAACTAAACCTAATTGTTACTGTCCCAGAAAATCATGTGCACAACGACGGGGCCTTCAAAGAACTTTCACTACTAGTTTTTAGGCCTTTGTGACTCAAATATAAAGAAAAAATTCACAATTTCTCATAACTCGTATGAGTTGTGTAAAACTAGAGAGAGCAAGAGGATAAGAAGAGAGAGAGAGAAAGAGAGAGAGAAGAATCATGCATGCATATAGATATATATACATATATCTATATAAATATATGCATATATAACTATAGATATATATACCTACATAGAAACATATCATATATATAAATCTATACAAATGTGTATTGTATTACACATTTACAAGAATTTTTTTTAATGTCTTCATAACTCGTATGGGTTATGTGAAACTGAAAATGTTGTTTTATGTCTTCATAACCCATACCGGTTATGTAGAACTTGAAATTGTGATTTTTGATTTTCAAAATCCAAGCGGGTTATTTTGTACGCCATTACGCATACAGGTTGTGGCTTGTTAAAAGGTTTGGAATACGACAGGCTAAGACTTGCAAGCCCATTTTCCCTCTAATTTTGTCCATTTACACATTTTTTCTTCTTTCAACATGATTTCTTGACTTCATTGTCATAAGCTTTACAAATGATCAAGTGGGTATCTCTAAAATTACTACCATCATCTCACACGTCTTCTAATCTTTCTAACCATATTAATTTTTCCAGTTTTGGACAACATAAGCATAGTAAACTTTAATTTTCTTTGCCAGTGTCTTCACAATCCTCACAAACATATGTCTACCATTTTTTTAATAACTTTTGATCTAGTTGACCAAATTAAAAATAAATACATATTATTTTTCTACACTAGATTCTATACACTTAAAAAATAAATTGTAATTTGGATTCTTTTGATGCAAGTTATACCCTGCACACGAATAGGTATCATATTTTTAGGATGCGATCACTTCAAAAAATCATAAAAAATAAAATACTCAACAAAAAATTATAAAAAAATACACAAATTCTAAATATCAGTCTTACCTATCATCCTACCAAATGTTTTTGCAAAATACTAAATCTAACTATATATTTTGTGAAGTGCACAGAAATAACTATGTTATATTTTTTTTGAAAAAATTAGGAACATTTTTTCTTGCATGAGAGGTTTGGCCCTCTTAATCTTATCCATTTTTTTATAAAAAAATTTAGTAGTTTAGAAACTAGATTAAGTGTACTACAATTCTTATTCTTTACACAACTCCTATTTTTGAGTGCATGACCCTCAAACCTCTTTGTGAAGTTTAGGTTTCCCTGATTTCAAGAAAAAGGTGGCCACTTATACGCCCTTTTTGTTCACCATCTTACCCTTAAATAAATATTTATTTAATCATCAAATAGAAAAGAATGATGAATTAAATACATAAATAATAAATATTTATTTAAATAATAGACAAAGAGGATGATAAATTAATTAAAGAAATAATAAATATCTATTTAGTTAATAGAGAAAATATGGTAAAATAATTAAATAAATAAAATATTTATTTAATTAAAAGTGAGGAAAAATTTAGGTGTTTATATTTTGCCTCTCTTTAAGACAATACAACATGTCAAATTTTTTCAAAGAAGAAAAAATGATAAAGAGTTGAAGCATAATACTTCAATCATGGGAAGGATAATGAAGGATAATGTCCCCTTGAGACAACATGTGGATTAGAAGAACACACAAGTTACCTTGACATGATAGATGGAGGAATACATAAATGAGATGTTAGAAATTAAAGTCCACCAAGATAACTAAGAAGGGGGGGGAGGGGCATGAATCAGTTATTAGATAAAAAAAACTTTTACCACCATTATCAGATTTCAACCATGTAATCAATATAAGAAACAACCATAGAAAGATAAACATACCCAACAACATAATAACACAAGATATGTTGACTAGGGAACCTCTTGATCAGAGAGTAAACCTCAGTGGGAATGATGCCCACAAAAGATGTACTAATATGAAAATCCCTTATGAGAGGATGGACTTTGTTAGGAACCTTATGAAATACATTAAGTACATATGAGTCCCTGTTAAGAGACTTTGAATCCCTGTTAAAAGATTCTAACCTGATTAAGAGTTATGGAAGACAAAAAGACCCACTATCCAAACAACTTCAAGGGAAAGATCACTGAATACACTGTCCAATTGATCTCTGTATTATCCAAACAAAATAATACAAATAATTACTGATCTCAACAACTTATCTTTTCTCCTCTACCTGTGCCAAACCAAACCAACTACTTCACCAGATCTCAATACCAAATCTCTGCAATTCACATATCCTCTTACAATATCAACATCAACATATATTGCTCAATTACACAATTCATAGCTATATCTCATATTAAAATCAAGGAAAAAAATCCTTCCTTTATACGACACTCAAATAATTACAAATGAGTCAGCCAACAAGGCTTAATTGATTACAAAATATAAACCTTCACATGTTACATAATATTCCATAATCACATAAAACTATCGACTTCAAAGAAAAATAAATATTCACTCATGTGACCTCAGACCATGTTATCTCATCTAGGTCACCACCAAAATATCTTCATCAACTTTGTAACTCTGCATGCCTAGATTCTATCTCGGTTAGGATATATAATCTAGTTATTACAAGTCATTTCTCAGGAACACTATCTGAATACTATTTCCACTAAATTACAAATAACTATCTTGAATAATTGAATTTATGTACATGCTTTTGACCACAATCTTAGGACACAATATAGAATAAATCCTGAACTTCACATAGCTTGCTCTGCAATACTTCATGTGCGCTACTTCAAACACTATTTGCTTCTTTGCTAGTCTCTAGTAGATCACTGTGTTGACATCAATGACAATCATAGTCATGAATGAAACATATAACTACTACAGAATGACTCCAAATAGTCTCCCATAGGACATATTCAACATTCATTCCTAACAATCTCCCCCATTGGCATTGATGGAAACATAGATGAAAAACATCCAAGTTCCATAAATACCAAACTATAACACTACTGCTCTGAAATATCTTCACATCCTCTTCATCAATAAAATTAATCAATAGGTACCATCCTTCTTTTCAATTCCTCTTCATCAATCAAATCACTAAGCTTTTTTCATTTTACATTGTATTCTTCTCCCTCATTGATATCAATGACAAAGAAAGCATCAATATGTCAATCTATTTCAAAACTTCAATGTCAAAAGACACTGTTTAGAAAAATACATTCACAAGCATCCTTTATAACTCAACTCAAAATACACATACTCCCCCATAGAGGAAGTATCAATATATAGTCCATAAAGGATAGAGCTCATATACCACTAGACTGATGTAACTAACTACATCACTTCTCAAAAGTAGGCTGGGGCATAACCCCAAGCATACCTCTCAAATAATCAAATGTATCTTTAGGTAAGGGCTTTGTAAATATATATTCAATATGCTCTTTTGTACTTATATACTCAAGTTTGACTTCTTTTTCTACAACTTTCTCTCTTACAACATGATACTTGATTTCTATGTGCTTTGTCTTAGAATGCAATACATGATTCTTTGACATACTTATTGTACTAGTGTTATCACAATGTATGATAAGAAGCTCATAAATTTTTATTCCAATATCCTTCAACATTTACTTCATCCATATTATCTAATTACAATTGTTTGCTAATTCTACATATTCCACTTCTGCTGTGCTCTATGAAATACAATTATGTTTCTTAGCCAAGAAACCAATCTTCCACCAAGAAAAAATACTCCACCACTTGTACTCTTTTTTTCATCAACACTACCTCCCTGTTTTGCATTTGTATATGCACATAGGGTAAAGTCATTTGATTTATCATACCATTGTTAGGAATAGTCCCAAGAGATAACTGAGAGGAGGGGGGCATGAATCAGTTAGCTACAAGATTCAATTATTTATCCAATTAAGTACAAAATAACATTAAGCACATACACAAAAAGATAACACTTAACACAACACCACAATTTTGGTTACGAGGAAACCCAAATAGGTAAAATCTCGGTGGGAATTAGCACCCACTATAAATTGCACTAGAGTATAATGATCCCTGTTATAAGATCTTACAACCTTGTTAGGAGTTGATCTTTACAATGCATGAAGTACAATTACCTGGTCAAAGGTCAGACCCTGTTAGGAGTCTTTTATAAATAACCCTGTTAGGGGTGAGGACACACTGTCTGGGAGCACACTACTGAAATGGTGAAGGCTGCAACCTTCTGCACAACAGATACACACTATATCTAGATCTTGGTGAATTGTGAATTAGACCTGCTATCTTGATCAATTCCAATGGATAGCATACACTCTCTACTTATTCACATATAGCTTTACTGGCCCAATACTTCGCACTTTTTGCTCTGCTCTTTTCTTCAGTTCATTTTTATTCTTGCTTCCTTAAGTGATCACAACTGACTAGCTATAAGTAGTCTTATCCAAAAGATATAATCAAGTTGGCCTATTAGAACCTTCTTGAAATCATATTATAAAATCACTAAAACTCTCCAACAACATCTCCAACAGCTAAACCAAGCACGCAAAACAAAAAGAACTGCACAACTCAATATGAGTAGACGTGTCACTTCACACTATGGGCTCCACCAAATTAATTGAAAATTTATTCTCAAGCTGAAATACGTTATGCGATCTTAACCAAACATTCTTAACTTATAACCAAACATGAAACCAAACATGCATACCATAATGATAGGTGCAACCGCTGAAACAATATAAACACTATTGGCTCCAACAAACAATCTTAGGAAACTGTAACTAGCAAATAGAAACATCATAACTTAAATTCAACTACAAAAATAACTTTGTGTCCATGATCATAGCTTCAAAAACATGTCTACAACATAAATATAAACGCACAAGGCTCCAACATAACCATACTGAGAATCACATGCAAAACTTTTCTTCTAACACTATTAGGAACACTACTAATACAAACAACTACACAAATGAATGCACTCAGAATCAACCTTTGTATTTATGATATCATGTTAATAACATAACTAAACAATATATGCTCAAGGCTCTCTGCATAGAACTAAAATGCATGCTTCTTACCATATGTTGTCATCAATGACAAACATATAGTCAACACTCACTTGCTGGCAAATCTCCAACAATATCCCCCTTTGGTATTGATGGAAACATATGGAATGAAAAACACCACCAATCCAAATGTATAATTATTTTATAACATTATCCATTTCCTCAACAAAACTCCCCCAAGGATGAATTCTCCAACTGCTACATCTTTTACTGCGAACTCCCCTTTTCTACTACATAATCCCCTTTCTAGATAAATCAACTACTTTGTTTTTCATGACTATATATATACTCCCCCTTTGACATCAATGGAAAAGGATGCCAAAACAAATAAGCACAAGTACTACTCCTAAACTAGAGTAGTCAACCATTCATCAGTCATTGAGGACTGATGCACTACTACAACTCTAATCATGTCCAGGGAAGGGAATTACTACCAGCTTCTCCCCGAGATACTCAAATGTATCCTTTGGAAAAGGCTTTGTGAAAATGTCTTCTAACTATTCTTTTGTGTTCACATAATCCAATTTTGCTTCTTTCTTTGCAACTTTTTCTCTTAGGATGTGATATTTTATCTCAATGTGTTTTGTATTTGCATGCATCACATGGTTCTTTAACATATTGATAGTTCTAGTATTGTCACAATGAATAACAATAGGTAAATCAATCTGGATTCCAAAATCCTTTATCATCTATTTGATCCACACAATTGTAGAAAAATTTAATGTTGCTGCTACATACTCTGCTTCTACTGTGGACTGAGAAATACAATTTTTCTTCTTGCTTGTCCAAGTAACTAGTCTATCTCCAAGAAATAATGCTCCTCTCGAGGTGCTCTTTCTATCATCAATGCAACCTGCCCAATCTGCATCTGCATACACATGAAGTTCTACATTCTACGATTTAGGATACCATATACCATAGTCTATAGTTCCTTTCAAATATCTGAATATCCTCTTTACTGCCATAAGATGAATTTGTTTAGGTTCTGCTGCAAATCTTCCAACAATACTAACTGCATTAGAAATATCTGGTCTAGATTGAGTAAGATATATGAGTTTACCAATTATAGACTTATATAGGGTTTTGTCTACTACTATAGAATCATCTTCTTTTGAAATATTTCTTCCTATTATCATAGGGGTACTTACTGGCTTGCAATCATCCATCTTGAACTTCTTTAATATTTATTTCACATACTTAGATTGATTAATGAAAATAACTTTGTCTGTCTACTGCACATTCAATCCCAAAAAGTACTTAATAGGTCCAATCATGCTCATTTCAAATTTTCTCTACATCTCTTTAGGAAATTTTGCACTAAGATTGTCATTACCACCAAAACTAATGTCATCAACAAAAATAGAAACTAGTAATAATCCTTCAGGTGTCTCTCTTATGAATAAGTTACAATCAGCTGCTCTTTTCTTGAATCTGATCTTTGTTAAGTAACCATCAAGTATTTTATACCATGCTCTAGGGGCTTGTTGAAGTCCATAGAGGGCTTTCTTCAATCTGCATACCATATTTGGTTTGTCTGATAAACTAAATCCTTCAGGCTGCTCTATGTAGACTTCTTCCTTCAACTCTCCATATAGAAATGCTGACTTGATATCCATCTGATATACTTTAAAGTATTTGAATGTTGCATAGGCTAGAAATAAATTTATGGCTTCCAATTTTCTTACAGAGGAAAATGTATCAGAATAATAAATTCCTTCTCTCTGCACATATCCTTTACATACTAGTCTTGGTTTGTTTCTTACTACTGTTCCATCTTCATTCATCTTGTTTGTGAATATCCACTTGGTTCCTATCACATTTTTGTCACTAGGCCTGGGGACTAGTTCCCATGTATCATTCTTAACTATCTGATCTAATTCTTCTTTCATTTCTTCAAGCTAATCTGAATCATTACAATCATCTTCAACACTTAAAGGTTCAATCTATGAAAGTAAACATACCGCTTCATTGACTATTTTTTCTTTTGATCTTGTCATGACTTTGCTGTTCTGATCTCCAATGATATCTTCTTTTGAATGGTATCTAGCTGTGAATTTTGGAACATTAGGTGTGAATCTCTTATTTGTCTTTTGTGATTCTTCTTCACTCATTTTAGGTTCATTGAATAATACATCAATGCTATCAAACATTTCTTCAACAACTACTTCTCTACTGGTAGTTCTAGGTTCTTCTTCAATCATAGGTGCATAATCATGATATCTCTCTTGAATCATAACCTTTTCATCAATCTTTACATATGCACTTTCAATGATCTTCTTCAATCTTAAGTTAAAACATCTATAAGCTTTGCTTTTAGTAGAGTAACCAAGAAAAATACCTTCATCACTTCTTGCATCAAACTTCCCAATAGCTTAATCTCTCTTGATATAACACTTGCTTCCAAAGATTCTGAAGTATTTTACTATAGGTACATTCCCAAAGCATAGCTCATAAGGTGTCTTGTTTGTGCTTGGCCTTAATTGAATTATGTTGATAGTATAGACTGCAGTATTGACTACATCTCTCCAATAGGTGTGTGCAACTTTTCCTTCAATCATGATAGTGTGCATTGTGTCAAGTATGATCCTATTTCTTCTTTCTACAATTCCATTTTGCTGAGGGGTTCTAGGTGCACTTAGCTATCTCTTTATCCCATGTTCTTCACAAAAATCATAAAATATGTCAGAGGTGAATTCTCCTCCTCTATCTGATCTCAGACATTTTATCTTTAATCCAGAATCATTTTCAACTTTAGCTTTGAATATCTTGAACTTCTTAGATAGCATTCAGATTTATCTCTTAAGAATGCAACCCACATCATTCTAGAATAATCATCAACAAACAAAATAAAGTACCTTTCACCATAGTATGATCTTGTTTGAGTTGGTCCACATAAGTCTATATGCACTAGATCCAATTTGTTCTTTGCCAAATTATGCTTTCTTCTGAATGAATTCCTTACATATTTTTCCATCACACATTCCCTACATATTGTATCAACTAGTTTTGCAATGCTAGGGAGTGTCATGCCCAAAATTAGGGCAAAACACACACAACAATTTTTTTTAAAAAGGCACTAACTACAAGGTTGCAATATGAAACCAAGAACAATCCATCAACCATTACATTCATCTCACAAGGGGATTTGAGGCATGCATTGACTTTCCAATATCCCCTATACGTCAGGTGCACTAAGCTGAAGAAGACACTAGCTAGGTTTAAACATTAAGGGACTATGAGGGAGAAATCCCTTAATCAAATCACTCCAAAATTAAAGAAATTAATACTCGATTGAAAAGAATTAATTTATAAAAGAATTAAGTTAACACAATGCTATTGAATAATAAAATAATGTCACAATTATTTAATTTAATAATAATTGTTAGGGGTTGATAATATACTTAGGTCCACCTAGGGATTATAGTTTAATTAACCCCCATAAAGGAATTAATGACCTCGAGAAAATAATAGCATGTTAAATTAACAAGGGCCCATTAATTTAATAATAATCATTAACAAAAAGAAGGTGCAATAATAAAAGTTTATTAGCACAAACTAAAATAAATAATATTTTAATAAATAATTAGAATCCAAATTTCACAAACCAAATAAATGATTTGAACTTGAAAGTCTAAATAACTCCTCAACCAAAAATCACTTCAAATCCCAAAATAATAGGGAGACTAAAAAAAATCATAAGGACAATAATAATAAAAGAATTTCATAATTTTGAAGAATTAAAAGAGAAGATTAAAATCTACAAGAATAAATAATCCACTTCCTTCATTAAATAAAAATAAATAAAAAGTCATGCTCAAAGGGGTCAACCAAACCCTAAATGAAATTAGGGTTTGGGCCAGAATAATACATGGCCTGAAACCCTAATCTCCAGCTTTTACTCATTCACAATCCCAAAGTTGTCTAAGTTTTGCAAGTTGGCCAAGGATGAGGGTTTGGAGAAGGAACAAAGTATACTCCCGAGTACACATGAATGTATACACACTCTTAGTGTGTGTATACCTCCATATGTACTTGTGCATATACAGTCAAAAGCATTCCAACTCTGCTAAAGCTAGATCCAGATCTTCAAATCCACAAGGCATAGACATAAGGTAAAATCATTGGGTTTCCATTGCATGCATCACTGGTTACATTTGGATAAGGTTGATCTAAGTTTGACTAGAAAAAGCTCTGTGACAGATTCATAAAAATAATTTTGCCAAAATTTACAGGGGGTTCCCAGTTTGATAAAATTGCAAGAACAAATTCATTTCATGATACCCTAAAAAATTGGTTTAAGTAATATTTTTCTATTTAAGCGCACACTGAAAGTAAAACACTGTACTGGGTCCATTTTTATTAGTATAAGATAAGTGTTATTTAATTAACTGTTTAACATATAAGAGAAAATTCCTAAACATTAATATTTAAGCTTTTAGAAGAGATAAAAATCATGTTATAAAATATAATATTAAAATAAATTATGAAAAAATAGTATATAGATAAAATTTAGTGTGAAACTGATTAAAAATGAAGCAATTAATATACAAATAAAATAAACTAAGGAAGAAAAGTATTAACACCGAAGCATTTTGGGGGTTTTGCAGCTCCCCCTCGGCCATGGGTGGCAGTGGCCTTGCCACTGCTTCAGCGGCCATTACCGCTGGCACCATTGGCATGGTCATTGCAGCGGCGGCAAGCTGCTAGCAGTAGTGGCCATGCCACTACCCGTCACGACAAGGGTCATCATGGTCAACACCATAGTGCTGCGCATGGCTCGGCCCTATTAGGGCATCCAACAAGCAATGTGATATTTCATTTTTTTAAAATTAAATTTGCAAGGGTTCATTTGTCAATAGATTATTATAAGGGTTTCGAAATACTCACTGCAATGTAATCTTTTTTTTAAACTTTCTAAACATTTGATGAGTAATATGGTTTTCTATACATACGATAAACATGCGGTGAGATATATATATATATTTATATATTATTGTATATATATAATGGTATATATATATATATATATATATATATATATATATATATATATATATATATATATATATATATATATATATATATATATATATATATATATATATATATATATATATATTTATTTGAATGTTTAGATTTAAATTTTGAACATAAGGACAGCCTCAGAAGAAATGTTATCTTAAATTTGTAGCAACACATATATTATTATTATATATATATATCTAACATGATATATTTATAATAATAATATATGTATTTATGAATCAAGAGTATAATTTTTTTTCTTCATAACAATATTTACATAATTTTAAATTAGTTATAATAAATTTATAGTTGCTGCAACATACTATATATATAATATATTAATACACTTATATATATATATATATATATATATATATATATATATATATATATATATATATATATATATCTGTGTGTGTGTGTGTGTGTTCATTAATATACTCATATATATTTATAAAATGAGGAAATTATGAAGAAGCATAGACATAATAATAAATAAGAAAAAATAAACAGAAAACTTTATCAACATACATTTCTATGCACATATCCATTTTATTTTTCCTTCTTCTAGATTTAATGATATCATATAAAAAAAAGGATTAATAATCTACTTTTTCCAAGCAATAATATCAATGAGAAAATATTTATTTGAGAACTTTCAATAATGAAAATAAACCATTTCTTTTTAAGTGGAAGCTTACATGAAATACGTAAATAAACTTTGAGAACATAATCATAGAAGGAGATATCTTTTCTTTCTTACGAGTACTAAAGTAAAACAACAACAAAGCATCTACACTGATTTCATCTAACTTTAATCATCAACACTAACTTTTCACTTCAACATAAGGGGAATCAATGCATCTTTCTCATAGTCTCTTTAGTTCAATAGATGGAATAAAATAATTTAACATTCTATCTTTTACAAGCATGTCATATGCTAGGCTTTCTAACATAGCCTTGATTTAAAAACTTTTACAAAGGGCTTCAAGCCAAGAAACTCAAATAACATGAAGTAGTTACATCCAAATTCTCTTTTAACTCTTTGAAAACCAGCAATCTATGTCTTGAGAAAATTAGCAAAAATGAACAAACAAACCATGAAGGCTCACCTCCCAACCTAGGCCATTTCATGTCCACCCCCGAGCTAGGGGAAACAAAGATGGATAGAGGTTTAAAATGCATACATCAAGCACATGCTCAAACAAAACCAACAATAAAACATGAACATCAAATTCCCTTTCACAAGGCTATGCACACATTGGGTCACCTTGGACCCATAGTAGGGGTGAAGGTGGAAGCTACCCAGAAAGGAGAATGCCAATATACAAGAAATAACCTACCTTCAACAAGGCCTAAAATATGCTCATAATGCCTTCACAAGGCCAAAGATACAACCATCAACCCTTCACATTCCACACAAGATCAACTCCCTTATGTCTCCCAAATAATAAACACAAGGATGGAAACATGGATGCCCATACATGCATGCCTTATCCCCTTTAGGAAGGACTCTACACTAGATGGGTAGTCCCAACTCTAGCAATTCACCCATCAAGGCTCTCTTCCCTCCCAAGGGTGAGTTTGGCCTTGCACACCCCAAAAAGGCAAATACAAAGAAAAAATACGAAAATTCACATACATACAAAGAATAAGAAGCCATCCAAAATACAAATAAAAATAGCATTCACACATCATAAGAAAGTAAAATATTCACATAGAAATAAGAATAAGAGTGTTCAAGATCCAACCTCAATCCAAACTAATGGAAATGAGGGTTGAGATGAGCTTTCTCCAAACTAGTCTTCTCCTTTGCTATGCAACAACCAAATCCTCAAAAATTGAGATCAAATTCTCACAATCTCTCAAATCTCTAAAAAATTGAAGAGTGGGCAATTACCCTCAAATTTTCCCTCCAACTCCTTAAGAAGGAAAACCTTAATCCTTTCAAACAAGAGGAAGAAATTCAAATTTCAAAATTCAAAAATGAGGAGTGGGCTTAGCTTGCATCTCAAATTTCGTCACTTTTCAAAAGAGCATCTTTTGGAAGGGCAAAAATAGCCAAAATACATCATAATGGTCAAAATTTGACACCCAACACATGGCACCATTATGGGGTAGTCTATTTTTAACCTCCACTACCCTATATGGTCACTAAATGACTCTCAAAAGTCCACCTAAAGATGACCCACGAAAATGAAAGAGATTCCCACTCAAGGCTCCTAAAAATAGAAGACCACTCACTCTCATAAAGCACTTGGTCATGCCAACTCACATAACATGTGTCAACTGACACCACAAAAAGAATCACATTACAACACAATACACATGGCATGCCAAGTGGACTAAAAGTAAAATAAAATAAACACAATCAATAATTACATTCATACATCATTTTACAACAATTACACATTACAATGAGGTTTATTTCTCCCCTTGGAGATAACCTTGGCTTAACATGATTTTAACAATTATCCATCTTTGTTTTCCCCTGATATAACCATGGTCTTACCTGCACACTTGACAAAATATCAGTAGTTGATGAAATGTCAATAACACACACACACACACACACACACACACACACACACACACACATATAATACACCTCAAAATCACATTCCTAACATCATAAATTTCTAACTGCATCTCATGATAATTCTCATCATTTTCAACACTGAATTTCTAAAGGATATAAAATCAAGAATACACTGATATATGTTAATTCACCTAACATAATAATCATGATTATTTCTCATTAATTTTCCTAACATAAGTGCAACATTTAAACTATCATACTTAAATCAAATATTTATCAATTACTATGCTCATGACCTAATAAATATCATGAAAGTAAAAGTCCTATATCATCATCATATAATCATAGGTCATCACATACTATCAAAATATAATGTCTCTATGCAAATAGTCCAACATGATAAAATATAGTGTCAACAAGAGTCATAAGATAGAAAATAAACTGCTATGAATGATGGCACGGGGTGAGGCCTCACATCCTCCCTCCTAGGCATAAAATTCCTCCTAGAGTTCATCAAAAAGATGAGGATACTGTGCTCTCACCTATGCTACATCCTCCCATGATGCCGTAACCTCATGATAGCAATCCCATTGGACCCTAACTTGGTCCAGCTCTTGACCTCGAAGGGCCAGCATGCTGCAAGCCAAAATATGTATGGGCTCTAATGCTAGCTATCCATCTGACTCCACCTGTAAAGCATCCCAATCAATAATGTGAGTCTCATCATAGATATACTTTCTCAAAGCAGAAACATGAAATACATCGTGGATACATGACAAGCTAGGTGGTAGAGCTAGTCGATATGTGACTAGGCCTATCCTCTCTAAGATCTCGAAAGGTCCAACAAAATGAGGTGTGAGCTTAGAACCCTTTCCAAAATGGATTGGGCTCTTATGCGGTCACACTCTCAATAAGAATCTATCTCCAACTATGTAGACATGATCAGTCCTCTTCGTATCCGCATACTTCTTCTGTCTATCATGAGCCTCTCTAAGGTATTTCCTAATCAAATCTACCTATTGCTCCATCTCCCTGACTAATTATGATCCCACAACCACTCTATCCTCAATCCTATCCCAACTCAAGGGAGTCCTACAAGGTCTACCATACAAGGCTGATAAGGTGGCATACCCAAAATTGAATGATGTCCATTATTATAGGCAAACTCCACCAAGTGCAAGTAATCCTCCCATCTAATCTGGTGATCCATCACATACATACAAAGCATATCCTCCAATACCTAATTAACCCTCTCAGTCTGACCATCTATCTTAAGGTGATAGGTTGTGCTAAAATTGAGCTTGGTGCCCAATGCTGACTGTAACTCTCTCCAAAAGGATGATGTGAAAATAGTATCTCTGTTAGATATAATCTTACGAGGAATGCCATGAAGTCTGATGATATCCCACAAGAAGACCTATGCCACTGTAGGTTCTGTGAAAGTGGTACGAATGGGTGATAAGTGGGCTACCTTAGTCAACCTATCCCCTATCACCATAATAGCATAGTGGTGACAAGAAGACATAAGAAGACCCACAACAAAGTCCATGTATATAATATCCCACTTCCACTCAAGTATCTCATGCGGCTGAAGAAGCCCAACCGGATGGTGGTGATCTGCTTTAACTCTCTAGCACTCCAAACATCTAGCCAAAATCTCTGCAATGTGTAATCTCATACCCAACCAATGGTATAGTTGCCTCAAATTTGCATTCAAATTCTTAACTCTGGGGTGCGCTGCATAAGGAGTTCTGTGAGCCTCAAGAACAATGAAGTCATGCAATCCACTGGAAGAAGGTACATAGATGCATCCTCTATGACAAAGAAGGCCATCTAACTCAAAAGTTTAATCTGAGAACTTCCCATCAAGGAGTCTCTACGACTAAACCGTCTGACCAACCTCAGAATAGAATCCATCCTTAGGAAAGTGCTGCAAAATGTGTCCTCTCAAATCTGTGCTAGAAGACATAAATGAAAGCTCATGATGTCTCCTACTCAAGACATCTTCAACTACATTCTCCTTACTCTTGATGTAGTGAACATCGAAGTCATACTCATAAAGGAACTCCATCCATCTCCTTTGCCTAGCATTGAGATTCGGCTAAGTGAAAATATACTAAAAGTTCTGATGATCTGAAAGAAGCTTGAATCTATGACCCAAAATAAAATGTCTCCATCTCACCAAAGCATGCACCACTACTATAAGCTCAAGGTCATGGGTAGGATAATTGAGCTCATGAGTCTTGAGTTTCCTAGACTCATAGGTAATAGATTGACCACCCTGCATAAGAACTACTCCTATACCATCCAAAGATGCATTTGTGCAAACCACAAACTCTGTTGAAGGATCTGGCATTGCAAGAATAGGTGTGGAAGTGAGTGCTCTCTTGAGCTCCTAAAAATCTTTCTCACACCTCTCTGTCCACTCAAATTTCTTCCCCTTTCTCTAGAGGGAAGTGACAGGATGAGCCACTCTAGAGAATCCCTCAAAAAAACATCTATAATAACCTACAAGTCCCATGAAACTCCTAACCTCAATCACACTGGTAGGTACTGGCCAATCCATAATCACTCTAATCTTAAATGGGTCAACAACAATCCCATCTCCTGATATCACATGACCAAGATAATGAACCTCTAACCTAAAGAAGGCACACTTCGACAAACTACCGAACAACTGATTCTCCCTCAAACACTAAAAAACCTGCCTCAAATTCTCCTCATGCTCATGCTCATCTAGAGAATAGATCAAAATATCATCTAGGAATACTACCACAAATTTATCCAAGAAAGAGCAGAACACTCCATTCATGAGACTCATGAACACTGTTGGAGCATTTGTGAGTCCAAAAGGGACCACTGTGAACTCATAATGGCCATAGCATGTGCGGAACATAGTCTTGTGGATATCACTCTCCACAATCCTCAACTGATGGTACCTCGACTTCAAGTCAATCTTAGAAAACACCCAGGCACCCTGAAGCTGATCAAACAAGTCAAAAGTCTTAGGAAGTGGATACCAATTCTTGATGGTCACCTTATTCAATTATCGGTAATCCATACACAACCTAAGAGATCCATCCTTCTTATTAATGAAGATAACTGGTGCACCCCAAGGTGATACACTAGGATGAATGTGCCCTTTCTCCAAGATCTCTTCTAACTGAATCTTGAGCTCATTAAGCTCATGGGTAGTCATCCTGTATGGTGCTTGAGATACAAGCTCTGCTCCTTGCACAAGATCAATATGAAAATCCACCGCTCTAGGCGGTGGCATACTAGGTAGCTCTAAAGGAAAAACATCTGCAAACTCTTACAAGATATGATGGTCATCAAGGGAAGGCTCCTTCCCAACCTCCTCCTCTTGATCACTAATGGTGATAGAAAATAACTGACAACCCTTTCACATGCACCGTTTAAGATGCATAGCGAAAACCATATGAAGAGATATAGGCCTTTGAACTCCTAAGATAAATGAAGGCACACCAAAATCATCTACACACTCAACCCTCTTCTACCTACAATCCATTTTGGCATTGTGGGCATAAAGCTAATCCATGCCAAGGACAACATTGTAGGATCCAAGTGGTGTGATATGTAGGTCAACTATGGTGGTCATATCTCTAATCTGAATCTGAAACCCTCTCACCAAGGAACTAACTGACACCCTAGCACCCAAGGCTAACTCAACTTCTCAACTCACATCATGCCTAGCTACCACTAGCCGGAAATGCTCCACTACAAATGGAGTAATGAAATAATCAGTAGCTCCTAAGTCAAATAGTATAGAAATACTAATACCTTCAATCCTACTTGTGGCCTCAATAACTGTGGCCTAATGCTTAGCCTGGCGGTTATCAACCACTACAAACACTTGGATGAGATCTTCCCATGTCTCCCACCATAGGCTCTGAAGCTGCTACCCTCTAACTACCTGTTGGATACCCTGATGGACAATCCCTAGAAATGTGCCCCATAGCACCACAAGTGTAACATGAGCCTCTAGCTTGGATCTGGATCCCCTAAGATCTGGACTGTTGCTATCCACCTGTCATACTAGACCCATTGAATCCACCTCTAGAAGATTGATGAGTGTAACACCCCGCTAGGGAACCCAGGAGAGATTAACCTATAATTTGCTACTAAGTTTGGTGAACATTTTTTTTAAAGGTTAACAAACAAGATAATCAACAGTGTGTAAGCAATTACCATTTACTCACATTGAAACAACATCCAACACAGATTACAAATCCTGAGGGTTCCATGACGTAGAATTACTTAAGAGCAAAGATACAACTAAAGAAAGATGACAAAAGATTCCATAACATAAATGACACAATTACAACTTACAACAATATATATAATCCTCATGGACATCCATGATAACTAATATACAGACATCCACTACACATGTCGTAGGGTATGTAATAATAAATCTAACATAAAAGTACAATGTCCATATTAGGTATCACATGCAATACACTAATATAGGATAACAATAATGAAGAATCAATGAAGTAACATAAAGGAATCCAACTGAAGAGGTATTAACAGCATTGGCACTAGGACGTCGAATCTCAAATGGTAAAGAATCACTACCACCCATCCATGTATAACCACAAAGGTCTACCCCACCGTGCTAAGGAGATAACCACAAACCCCAATTAGATGACCAAAACCAAACAAGGATAAAATCACTGAGCAAGGAATCCTAAAAGCTCTCTACTCAAGGTTTACAAAATAAAGTGAAAGGTAAGACCCACTAATCCAGAGGCATAAATAGAAACTCAGGAGATGACTTAGGCTACATGCTATGGGAATGTCATCACATGTCTATCTACTTGAGTACCCTGGACTGGTCACGGTGGACCCTAGAATCTCAAGCATTGAGTTACCCTAGACTGACCACTCTGGGCCCTGGACCCTCAATACGATCCATGTGGGACTAGAATTCTCTCTCATGGAAATGAGAAATTCTAATCATAACCATACTCTAAATTATCTTTTTAATGATCTCTACACATTTTAATTACTATGTTATCACTTAATTACATAACTTACGATAGGTTACCTAGGTACTGACCACTTTGGGTCCCGACCCCTATTGTAAGCCACTCCCCTAAGATGCACTTAATCAATCTCCCCTAGGCTCATAATCTCACAAACATCCAACAGGTATACAATCGGGTAATCCTAGATGCAGTCTCACACATAGAAACCCAAATGATTACATAGATACCAAAAATAGATATTAACCAATAAGAGCCCATAAGGTTGATTCATAGATGACATTCAGAATACACACTCACATAAACATGATACTGAAATACAATCCAACTGATACAAAACCCTGCCTCTATTTCCCCTAGGCCATCTAATGCCTAAAATCACATAATGCACAAGAATACCGTTCAAAACAAGAAGACAACACTCATAATCTAAAGAACTGAAAGGGAACTATAAGTATTTAATACTTCATTATGAATATAAAAACAAACAGAATATATACCGCATAATACTGATAAAAAATTCCTGACATAACATTTGTATTTGTGTCATTAATAAAAGAAATGTTCTCTATAACGCTCTAGGAAGTCAATAGAATAAAATGCCCAATTTTGGTAAAAACATAACACTTAACAAATAATACCTTTCAAAAATCTAATCATTCAAAACTAAACAAATTTTAACTTTTAAACTAATAAAATAATTTCCAATTTATTTTATCTAAAATGTAAAATCAAATAACAATCAAATAATTGAAATATCACAACTATAACAATTAACCAATAATTAAACTAAATTATCCTAACAAATTAATTAACTAAAATCTAATTCAACTAAACAAATTAATTTAGTTAAACTATAGTTAATTAATGTAGATAATACAAAAATTAATTTTATTAAAAATAACCATTTAACAACATATATTTAATAAACTAATATTTAAATAAACTAAACTACTTTTAAAAAAAAAATTAACAAAATAAATAAATTCTAACATAAATTAAAAACATTTAACAAAATAAAAATTACATTGGGGGGGACCTTGTGGGTCCCGCACCCCGTGCGCCTCCCAAAACCCAGGTTCATGGGCCCCTGTGGCAGGTACTACCCTCGACAGTACTCTCTGCCACGACAGAGATACTGCCACCATGCAGGGAAGTCCGAAAGGGGATTAGGGGATTTGGTGGCCCCCACCCCAAAACAAATTTAATTAATTTTTTATTTATTTAAAATTTCGATAAACATTCTTTTTAAATCATTTTTTTTTTAATATTAATTTTTTTCTCTTTTAATAACAAAAGTGCCATTCTCATTTTGCAATGCCATTCTTTTTTAATATATTATTTATTGATTATATATATACATTTTTTTCAAAAAAAAGGGTTTAAAATTATTACCTTCTAAGACTTATGTATATATTTTTTGTCTTATCCAACATTTTATATGTGATTGTGTATTTTTTTTTCCTTTTGACTGAAAACTTTACACATAATGACCTTTTTCTCTCTCAAAGTGTCATTTTCTATTCAAGTGGTTTTATCAAATAGTAAATTAACTTTTCCACCAAGGTTGGGTTTTTTAAATAGAATATTTATTTTCCAACCAGAATTGGGTATTTTTTCAAACATGATTCTTTTTAAACCAGAATAATTTATTTCATTCACTATAGTCAAACTATTGCCCAGATTTAATATTTCAATTTGTAGGAAAACTATAAACCAACATTCAATGAAATTTTTCTAGAGTAACACTATGATGCCAAGTAATAATAAAATACAAAAATTAACTACACTAGGATTTCTGAATACCCAGATCTATTAAAAACACAGAAAGACAAATGAAAGTAAAAATATAGATAACAAGCAAAATTCAATGCCTACCTTAGATCCAATGCCAGAAACTAAAAATGAAAACCCTTGTAGATCTGAGAATGAAACTCTCTCCAAAATCAAGCCCAACCTGCAGATCTAAAAACTATGTTGCAAACAAGTGCCTGATCCAGATGCACAAAGAAATTCAATTCAACATGCAGCCACAACAATCCACAAATCTTCAAAATACCAAGCACACAAGCTTCCCCAAAAATCTTCTCCAAAACCTGTCTCCCTCAAAAATGAATGCAATAATCTCCTAATAGGAATTCCATTCCCCAATTCAGGCAATCCCAAAAGACAACTCAAAATCTAACTCACAGTTAACTCCAAATCAGAAAATGACTCATAAGACAACTCCTAATCCAACTCAAATTCTAAAATTGAAAGTAAATAAAATTAATTAATTTAAAATATCTTTTAAATGCACAACTTCAACTTGACTTTTGAAAACAAACTCCTTTTTCCAATTTGCACATGTTATAATTTTAAATTCATTATTGAATAAATTAAATACTTAACGCATCATAAATTCATGCAATTAATTATTTAATCATTTAATAAAATATGCAAGCATAAATCAAATCATTTTCAATTAAGCACATGTTAATAATTTAAAACCCAAATTAAATAAATTAAATATTTAATACATCCTAAAGCATGCATTAAAATATTCAATTATTTAATTATACATTCAAACGTAATAAAATCCAATTTCAATTAAATAATCAATTAATTTCCAATTAATTAAATAATTGACTTTAGATAATTTTCCAAATTAAACATAGGAATATAATTAAATCATTAAATTCAACTCTAATCCTAAGATCGATAATCATATAAAATCACCTAAATAATCATGAATCAACTTAATCAAGCACAATAAATCAAGCAAACTGAAACCATGCATAGACTCAAGAATGGAATCCATGAATTCATGCCAACTAGGTGAATTCAGGTAGGGTAGTCATACAGACACTTGTCCAATCCTAGGACAATTTGGCTTAGGTTAGGGTTTTGGGTATGTGTATTATCTCCTCTCTTTACCATTGAGATGAATGTTTGTGGGCACGCTCACTCCTACCAATTCAGGGAAGACAATGCCCTGTTCATGTAAACTTGTCATCACAAGATGAAGCATGTACATGCAATATATAACAAACAATGATAGGGTACAGTCGGACGTGTGGATCTCGACTATGCGAGTAACTACACCTCTGTCCTCTACCACACAAACATGTCAAATAGATACAGACACATAATCACCATACACATGTGAGTATGGGGTAAGTACATCATAATCAATATAAAACATGTAATCTAACATCATAAAACATCATCATCTAATCTATGCATACACCTAATAAACATATGGTAATAATCCATAATCATCATTTAATGAAAATAATAATCAATCACATGAAAAGTGACCTAAAAGAATTCGGTCATACAACTGAAACATAAAGAAAACTAAGAGCATCCTATGGGTGGGTACTACAATGAGTCTTAGCTGGTGGTGCATACCGTGATTGGGATTTATGATCTTGCTGAGGACCCTATGAATTCCACTACTTGGGCTTGGAGCCCTGTTGTGCCTGTGGAAGCCTCTGTCTGTGACTCTGCTAAGACTGTTGCTGCTGCTGGTGAGGTGCTCTGAATGATCTTGATGAGTCCTTCTAATTCCCTTTCCAATGGGATCTCTGGAAACCAGAAGCCTGTGGCACAAAATTTTAGTTCTGTGACTAATCCCAAAAATCATGAGACCTATTGTTGTGGATCTCCTCTGCAACCATGGCTCTCTCAATGGTATAATGCAAATCTTCCAGAGGTACCAACCATACTCTATCTGAAATAGAATGTTTCAAACCCTTAATAAAGAGGTTTACCTAAAGTTTCTCATCCTTCATATAATCCACGTAGGGAAGGAGCTCAAGAAACTTGCTCTCATACTGTACCACAGTCATACTTCTTTGCTGGAGGTCATGGAACTCATCGATATGACATTGTCTCAAATGCTCTGACATGCATCAAGCTTTGAATCTCTTAAGAAAAACCTCCCATGTGAGGGTGTCTAAAGTTAAGTGGTGCTTATATTCCTCATGTCTCCACCAAGTAGAGGTGTTACCTCTAAGCCACTGCCAAACATGCCTTCAGGTTGCTCTCGTAAGGGTGCAACCAAAAACAACACTCAAGGCTCAAAATCCATGCCTCTACCTCTGTCCCATCTATAGATCATGAAAAGGGTGGTGGCTAAAGGTGTCAGAGCTCTTTGATATGATCCCTAGTATCATGGGGTGCTCTATGCACTATCTCAGGTGGTGGTGGTTCTAGCATGTGTACTAACTCATCCTCTAAATATGCCTATCCCTCAGCCTGCCTAGACAGAGGACTCCTACTCCTCTCTCGAGCCTAGATCTAATGACCTCCTAGTGGTAATCTATCCATAATGATATCGGAAAGATTTTGAAGGGCATTCAGAATATCCTAAGTAGGGTTCGGTGGTGGTCCTAGAGGTGGTTCTGGCTCGTCACCAACACCCTCTACTGGCTGCTCAACATCCACTGAAGCCTCACGAGTAGCCCTAGCACTTTACCCATGGTGACGACCCCTATGTGTAACTGGAGGTATCCTACACAAGTGAAAACAAGACATAAGTTGAAAAGCAATGGGTTAAGGTTCCTAGAGTTGAAACTATGCTTTGATACCAAAATGTCATGCCCAAAATTAGGGAAAAACACACACAACAATTTTTTTAAAAAGGCACTAACTACAAGATTGCAATCTAAAACCAAGAACAATCCATCAACCATTACACTCATCTCACAAGGGGATTCGAGGCATGCGCTAGCTTGCTGACATCCCCTATATGTCAGGTGCACTAGGTCGAAGAAGAAACTAGCTAGGTTTAAACATTAAGGGACTACGAGGGAGAAATCCCTAAATCAAATCACTCCAAAATTAAAGACATTAATACTGGATTTAAAAGAATTAATTTAAAGATTTAATTTATAAAAGAATTAAGTTAACACGACGCTATTGAATAATAAAATAATGTCACAATTATTTAATTTAATAATAATTGTTAGGGGTTGATAATATACTTAGGTCCACCTAGGGATTATAGTTTAATTAACCCCCATAAAGGAATTAATGACCTCGAGAAAATAATAGCACGTTAAATTAACAAGGGCCCATTAATTTAATAATAATCATTAACAAAAAGAAGGTGCAATAATACAAGTTTATTAGCACAAACTAAAATAAATAATGTTTTAATAAATAATTAGAATCCAAATTTCACTCACCAAATAAATGATTTGAACTTGAAAGTCTAAATAACTCCTCAACCAAAAATCACTTCAAATCTTGAAATAATAGGGAGACTAAAAAAAATCAGAAGGGCAATAATAATAAAAGGATTCATAAGTTTGAAGAATTAAAAGAGAAGATTAAAATCCACAAGAATAAATAATCCACTTCATTAAATAAAACAAAATAAAAATTCATGCTCAAAAGGGTCAACCAAACCCTAAACTAAATTAGGGTTTGGGCTAGAATAATACATGGCCTGAAACCCTAATCTTTAGCTTTTACTCATTCACAATCCCAGAGTTGTCTAAGTTTTATAGGTTGGCCAAGGATGAGGGTTTGGAGAAGGAAAAAAGTATACTCCCAAGTACACATGAATGTATACACACTCTCAGTGTGTGTATACCTCCATATTAATGAGCAAATATTTTATTTGAGAACTTTTAATAATGAAAATAAACCATTTCTTTTTAAGGGGAAGCTTACATGAAATACGTAAATAAATTTTGAGAACATAATCATAGAAGGAGATATCTTTTCTTTCTTACGAGTACTAAAGTAGAACAACAACAAAGCATCTACACTGATTTCATCTAACTTTAATCATCAACACTAAATTTTCACTTCAACATAAGGGGAATCAATGCATCTTTCTCATAGTCTCTTTAGTTTAATAGATGGAATAAAATAATTTAACATTCTATCTTTTACAAGTAGGTCATATGCTAGGCTTTCTAACATAGCCTTGATTTAGCAACTTTTACAAAGGGCTTCAAGCCAAGTAACTCAAATAACATGAAGTAGTTACATCCAAATTCTCTTTTAACTCTTTGAAAACTAGCAATCTATGTTTTGAGAAAAAACAAACAAATAGACCATAGAGGCTCACCTCCCAACCTAGGCCATTTCATGTCCACCCCTGAGCTAGGGGAAACAAAGATGGATAGGAGTTTAACATGCATACATCAAGCACATGCTCAAACAAAACCAACAATAAAACATGAATATCAAATTCCCTTTCCCAAGGCTATGCACACATTGGGTCACCTTGGACCCATAGTAGGGTTAAAGTTGGAAGCTACCCAAAAAGGAGAATGCCAATATACAAGAAATAACCTACCTTCAACAAGGCCTAAAATAAGCTCATAATGCCTTCACAAGGCCAAAAATACAACCATCAACCCTTCACATTCCACACAAGATCAACTCCCTTATGTCTCCCAAATAATAAACACAAGGATGTTAACATGGATGCCCATACATCCATGCCTTATCCCCTTCCTCCTTGAGGAAGGACTCTACACTAGATGCATAGTCCTAACTCTAGCTCTTCACTCATCAAGGCTCTCTTCCCTCCCAAGGGTGAGTTTGGCTTTGCACACCCCAAAGAAGAAAATACAAAGAAAAACTAGGAAAATCCATATACATGCAAAGACTAAGAAGCCATTCAAAATAAGAATAAAAATAGCATTTACACATCATAAGAAAGTAAATTATTCACATAGCAATAAGAATAAGAGTGTTCAAGATCCAACCTCAATCCAAGCTAATGGAAATGAGGGTTGAGATGAGCTTTCTCCAAACTAGTCTCCTCCTTTTCTATGCAACAACCAAATCCTCAAAAATCAAGACCAAATTCTCACAATCTCTCAAATCTCCAAAAAATTGGAGAGTGGGAAATTACCCTCAAATTTTCCCTCCAACTCCTTAAGAAGGAAAACCCTAATCCTTTCAAACAAGAGGGGGAAATTCAAATTTCAAATTTAAAAAATGAGGAGTGGGCTTAGCTTGCATCTCAAATTTCGTCACTTTTCAAAAGAGCATCTTTTGGAAGGGAAAAAATAGCCAAAATACATCATAATGGTCAAAATTTGACACCCAACACATGGCACCACTATGGGGTAGTCTATTTTTAACCTCCACTACCCTATATGGTCACTAAATGACTCTCAAAAGTCCACCTAAAGATGACCCACGAAAATGAAAGAGATTCCCACTCAAGGCTCCTAAAAATAGAAGACCACTCACTCTCATAAAGCACTTGGTCATGCCAACTCACATAACGTGTGTCAACTAACACCACAAAAAAAATCACATTACAACACAATACACATGGCATGCCAAGTGGACTAAAAGTAAAATAAACTAAACATAATCAATAATTACATTCATTCATCATTTTACAAAAATTACACATTACAACGAGGTTTATTTCTCCCCTTGAAGATAACCTTGTGTTAACATGATTTTAACAATTATCCATCTTTGTTTTCCCCTGATATAACCATGGTCTTACCTGCACACTTGAAAAAATATCAGTAGCTCATGAAATGTCAATAACACACACACACACACACACACACACACATATATATGAAAATAGAATACACCTCAAAATCACATTCCTAACATCATAAATTTCTAACTGCATCTCATGATAATTCTCATCATTTTCAACATTGCATTTCTAAAGCATATAAAATCAAGAATACAATGATATATGTTAATTCACCTAACATAATAATCATGCTAATTTCTCATAAATTTTCCTAACATAAATGCAACATTTGAAGTATCATACTTAAATCAAAGATTCATCAATTATTATGATCATGACCTAATAAATAGCATGAAAGTAAAAGTCCTATATCATCATCATATAATTATAGGTCATCACATAGTGTCAAAATATAATGTCTCTATCCAAATAGTCCAACATGATAAAATATAGTGTCAACAAGAGTCATAAGATGGAAAATAAATTGCTATGAATGATGGCTTGGGGCGAGGCCTCACAGGGAGGTCTCTTATTGCCTTTACATTTCTTATCTTTACTATATTGTCAAAGTTGATGTGACATAGTCTTTTGTGCCATAACCAACTGTCATCTACTTTAGAAAAAAAACAACTTGCTTCAGAATTAAGATGAAAAACATTACCTTTTTTCTTTGAACCTGATGCAATCATTACTCTTTCTTTGTTATTAATGATGCACTTATTGTTTTTGAATTCCAACTGATATCCTTTGTCAAGAAACTATCCAACACTTAGTAGGTTATGATGTAATCCATCAACATATAGAACATCATCAATGTTATTCTTTCCATCCAAAGTGATAGCTCCTCTACCTATGATAGATTTAGGAGTGTTGTCTCCAAATCTAACCATGCCACCTTTGTACTTATCTAGATGTACAAATCTATCTTTGTCTCCTATCGTGTGATGTGAACATCTATTGTCAATGATCCAATCTATCTTAATGTCTGCTTATGAAATTAATTCTAGCTCTTGTTCTTTCTTTTCATCTTTAATATCTATTTCATCAAACATTTTTTCCATTTCTTCAATTGCAATAAATCCAATCTCATCTTCTCCTAAATCTTCAGCTGATACTCCATCTCCAGCATAGTAACATTCTTTTGTATACTTAGGCTTGAAATTTGTTTTGAACTTCTTGACTGTTGTAGGACACTTAGATGCAAAATGACCAATCTTGTTACATGAAAAACATTTAAATGGTAACTGACCTTAATATTTTCCTTTTCCCTTTCTTTCTTTGTTAGAAATCATAGCAATGAATTCATCTGGTTCTTTATCATCATCTTCATCATCAAAATTACCAGAAGTGTTCAAAGATTTATTACCATGGATTGAGGCTTTGAATGCTATTTCACTTTTAGGCTCTGTCTTCAATCTTGATATCTCAAATGCTGTAATCTTACTAATTAAGGTCTCTCTTTTGAAATCTTTTGAAAACTGCATAGTTTCATCTAGGATGTTTATCTTGCTCTCATATTCTTTTGTAAGAGTAGTCATCAATTTATCCATTATGTCTTCTTCTGAAATTTCTCCACCATTTTTTTTGATTCCTGCAAATGCTTCATTAATTCTTTGATTGTAGGCTCTGTGTCATCAAGAAGAGGTCTATGTGATAGAGAAGATAACATGTGCTATTCATTGGAACTAATCAAGACATCAGGTCTACCTCGTAGTTCACCAAGATCTAGATATAGTGTGTATCTGTTAATCAAAAGGTTGCAACCTTCACCCCTTTGAGCAGTGAGCTCTTAGACAGTGCATCCTCACCCCTAACAAGGTCAATCATAAAATAATCCTAATAGGATCTGACCTTTGACTAGGTCACTATACTTATTACGTTGTAAAGATCAACTCCTAACAGGGTTGTAAGATCTTCTAATAAGGATCATTATACACTAGTACAATTTATTAGTGGGTCTCAATTCCCACTGGAGTTTTTACCTATTTGGGTTTTCCTATAACCAAAATATTGGTGTTGTGTTCAAGTGTTATTTCATTGTGTTTATGCTTAAAGTTTAAGTACACTTAATTGGATAAAGAATTGAAACTTGTAGATAACTGATTCACCCCCCCCTCTCAGTTATCTCTTGGGACTATTTCTAACAGGCTCTGATGTTCTCTTCAGGTAGCATCTCCAAATTATTGTATCTCTTCTTCCATGTTTTTATGTGCACATTCTTAGTTTGGATATCTCCTTCAAACATGTCTTCTAGATACTTCCATATTTTGTAGGCTTTATCTACTTTCTTGATCTTTGAAAACTCACTGTTAGATAGGGCATTGATAAGGGCTTCTTTGGAAATTTAATTTTGAGTGAACATTTCCTTTTGCTTAATAGTTGCATCATCTTTGGCAAGATCTTTTAGAGAGGGAATTTGAACATCTTGAGTAGCTACTTCAAAAATCTCAAAACCAATGCACTGCAAATGTGTTATCATTTTATTCTTCCAGTCTAGATAATTATCTCCATCAAACTTAGGACTTTCTTTTCTAAATAATTCCATCTAATCAACCTCAAGATGTTAAAATTTCTCTCTGAGGCACTTGGATTTGATAACAATTGTTACGAATAGTCCCAAGAAATAACTGAGAGGGGGGGGGGGTTGAATCAATTATCTACAAGGTTCAATTCTTTATCCAATTAAGTACAGAATACCATTAAGCACATACACAATAAGATAACACTTAATAGAACACCACAATTTTGGTTATGGGGAAACCTAAATAGGTAAAAATGCCAGTGGGAATTAGCACCCACTATAAACTGCACTAGAGTATAATGATCCTTGTTAGAAGATCTTACAACCCTGTTAGGAGTTGATCTTTACAATGCATGAAGTATAGTGACCTAGTCAAAGGTCAGACCCTGTTAGGAGTCTTTTATAAATAACCCTATTAGGGGTGAGGACACACTGTCTAGGATCACACTGCTGAAATGGTGAAGGTTGCAACCTTCTGCACAACAGATACACACTATATTTGGATCTTGGTGAACTATGAATTAGACCTGCTATCTTGATTAGTTCCAATGGATAGAATAAACTCTCTACTTCTTCACATATAGCTTTACTAGCCCAATACTTTGCACTTTCTGCTCTGCTCTTTTCTTCACTTCATTTTTATTCTTGCTTCCTTAAGTGATCACAACTTACCCGCTATAAGTAGTCTTCTCCAAAAGATATAATCAAGTCGGCCTATTATAACCTTATTGAAATCATATTAGAAAAACACTACAACTCTCCAACAACATCTCCAATGGCTAAACCAAGCACACAACACAAAAAGTACTACGTAACTCAATATGAGTAGACATGTCACTCCACACTGTCGGCTCCACCAAATTAACTGAAACTTTATTCTCAAGTTGAAATATGTTATGCGCTCTTAACCAAACATTCTTAACTCATAACCAAACATGCATACCATAATGATAGGCACAAATGCTAAAACAATATAAACACTATTGGCTCCAACAAATAATCTCAGGAAACTGTAACTGGTGAATAGAAACATCATAACTTAACTTTAACTCCAAAAATAACTCTACGTCCATGATCATAGCTTTAAAAACATGTCTACAATACAAATATAAATGCACAAGGCTCTAACATAACCATAATGAGAATCACATACAAAAATTAGCTTGTAACCCTGTCAGGAACACTACTGATACAAAAAACTACACAATTGACTACACTCAGAATCAATCTTTGTGTCTATGATATCATGTTGATAACATAAATAAAAAAAATATGCTCAAGGCTCTCTGTATAGAACTACAACACACACTTCTTACCATATGTTTTCATCAATGAAAAACATACAGTCAACACTCTCTTGCTTGAAAATCTCCAACAACCATAACCCATAGTCAATTGTTCTTTTCAAATATCTAAATATTATTTTTACTACTACATAATGTGACTCTTTAGGATTAGCTTGAAATCTTGCAACAATTCCAATTGCATGTGATGTGTCTATTTGTGTATGAGTTAAATATTGTAATCCTCTAATCATGGATCTGTACTTCTTTTGTTCAACTGCAGGAGTTTCATCTATGCTAGATAACTTATGACTAGTTACCATAGGTGTGCCGACTAGATTACAATTTTCCATTCCAAATCTTTGCAAAAAGTCTTTCAAATACTTTTCTTGACATAAGAAAATACCATCACTGTTCTATTCTATCTCTAGTCCCAAAAAATATTTCATCTCACCAATCATGTTCATTTCAAATTCTATCTTCATTTCATCACCAAATTTATCACTAGCTTCATCTTCACCTCCAAAGATAATATCATCAACAAAGATAACTACAATCAATAAACCATTCTCAATCTCTTCAGATATAAATTACTATCTTTTGTGCCTTTAGAAAATCCCTATTTTATCAAATATTTATCTAATCTTGCATACCATGTTCTAGGTGCTTGTTTGAGTCCATACAAAAGCTTTGTTCAGTTTACATACTATATCTCCTTCATGAGTCAAGGGAAAACCTTCAGGCTACTCAATGTAGACTTCTTCTTCCAATTCTCCATTCAGAAATGCTGACTTCACATCTATCTGATACACTTTGAATTTTTTATAAGCTGCATAAGCCAAAAACATTGTTACCACTTCAATTCTTGTAACAGGTGCAAAAATCTCTTCATAATAAATTCCTTCTTGCTGTGAGTATCCTTTACATACCAATATTGCTTTGTTCCTTACAACTTCACCTTATTCATTCATCTTATTCCTAAATACCCATTTAGTTCCTATAACATTTTTATCTTTAGGTCTAGGGAGCAAATTCCATGTCTTGTTTTTTTCAATTTGATCTAGTTCTTCCTTCATTGCTTTAATCCAATTTTCATCTTTACAAGATTCATTAGTGGTTTTAGGTTTAATTTGAGAAATCAAACATAGTTCTTCTTGTATCTTATTCCTTATCAGAACTCCTTTTTCTATGCTCCTAATAATTTGATCAACATGGTGATTTCTTGCTAGATTCTTATTAGGTGTCACTGTCTCAGTTCTTGCTTCAACTCTATGTTCTGCTCTGGGTTATTCTCTTATCTCCTTAATATGATTCTCATTCTATAAATAACTATCAGTTTCATAAAATAATTCAACATTTTCTTTATCAATTCTAGGACAAACTTCTTCATCTGATTCATAATCAAATATTCTTTCCTAAATTTAGAACTTCTCATCAATTTTAACATTTGCGCTCTCAACAATAGTCTTAGTTCTTTTATTGAAACATCTATAAGATTTTATTTTCAATGAATAATCAAGAAATATACCTTCATCACTTCTGGGATCAAACTCACCAATGTCATTGTTAGGAATGACTACTAAATATATCCTATGGAGGAGTATTCGCAGCCATTCTGTAGTAGTTATTGTTACATTCATGACTATAATTGTCATTGATGTCAACACATTGATCTACTAAATTTTAGCAGAGAAGAAGATAGTGTTTGAGTTAGCACACATGGACTATTGAAGATCAATCTATGCAGAGTTGAGGGCTTACTCTATGATGTTCTATAAGATTGTGGTTAAGAGCGCATATGGAAATTCATTTATTCATTTATAGGGATAGAATTTGAGCATGATAAGTTGAAAAAAATTTGAAGACATGGTGATTGTGACGTGGATGTGACAACAAGGTCAGAGGTCACATGAGTGAAGAGTTATCCTAATTGGAAGCTGATAGTTTTATGTAATTGTGGAATTTTTATGTAACCTGTGGAAACTTTTATTTTGTAATTTGCATGCCGACTCATTTGTAATTATTTGAGTGTGGTATAAAGGAAGGAATTTTTTCCTTATTGTAGTGTGGAATTGAATTTTAAGATTGTGAAAGTGAATTGTGTAGTACTTGTTGAAAGAGGATATGTGAAGTATAGAGATTTGGTATTGAGATCTGATGAAGTAATTGGTGTGGTTTGGCACAGTTAGAGGAGAAGAAATAAATTTTTGAGATCAATAATCTTTTGATATTATTCTATTGAATAATATAGAGATTAGTTGGATAGTGTGTTCAGTGATCTTGCACCTAAAGCTGTTTGGGTAGTGGGTCCTTCTGTCTTCCATAACTCCTAACAGAGTTAGAATCTTTTAGTAGGGATTCAAAGTCTCCTAGCAAGAACTAATATGTACTGAATATATTTCATAAAAATCCTAACAGAGTCCATCCTCTCACAAGGAACTTTCATATTACTGCATCTTTTGTGGGCATCATTCCCACTGGGGTTTACTCTTTGATCAAGAGGTTCCCTAGTTAACATATCTTGTGTTATTGTGTTGTTGTGCATGTATATCTTTCTATGGTTGTTTATTACATTACTTACATGGTTAAAATCTATTGAAGTTGATAAAATTTATAGTTATCTGATAACCAATTCACCCCCCCCCCCCCTCAGTTATATTGGTGGAATTTACTTTCTAACAATTGGTATCAAAGAAACAGGTCCTTGAAGAAAAAGTTTAATAGTTTAAGGAGATCCATGGTGAGACATTTTAGGAAAGAAAACCCTAAGTTTGATGGAGTGAATTTTGACAGCTATTAAGAAAAGATGAAGACACATTTAATTTGTTTAGGACTACGATATTGGTTAATCACAAAGAACCAGAAGACTATCATTGATGAAGACAAAATTGAAGAATGTACTAATGAGGAAAGAGATCTATTCATGTATAACATACTTTCCAGAGAAGCACTTTTGTCAGCCCTTGTGGAAAATTAGTACAGTCAGGTAAAATATCTAAAAAAATCTCATGAAATTTGGTTAGCTTTACAATCTAATTTTGAAGGTGATGAACATGCAAAGAAAGTTAGATTACATAACTGGATATGTGCATTTGAAGATATAAGAATGATGGAAGATGAATATGTTAGAAGCTATATTGGTAGAATGTAAGAAATTGTAGAATGTAAGGACATTGACTCCTGCATTTAAGTAGACAACACAGATGATAGAGAAAGTTATACCTTTTACTGAGAACTTCACCAGAGAAACCCTTCTCGAAAGAATAGAAGCAGTAAAAATGAACTTGAGGCAATCCAGAGAATTACCTAGAATGGAGATGACATTCAACGCACTTAGTGTTCGCCCTACTTTGTCAAGAAGCATGAGTGTGAGTGGAGATTATGCTAGTAGAAACAAAACCAGAAATGAAGAAGATAGGAAGATTGAAGAAGGTATTTCCTTACTTGTGAAAAGAGAACCTGACAGTAAGAAAATCTTTAAATGTTGGACTTATCAAGAATATGGGCATTTTGCATCTAAATGTCCTAAGAGAGTTAAGAAGTATAGAAAGAACTTTAAACCTAGAAGATCTAAATAATGTTATTATGCTAATGATGAAGAATTTGAAGCTAGTATGGAGAAATATTTAAGTGAAAGTGATAATGAGAATGATGATATAGGATTTTTAGCAATAAAAGAAGAAAATCCTGAAATAAAAGTTAAGGAAGAAAAAGATTTAGTTTCTCAAGTAGAAAAGAAAGATGATTGGATTATAGACAGTGGTTGTTCACATCATATGACTAGAGAAATGATGAAATTCATAAAGTTTAAAAATTTAATGGAGGAGTTTTTAGATTTGGAAACAATGCACCTTGTTTGATAAAAGGTATATGATCTATTACTCTTGATGGAAAGACTAATACTGATGATGTTTACTTTGTGGATGGATTAAAACATAATATTTTGAGTGTTGGAAAATTAGTTGATAAGGGATATCATGTTTGGTTTACTGAGAAAACTTGTGTAATCAAAGACAAGGATGGTAATTTGATTGGTATCAGATCAAGAACTAGAGGTAATGTATTTTAGTTGAATCCTACTAAGATGACATGCTTGATTACTAAGATTGATGAAAGTCGGTTATGGCACAGAAGATTTTTTCATATAAACTTTGATAATATTGTGAAAGTAAGTACTACACTTGTAGTAAGAGATTTGCCTAAGATTATGAAACCTACTAACATAATTTGTAAGGAATGTGTGATGGCTAAGCAGAAGAGAAGCTCATTTCCCAGCAAGAAGTTTACAACAACAGAGAAGTTGGAAATTGTTCATACAAATTTGGGCGGTCCCATAAGGACTAGAGGATTCTATGGAGAAAGGTATTTTATGATTCTTGTTGTTGATTTTACAAGAATGATGTGGATTGTATTTCTTAAAGAAAAGTCTGAAACATTTGATAAGTTTAAAATTATTAAGAACAAAGTTGAGAATGAATTTGGAATAAAGATTAAATGTTTGAGATCAGATAGAGGTGGAGAATTTATCTCAAAATAATTTAACATTTTTTGTGAAGTGAATGGTATTAAGATACAGTTTTCAGCCCCTAGAACACCTAAGAAAAATGGTATTGCAGAAAGAAGAAACATGTTTGTGACTGAAGCAACAAGAGCTATGTTATTTGAAAATGATTTGGTGAAGATATTATGGAGAGAAGTAGTGAACACATTAGTGTATATAATGAACATAGTACAAATTAGAGTAGATACAGACAAGACACCCTATGAACTATGGTTTGGACATGCACCTTCAGTTAAGTATTTTATAATTTTTGGAAGAAAATGTTATATTAAGAGAGATGATGACATTGGAAAGTTTGACCCTAGAAGTGATGAAGGTATATTTCTTGGATATTCATTGAAGAGAAAATCTAATAGATGTTATAATAAAAGAACTAAGACTATTGTTGAGAGCGCAAATGTTAAAGTTGATGAAAAGTTCAAAATCTATGAAAGAATGCTTGATTATGAATCAAATGAAGGAACTCATCCTAGAACTAATCCAGAGAATGAAAAATTATTATATGAAACTAACAGTGATTTGCGGAATGAAAGCTACATTGAATAAATAATTGAAGAACCTAGAGTTGAAGTGAGAACTGAGACAGTGACACCTAACAAGAACCTATCAAGAAATCACCCTGTTGAGTAGATTATTTGAAGCATAGATAGAGGAGTTTTGACATGAAATAAGGTACAAGAATAGTTGTGTTTAATTTCTCAAATTGAACCTAAATCTACTAGTGAAGTTTGCAAAGATGAACATTGGATTAAAGCTATGAAGGAAGAACTAGATAAAATTGAAAAGAATGAGACTTGGGAATTGATCCCTAGACCTAAAGATAAGAATGTTATAAGAACTAAATGGGTATTTAGAAACAAGAGGAATGAACAAGGAGAAGTTGTAAGAAATAAAGAAATATTGGTATGTAAAGGATACTCACAGCAAGAAGGAATTGACTATGAAGAAACTTTTGCACCAGTAGAAAGAATTGAAGCAGTAAGAATCTTTTTGGCTTATGCAGTTTATAAGAAATTCAAAGTGTATCAGATGGATGTGAAGTCAGTATTTCTGAATGGAGAATTGGAAGAAGAGGTCTACATTGAGCAGCCTGAAGGTTTTCCTTTAACTAATGAAGGAGATATGGTATGTAAATTGAAGAAAGCTTTATATGGATTGAAACAAGCACCTAGAGCTTGGTATGCAAGACTTGATAAGTATTTGATAAAATTAGGATTTACTAAAGACACAACAGATATCAACTTGTACACAAAAGAAATTAAAAATGGTTTGTTGGTTGTAGTTATCTTTGTTGATGATATTATCTTTGGAGGAGAAGACAAAGCCAGTGATAAATTTACAGATGAAATGAAGATTGAATTTGAAATGAGTATGATTGGTGAGATGAAATATTTTTTAGGATTGCAGATAATACAGAATAGTGATGGTATCTTTGCAAGTCAAACAAAGTACTTGAATGACTTGTTGAAGAGATTTGGAATGGAGAATTGTAAACTAGTTGGAACACCTATGGTAACTGGACACAAGTCATCTAGCACAGATGGAACTCCTACAGTTGAATAGAAAAAGTACAGATCTGTGATTATAGGATTGCAATATTTAACTCATAAAAGACCTGATATATCACATGCAATTGGAATTGTTGCAAGATTTCAAGATGAACCCAGAGAATCACATTATGCAGCAGTCAAAAGGATACTGAGGTACTTAAGAGGCATAATTGAATATTGTGCGGCCTCACCCTAGACCTGTCATAGCTTTTCCATTATCGTTATGGTAGCCCTAGTAATTGGCTTAATGTTTTGATTAGCTTAGTAGATTTTACTCTTGTAGACAAAGATTTGATTACAATAGATGAGAATACATTACATTTTATGATGCTTTTTATACTCACAATGTTGACTTTATGATACATTATGACTGACATTATGATGATTGATTTGGATGGAATACTGAGATGTGCAATTAGGGAATTTAAGTCGATATGAGTTGTTAGGAAAATGAAAATCAAGAAATGAATAAAGTTGAGATGTGTATTTCATTTTAGGTTAAATGTTAGGTGATGAATTATTGATGACTATTTTATGATATAATTATATGAATCCCAATTTATGGTATTTTGATTTATGAATGTTGGGATGAAGTGATGGATTTTATAAGCTTATGTAAGTAACTAGGAAATAGAGTTTTGATTCGATTATGATACGATGAGATTTCTATTATGAATTGAAATGTTAATTACTTAGGTGAGGTTTATGAGTGTCATGATGACTTTTAATCACAATGTAATTATATATGCAATGATTATGTTTCAAGTTTAATTTAGTGATGAATTGTATATTTCATGATGAGATTTATGTAAGTTATGAATGAATGATTATGCCATGTGAAATTTTGACTTAATTATGATTAATTTCTTGAAAATTATTTGATTATTAAAATTATGGAATTTACATGTATATTTCCTTGGACTACTGATATTGGACTTGAGTGTGTAGAGAAATAGGCCATGGTAAATTCAGGGAACCATCGCAGAGACCAATGTGAAAATTAGTTTGAGCCAAGGTTGCTTCTAGTGAGAAGCCAAAAACCTCATTGTAATGTATTTAATTCGTAAAAGTATGATGCATGAATGTATTTGATTTATTTGTTAATTGTAAATGTGATTTATGTGAGAATGCCCAAGTGGACATGCCACATGGCTTGTGGTGTGTCATTTTTGTGGTGTCACTTGACACATGTGTGTGTACTTGTGGCCATGACATGTCCACTTGAGGATTGGTTGAACACCAACCTAGGAAGGTACCCTTTAGGATCCCCATGAGAATCCTTGGTTAGGGAGCTTAAGGTTATGTCTTGTCTTGGAATTTTGAATTTGGGCTTCACATGGGTTTTTGGGGGGGCTTAAAAGGTGTATAGGGAAGTGTTAGGGCCATTTTTAGTAAGCCCACTTGATATACCTATGGGTAAGGGATATTTTTAACCATAGGATAACCCCATATTGACCAAAAAACCCCTCCAAAAGTTGGATTTTCAAAATGGCCGAAAATCCACTTTTGAAGGAAGGTCTTGGGTAGAGTTTCATTCAATATTGATACAAGTCTTTGGTCCACTTTTTGGGCAACCTTTTTAGGAATCCTTATTTGGAAACTTTGTAAGAAGCTTGGGAAGGTCATCCAATTAGAGTGATATCCTATCCCTAGGAGAGTGTGTGGAGGCCTTTTTAGAGGGGACTCTTCTTTTGGAAGAGTTTGACACCCACTCTCTAGATTTAGAGATTTGCTAAGTTGGAGAGGACTTTGGAAAGTGGAAAAGCTCTTCATGAACTTTCTTCCATAATCTTGGATCAAGGTTGGTGGCATTCTTCATTTTGCTTATTTTTATTCTCACATTGAGAGAAAGAGTCCTCATGTATGTTATTGTTGTATGCAAAAATGTAGTTATTGTGTTCTTGTTGTGTTTGTGCTTGGGATCTTGCTATTTTGTGATAGTGGATGTTATGTGAATCTTAGTTTTGTTGTAGTGTTATTTCCTTTGTGTTGTGAAAGTGAAGTTTTCATGGAGTTCTTGAATTTCTTGATTTTCATTGTATTATGGGAGTGTTCTCAAGGCCATACTCACCCTTGGGAGTGAAGAGTAGCCTTGGGGGTGAAGGGATTGTTGTGACATTCAAGGGTGTAGAGTCTCTCCTTGGATAGAAGAGGGATGAAACATGGATGTATGGGCTCCATGTAGCCACCTTTTTAATTTATTTTGAATATTGGGGATCATAAGGAGATTGTGAGATTGTGTTTGTGGTGAAAGATGCATGACGAAGAAGCCAAGTGATGGCTTAGCTCTTATCATGAGATGTGCTTTATCCTCTTGAGTTTGGTTCCACCTTCACCCTATTTTTGAGTCATTTTGAGACTCTTTGTGTTAAAATTGGAAGGGAGATTTTATTTTGTTTTATGTTGTATGTTGTTGTTATTGTGGGTTTCTTGATTGTCTCCTTGCCTTTGTGATGGTTCCTTTCACTCAGGGGTGGCTTCATAGAAGCCTAGGTTGGGAGTGTACACACTAAAATGTGTACTTCTCTAAGTCTTTTATTCCAAGGGAATCCATGAATGGGAAACCTTGAAAAATGACCTAGAGCTCCCTAGGCATGGAGTGCAAGAAAATTAAGTGTTCTCTCAGCTAGAGCTATTTAAGCCTATGACCTTGCTAGTAAACCATGCAATGAGAGATTCAATGGAGACAAGGGCAAGAATGCCAATATCCTCAAGAATCAAAGTGTGAATGAAATGGAATGCTAGGAATGAAGATGCAAGCTATATTAAGATGAATATGTAAGTTAAGCTATGGAAAGGAAAAATTCAAGTATTACAAAACCCTCCTAATTAGACTATGTGAATCAATCTAGAGCATAAAAGAAACTAAACTATGCATGCCATGATAATGAAACTAAAATGCAATAATGGAACTAAGATATCATGTGAATGTAAAAGCCAAGAATTCTTAAAATCTCAAAATCTCCTAAGTCACCTAGAAAACCAGCAACATAACATTAGTATTCAAAAGATGGATCTAAGAATGAGAAGAGAGCTCTCCTTTTATAAGAAATGAGAAAGAATGGACCATGGACATTAAGAGGCAAAAGATTTAATCAATGGTGGAGCTTGAAAGAGGAGAAATCCATGTGCACAAGTATCCTCCAATGAGAAAATAAGAGTTGACTTTTGTGTCTATATGAGATAAAAAGTGTTTTTCTTCTTTTTTTATAAAATAAGAATAATGCTTTATTTGTGCAACTTAGGATAAGAGGAAAAGTGGGGGGATTTTTATTTAATTAAAAGAGGAGGAAATTCCTTTTCATTAAATAAAGATTTAGGATAAAATGGTTAGCCCCTAGAAAATAATCGAATAAATGATAGAACTAGGATTTAATCAAGAATAAGCAATTGATAATTTTAGTAAAAGGGGCTAATAGTCTAGGTGACCATTTTTAGGTGATTACATTTTCCCCTATTTGACTAATGTGTGATCGATCTAGGAACACATTACATCAAAGAATAGATCATCCAAGAAGGAAATAGATAGAGATCTGACTCCAAAGAATGAATTGTAGAGAGATAGAAAATCCTGCATGGTCAGCCTGGTAGCGACAGTACTGAACACTTAGGAAAGAGATGGACAGTATCAGAACTTGAGATGAGAACTAACATGTCAAGCACAAAGATAGATCGATTAGAGAAAATGGAATGGTCAAGAATATTCTCTAGAGGATAGCTGATAGGATATGATGTGTCTGCCCCCTCGGGATCAAAATCAAAATCAGGTAGAGGGAAGGCGGTAGCAAGAGCAACATGATTGAATCTCTAGAAATGATAATCAAAGATGAAAGATGATAGGATAACCATCAAGAAGATATGCCCCAATGAAGACCTCAGAGAGATGAAATGAAATGTGAATGAAAGACTATAAGGGTGAGAGAGATGAAGATGAAGAAATGAAGATGCCCCAACAAAGATCGAAGGATTAGGCCTTAAATGGTTAGCCAACTGGGTAGAAGAGGGTGAAATGAAATTTTGACTATCAAGATGAACTTAGATTTTGATTTTGATCCTGAAAATGGATCTAGGACATTGAAATTAGCCAGGGGTGCAATTTTCATGCAATTCCAAGATGGTTGAAAATTAGGTCAAAAAGTCAAAATGCTATATAAGGGGCAAAAAGGGTCATTTTATATATGATGATAAGATTAACCCATTGTGATGATAGGAAAAAAGGATGTGATGTGAAAGAAAAGGAGTGAAAGACATGATCGAGAAAAGGAAAGGTGAGTGCAGTTGACCGACAAGTCGATGAAAGATGAAAGGAGAGCTCTCTCCATATGCAAGATGCAAAACTAAACTAACATGAACCTAAAAATGCAAGCTATGATGAAAAGTGGTTTACTTGCAAGGTCACAAAGCCATTAGTCTATAATGTTCATCATCGAGTGTTATTGGTAGCATCGTAAGATCATACAATACACACTAGTATAACTATGTGAATCTGAATATGATCTATATCAAATAGGTATGTGGGAATCCCACCTAAGCATCAAATACATATAAGTCAAGATGAATAGTGCAGTGAGGTTTCCTAAGTTTGATATGGAAATATTATGCTCGTATTGAGACATAAGAAAGTCAAGATGACTATAAGCATGCACTTGCACACACAGTCAAGGACAATACCTTGTAAGTCCTATTGTCAAGTAGAGCCAGTATAAATGCTAATGACAATTAAGACCAACAAAATATATCCACAAGCAAAGAAAGAAACAAAACATGTCCTCATGCCCCCAGTCTTCTAGCTATGCATCATCGAAAACCATTAAGGAGAGAATACTCAGCAAAAAAATCATCATAGACAGCACACAAAGAAAGAAAGTCCAACAAGTCTCAGCAAGTCAAGTGGTTTAAGTGCGTGTGTGTAGGTCATAGAGTCAATCTTTGAGTATCACCTTTGCTGGTAGAAATATCACATCATTCTAGACTGTGGGTAAACATCTGATAAGTGTTGAAAAACACTTGATGCTAGGGAAGTGTTGAAAAACATAGTTGGGGTGGTGTTGAAAAACACCATTGGAACCAAGTGGCCCAAGAAACCTGAATGCACAAAGAGACCCGAGATAAGCTTAGAACAACATATGCCCCCTAGACTAAGACAAGAGTCAATTCCAGGCTAGGAGAGGCAAAGAGAGAAGTGGAGCAAAGGAGCACCACACAAGACTGATAGACATAGGTGCAAGGGTCTCCAGCAGCACCTATTTTCAGGTTTTCACCACTTGATAGATTTTTTTAGGACTTTTTTCAATTTTATTTTTTTGCTACCAAGGCGCTTGTTTCCAGATTTTCACCAAGGCACTTTTTCTATTTTTTTGAATTTTTTGATTTTTTGGTGAGACATCAAAGCACCTATTACTAAGCTTTCACTAGGATGTTCATTTTTTTCAGTACTTTTTATGCTTTTTAGGATTTTTTTAGCATCATATATGAAATTTTTTAGATTTTTTTCAGGATCAATAAGTATGTAAAAAGGATGCCCCCAAACAGAATGGGCATCAAACTCCCAAGAAAGATCACATCATGTAGTCCCAATGTCTAACAAGGTGGTGAACAAGAGGGATTAGTAAGCTAGTGGAAGAGATGGAAGACAAGAGAATGAAGGAGGATGAAGGGAAGAAATCCTCAAGGGAAAAATCCTCAAGAGTACCCAAGCTAGGAAAAAATTTGTTATGTAAAGCACATTTGGACAAGCAATGAAAGGCCAGCATAGGATAAGTCACAAAGGTGTAATGCAAAAGAAGGAAAGGATGCAGTCCAAAGGAGTGGACATGTCAAGAGGCTTCATAGCATCTTGTTTTACTCTATTTTATTAGATCAAGACCAAAGGGGAAAAGGATAGCAAAAGGCTAGAATGAATGGAGGAAAAAAATGAATGGAATGAAAGCAAGATCATCGTAAGATAGCTCACAAGATAGCTAAATATTCACATATAGGTCAACATTGCCGAGATCAAAGAGAGAAGACAGAATGGATGAAATATGTAGAAGAACTACGCATGATGCCTGATTGCCAGGTTTTCATCATGGTACTTATCCAAGGTACCACAAGAGAGTGGTTTTCACCATAGGATGAATTTATTTCTCTTTACTTTTTCTACCAAGGCACCTGTTTCCAAGTTTTCACCAAGGCACATTTTCAATTTTTTTTGTATTTTTTGTATTTTTTGATTTTTTTTTGGAAGAAGGCAAGCTTTTTAGATAATCCTCCTTGAAAGGATAAACCATGATATGTCAAGGATTCAAAATAATATGCTCAAAGATGCTGATAGGGAAAGGAAGATGGAAGAGAAAAATGGAGGATAAGGTTTTATGTAAAGCAAGTGAGGTTGGAAGATAGGAGGAATAGGCAAATGAGGAAAAAGGATAGAAGGTAGAAAGATAATGAATGGAAGGATTGTGAAAGGGTAGATGTAAAAGAAGGCAAGATCAACATCAACACACACCTTGAAGGGTGGTGAGAGGGTGGAGGAAATGTGAATGAAGGAATACGAGAAGGAAAATGGTGACTGTTTAGCAGAGGTTGCAGTTCAGGTGCATGGAATGGAAGAATGTTTTTGGAAAAAGATAAGGAAAAAGCCTTTGGAAGCTTGAATGTCAACTTCACTTTTTATTCAATATTAGACTCTTTCAAGAGAGACTTTGGAATCCATATAGCCTTAGGCTTTTCATTTATTTTTGATGATTTAGAGAGAATATCTTCAATGATGGATTTTGGAACCCATACTTGTCTTATAGTTTTCTTCTTAGATATCTCTTTTGACTTTATGTATCCATGTTGATTAGAGGAGACATGGTGATCTTCTTTTTTTGATGGATTCTTGTATTGCTTCTTTTTCTTATATTGAACATTCAAGTTACTTCTAAAAGACTTGGGACTTTTGGAAAAAGAAGGAGGATATGACTAGTTTAGATGGGTGGGTGGATGAAAAGGATTCAAGGGTATGCATCTATGTTGATCTTGAGGAAAGATAGGAGATGGAGGGATGTAAGGACTCAAAATGGATGACAAATTAGGAGAATTAGGAGGGGAAAGTGAAGGGACATAAGGACCCAAGATGGAAGGAAGACATGAAGCCCTTAGTATTGGTGGAGGAGGTCCAAGGATGGATGCGGAAGATACAAAAGGATAATCAATAAGTTCATCAGCATCTATATGACAACCAAGGATATCAACATCTTTATAGTGAGCCTTAGGATTTTCAATAAGATCATGAACATCTTGAATATAAGAAACTTCTTTGATAGGATTGTTCGGAGCTTGCAAAGACTTAGGAAAAGTTGGAAGCGGAAGTGAACATGGAGTGATAGATCAAGAAGATGAAAGACTTTGATCTTAACAAGGAGCTTCAGATAGCATAAAGGTATCATTTTTCTCTTGATTTTTAATAGGCTCAACATTGGAAGTAGTAGCTTGATCTTGCTTAGGAAAAGACTGAAGATATGGTGAAATGGATGAGAAAGGGTGTAGAGGATCAAAAGAACCATGAAATGGATGAGAGACATCATGAAAAATATTGGATGACATGGAGGGTTCTTGATCTTGATATTTCTTTATGTTCTTTTCTTTATCATTTTTAGAGTCCTCTTGACATGGGGCCACTTCTAAGGACAAGGAAGCATGTTGGAATTGTATGGAAGAATTTGGAAGAGATAGTGAAAGACTAGGTGAAGTAGGCATTATAGCGCATAAAGGCTTAGGCTCTTTAGGTTTAGCATTATTGAAAGTATTTTAAGCCAAGTGAAGGTTAGCTTGAGTTTCTTTAAGAGGTAGCCCTTGAGGATAACTCTAGGGAATCATATGAAAAGTATTAGGAATTTCATTGGATGAAGGATTTGTAAAAGATTTGGAAGACTCAGAAGCTTTAGGAAGTGTATGGGTATTGGAGGAAGTAGGGGATGGAAGGGAACCATCACAAGACTAAGGTCCATCATTAACATAATCTTGCTTGAGAGAGAAATCTTTATCTTCAGCATGAGGGTTCTCAGAGGAAGGATTCTTATAATATTGACATTTGAAATCAGCATGGTACATTTTATAGTCCTCAGTAGTGGTAGATGGGTCATAATTGAGGTATTGTTCACATAACTCATCAAAGTTCCTTTCAAAATTAGAATCATATGGATCACCATCCTAATCTACCCAATAGGATGACCCTTTAGCAAGCATGAGTACATGACAAGGAGGACTCTTAAGAATAGAGGTTTCATTGGCATCACTACATTGTCCATCATTATGGTCATAAAAAATGGGCATGTCACTCTTCGTAGAAGAGGTATCACAAGGACTACCATATTGCTCATAGTGAAGAGTAAGACTCTTGGGAGAAGTAGAAGAGGAATGAGATTGTGAAGAAGAGGAAAGTGAGGACCTAGTAAAGGAATAAGACTTGGATAATGAGGAATGCGAATAATGTCTAGAAGAGTCATGATAAGACTTGGAATGTGAAGAAGAATGAGAAGAATTAGAAGATGAAGAATGTTTGGAAGAAGGAGGTCATGACAAGATCATGTCTATGATCCTAGAAAAGGCATCTGATTCAAGCATCTTTTCTTTTATTCTTGTCTTAAGTTTATCATCTATGCAATATCTAGAAGGACTATTGGAAGAATAATACTCTTCGAATTGAGCAATGAATTCAAGATCATCTATTCTCAAGAGAGGTTCCATAACAAGGTAGTTGAAATTCATGATTGTAGAAGAGAAGGAACCAAGCATGGAAGAAATGAATAGAAGAGATGAAATAGAAGAAGGTAGACTAGATAATAAGAGGAAAAGAATCAAGAAGACATGAAGAATTTAGGAAGAATCATGAAGAAAGAAAAGAAAGGATGAAAATGGAAGACTAGGAAGACATGGAAGAAGTTGAAGAAAGAAGACTAAGAGTCATTTTTTTTGCAATTTGATACCTTTGAAATTCATTTGGATATTGAGAAACATGTCACAGTACCTAAGATCTGACCTAGATTGACCAAGAAAAAATGGAAGTGACACCAATTAGTAAGACAATAAGCAACAATGAGACAAAAAAATAACTCTGTGCGATATTTCTTAGAATAGTAGGATGATACAATTTGGCAGGATGATATTTCGCATGAGACAGTATGACAGAGCCTAGGTAGGTAATGCAATAGAGTTTATATTATGCAAGCAATGAAAAATTAGAAATGATATATCGTATGACAATTCTCAGGAGGGTGTGTGATGATGTTTTAGTATCGTATGACTCTTGACTAGTGAACATAAAAAACTCAATTTTGAAGGCAATTCAGTTAATGTTTCAGTTTGATGGTTCAATTTTTTGACTCCAAACATAGTACTAGTAGTAATCAAACAAGTTTGCAAATAGTAGGTGATCAAACATGTCATAAAACACTTGCACAAGGGCGAAAGCAACCTTGCCAAGACAAGCAATTGTGATATCAAAGTGATAAATCATATGAATGCTACCATGATGTTTGATGTTTGAGAATGTTTACACAGGTAGATCATAACAAGAACACTTCAAGCACTTACTAGCCTAGAAGGACAAAGGCTCAATACTTAACAACTTGGCCCACACTTGATGTCCCATCACCTCACACAAAGTGGTTACCCACAATAGATATTGGCTTTGTCATGGAAGTGCCAATGACACAACCAAAGGAACACAGATGGTGAGTAATCTTGGGGTGATCTGGGTTATTCCACTTGGATCAATCCTTGCACCAAGAAGCTAAGTAGAAAAATAGGGTAGCTTCTATCTATGGTTCTTAATAAGGGCTTCCGTTTGTAATACCCCTCTTGCTCCCCAAAGGGACTGGGACCTCGTAGCCACAAGAGTACCTTAAGAATTTTTGCTCAACATTTTCCTCATGGTCACAATCCCACAAGTACTCACATTAAATGAAGACAAGTACTATGTCTACCAAGGTTTTGTGTCCTTGATAGCCTTGAGTTTATAGTGTGTTGGAATAGCTGGTAAAAGGCTTGTCCCCACTTGGGTTGTTCCTCTTGATTGCTCAAGAGAAAGCCCGCTAAAGGATCCTAATGCTAAATAAAGAGTGGATTGAATTTTGAGCGTCAGGATTTCTGGTTCACCTCAAGGGTGAAGAGCATAATTTCCTAGCTCAAGAATCTCCCCCAAAAACACCAAACAAAGAGTTCAGTTACCCTCTTGTTTTCAAAGTCTAAAAGTGGGTCAGGATTTCTGGTTCACCACAAGGGTGAAGAGCATAATTTCCTACCACCAAAGACTCCTACAAAAAGATCTTAAGTGCCTAAGAAATGAGACAACTAGTATATGCCGCACTTAAAAGAAAAGTAATAAACAAGCAATTGGTTGTTTTTAGGCATTGGGCAGCCTCGCAAAACACAATTAGTAGCCCTTTTTCCTTTGAAGCTTTGACATGCAATCTTTTTATAAAAATTATCAAGCAATGAAGGTACCTACAAGAACAACTGGTTAGCCCCACAAAGAGTTAGCACAATAAAAGCAAGTAAAATCTGTAAATAAACCACTGTCTAACTACAACAAGTCAGAAAACTGAAACAACCAAGCCCAATTTTGCAAAGAAATGATCAAAACTAGTCACTGCCAGAATTGGGTGACAGTATAGTCACCAAAAAAATTGTATGATATTTTTCAGGCTACTGGTGCGATATTCTTCTCTGAGCGACACTTCTCACTATGCTTAGGTGACAAAATAATGTATGTCTGGGTGACAAAACTTGTAAAGTCACATGATATTTTTACTGGAAAAATATCGCACCACTATAGAATAAAGTATCATATGATACTGGCAGACTGTCGTATGATAATCTGTGAAAAAATAGAGAGCCAAAAATGGAAAGCTAAAAATGATGAAAATAAAGTGCATAAATGCATAAAAAGGACAAAATGAAGCTGTTCTGCCCCACGGTGGGCGCCAAAAATGTACACACTAGAATGTGCACTTCTCTAAGTCTTTGCTTCCAAGGGAATCCATGAATGGGAAACCTTAAAAAATGACCTAGAGCTCCCTAGGCATGGAGTGAAAGGAAATTAAGTGTGCTCTCAGCTAAAGCTATTTAAACCTATGACCTTGCTAGTAAACCATGCAATGGGAGATTCAATGGAGACAAGGGCAAGAATGCCAATATCCTCAAGAATCAAAATGTGAATGAAATGCAATGCTAGAAATGAAGATGCAAGCTATATTAAGATGAATATGCTAGTTAAGATATTGAAAGGAAAAATGAAAGTATTACAAAACCCTCCTAATTAGACTATGTGAATCAATCTAGAGCATAAAGAAAACTAAGCTATGCATGCCATGATAATGAAACTAAAATGCAAGAATGGAACTAAGATAGCATGTGAATGTAAATGCTAAGAATGCTTCAAATATCCAAAGCTCCAAAGTCACCTAGAAAACCTGCAGCATAACATTAGTATTCAAAAGATGGATCTAAGAATGAGAAGAGAGCTCTCCTTTTATAAGAAATGAGAAAGAATGGACCATGGAGATTAAGAGGCAAAATATTTAATCAATGGTGGAGCTTGAAAGAGGAGAAATCCATGTGCACAAGTATCCTCCAATGAGAAAATAAGAGTTGACTTTTGTGTCCATATGAGACAAAAAGTGCTTTTCTTTTTTTTTTATAAAATAAGAATAATGCTTTATTTGTGCAACTTAGGATAAGAGGAAAAGTGGGGGGATTTTTATTTAATTAAAAGAGGAGGAAATTCCTTTTCATTAAATAAAGACTTAGGATAAAATGGTTAGCCCCTAGAAAATAATCAAATAAATGCTAGAACTAGGATTTGATCAAGAATAAGCAATTGATAATTTTAGCAAAAGGGGTTAATAGTCTAGGTGACCATTTTTAGTTGATTATAGGGAGGTGAACACTCCTTGGCCTATTTATTTTATTGCATGATTTTGGAGCCAATGAAGACTTCATGGTTGGAGTTGAAATCTTGAAGAGTTGATGACATTTTCTTATTTGAGTTGGACCTCTTTTGTTTCAAGATTATGTCATTGTAAGGGAATCTTGTGAATCCCATGAGTTCAATGTATATTGTAATGGAGTATCACCCCAAGTCTTGTATTTGTATCATAGTGTTGTGGCATCAAAGTTTTGAGAAAATGTATGGCTTTATTTTGATAGTTTTATGTTCTTATGAGAATATTGAAGGTTGGTCAAAGGAAGATTTCTATGTATTCATGTTATATTGAATAAGTAATGGACAATGTATTTATTATTTGAAAGATTAAGAACTATTGGAATAGTTTTGTGAAGGCATTATTTACTTCTCAATGATAAGAACTTTATGTAGACATGTTGTAAGATTTTAAGAAAGAAAAGTATTTGAAGTATCTTTATAGTTCTATTGTAAAATATTCATTTGAATAAAGATATTAGTGATAAGCAATGAAATGATTCAATTCATTTTATCTCTGTCCATGCTATCATTTTGGTATTTCTATGGCAGTATATTTTGTGTTGAAATTATTGCACTTAGAAGAAATAAATGTATTAATGTTAGACCTACAGGTCTCTGGAAAATGTATGGGAAAAAAATTCCCATACAATTTCCAACCACAGTCATTATTCTATTAATTTCCTTGTCTACTTTTAATTAAACCAATATATTATTCCTTTATTCTCATCCACATGGAGATGAAGAATAAAATATATATATTAAGCCCAATCAGTAATAATCAAGTCAACTTGGGTGGGACCCACCTGGGTCGCCACCCAAGAAGCCTAGAAAAAGGGCTTTTCAAAAAAAATTATAAACAAACTTTTCTTCAAAGAAAATTTTGCAATGATAACACTTTTAATATATATATATATATATATCTCTCTTTCTCTCTCTCTCTCTCTCTCTCTCTCTCTCTCTCTCTCTCTCTTAAAGCCCCATGTAGGTGGGTACTAGCAAATATTAATAAATTAATTTAAAAAAAAAAATCTATTCAAAAAAAAATTATTTGGGAAAAAAAAATATTTCTATATTTTTAAAGTGGGGGGACGTGGTCCCCATGCCCCCTAGTGCATTGCACTAAGCAGTGTGGGCCTTGCGCTAGGCAGGGTACCACGCTGCCTAGACAGTGTGATACACTGCCTAGGGCAGGGTACTGTGTTGACTAGGCAGCGCAGGCCCACCCTGCGACAATCCTCGCGGGGACTTAAAACCCTTAATAAGAGTCGTGTGTGTGGGGGGGGGGGTGTTAATAACCCCCACTTAATTAATTTATTTTTGTAAATTATTAATTAATGAGCATGTTAATTAATAAATAATATTAATTAACATAATTTAATATTTAATAATTAATTTTTATTATTATTAAATATTATTAATTAATATAATAATTAATTATTAATTTATTCTTTTTATTATTTAACAATTATATTAGTTGAATATTATTAATTGTTATTTAGTAATTAATTTAATTATTTTGTTATTTACTAATTTTATTAATTAATACAATTATTATTTAATAATCAGTGTATTTATTATTTAATAATTATATTAATTATTAAATATGAATAGTTAATATATTTATTATTTAATAAACTATGTTTTCATTCAATTATATTAATAAAGTGGATTGTTAGTTTTTTTTTGTGTAGGGATGTTATAGTTGGATTTATAGTGAACTATAAATTAGATGATTTCTTGAGTTGTTAGGTCACTAATTTAGTTAATGGGGATCATTTCTATATATGATAATGTACTTATGGTGTAACCATTTGACTTAAAATTAAAGCTATTAGTAAGATTAAATTCATTTATGAATTGGCATCCAGATTTAATTAAACTTATTAGCTAAAGTTTAAATTTGGACTAGGTTGACCAATATGTCACTATCATTAGTATGTTTAGTTTCCTTGAACACCTAAGTTAACATAGGGAATCATATTTACTTGAACTGTGGAGTTATACAACTACATATAAATTTGACCCTTCGATACCAGTTGATCAAACTAGGACTCCTAGCGTCCTGATGTGGTTTTGAATCCTCTGCGTAACCTAGTGATCATCATCGAATGCAAATTTGATCTATTCATTCAAACTCCTTCATGAACTTTTGTTTTGCAACAATCAAGTTGATCATCACCCTCTCAGTTTCAACCTTTCATCTTAAGTCAACTGTTAACCCCTAAACTTAAACTTACTCCAAAAAAAAAAAAAAAAAAAGTTGGAGTGTTTTAGAGTGAATTTTTATGGGCATGCCACTTGGTATCAGAGCCTAGGTTTCAACATTGGAACCTAAACCCATTATGTTTCTCCAAGTTAACCCAATTTTATACATAGATTTATGATAAATTTTAATAGTTTTAATAAACAGTATGATGGACCTTCATTACATTATCAAGGGAATTCTTGTGACCCTTGGGATCCATCAAATTATTATAATTCCAATTCCGTATAGGATGGATCACTTTTTGGGTTAATTTGTTTCCATAATTCAGCTTAATTATTTCTCTATAGGAGATAGACTAGGAACATCAAAATATCTTAATAACTCAAGTTAAGGGGTCAGAGTAAATTGGAAACATGTTATTGCATTAGAAGTTCATATAAACTAATATAACGAGTATACCTACAGTTATAACTTAAGAGGGTTATGGATGGATTATGTTCAGTGTTGATGGATACAAGAAGTACAATTATTTTGACCACATTATTAAGTAAGATTAAGACGTGATTAGACACTCAACACGTATCAAGGAAAGCATTAGATGTGGCAGGATTCACATAATGCTTGAATGGAGAATAAATCAAAGGTTATTCAAATGCTCAACATTGGAACCACCTACCCTTATCTTGCTCTTAATTTAAAACCTTATTAATTATGATGGAAATGCTGTTATGGTAGTGCTAACAACTTAAACTTCCTATGAGGATACATTTAGAAACTTCTTTTTTGAGAGTCTAGGCTGCATAAACTTTTTGGTATGTTCTTTTTCAACATTAATAAGAAATACTTTTTCAAGCACATGTTAATAACAGAAGGGTACACTAGGAATAAAAATGTAAAGAGTAACTTGGCCAAAAGATCGATCAACACATGATGACCCCACATTGGAGATATATTATATGAAAGTGAAGGCTAATATAGATTAGTAATGGAAGATTCAACTACCTAGAAATTCCTTTATATCTCATAAATAAAACTTAAGGGGAGTTCTTAAGAATTTAGTATCAAATTACCAATCAATCTAATTGTGTAATGACTATTATACGATAGTAAAAATGAAGAAATACATGTGTCTATAGGGTTACTTGGTAAACGAATGTGGAGACCCTTATTGGAATTCACTTCCAAGATGATACAAGGGTCAAGGTGGAAAGGTAACCTAAAAGTCTTTTGTGTCCTAGTATATTGTAAGGAAATTATGAATTACTAGGAGGTAGATGTCAGCTATGAATTAATGACCTTCTTGTCAGTGTTTTTTAAATAAATAATAGGAATTGTAATGAAACTTTGGACAATCAATGACAATTTTTGAGACTCAAATGGAGCCGACAGAGGTTATATACATTTAATCTAGCATAAATAATTGACTATCCTATGTTGTTGTAATTATTAGTGCATAAGTAAATTGGAACCTTGTTAATGCGTTTATAATAGAATAATATAGAATTTAGGGATTGTACTTTTGGGTAGTCCATTGTGCATTGCAGAGTAAGCTCAAAATTAAATCACCTGCTATAAAGTAGAATTTTCTCCTAAGGCATGCTATATGGATGACGAATGAGAATATAAAACCTTTTGGATGGACGTACTTTATTGAGTCCAATAAGATGGAGAGCTTGACCTAAACAAACATAAGACATGATTGTGAGAGTGATTCGTTAAATCCTTATAGATAGTCATTAAAATCTTAAAGTATAACTTACTATATGTCTTTATTCTATGTACAAAACAAGTAGGCAACTCTCGTCATGATTCAAGGTAATATGCTTGGGAATATTGTGTAGACTGGATATTAACTGGTCATATTGAGAGTAGTATGAAAAATTAATGAAACATATGTATAGTAATATAAAATTAACTAGCAGAATACCTTTTGTGATGAGAGAAGTTATATGAGGAGTACCCTGAGTGAATGACTAGTTCAATAAGCTAGGAAACGTAGTGGTGGACATCAAGTGCCAAATCACCAAATAGAGCCAGTTGAGAAGTTTCTTGAGGGTTGTGATGCAAAAAAAAAATCATATGAATTAATTATATTAGTTGATGTAGTCATGGAGTTGTTGTGTGGGTAACCGTATCTCTAGTCATTCCTATATTCCTAAAATTAATAGCCTTATAGATGTTGTAATAGAGTTGTTTTATGCCTTATTGGCCTAAGTGAGCAGGCCATTTAAATGTTGTGTAAGTACGATGATGTATTCCATGTTGTTGAGAGAGAGACATAAGTGAACCACATTGCAGTGGGAACTTCTCTCTAGGAGAGGAGGAGGTTGTGATGTGAATACCATGATTATATGATTGGACATAGTGAAATAGCTTATAGAGCGAGTAAGACTATTATTAGTAAATATGCAGTTGTATTCTGAGTTTTTGTGTGTCTAACTCTCTTCCCAAATTAATGTTTTCTTGGAAAACCCTTAATGCTTTATCCTTGTTAGGACATAATTGGTATATTGTAAATATTGTCATAATAAATGTATGTTGAGGTTTCCTCATCTCCCTCTTAGTGACCTTAAAAGGTCACATAGTTCATGTAATGATTGCAAAGAATATGGATTTCTAAATTTATTTTTCTTTCATTCATTTTACTTTGTTTCACAAGTTGATTTTTTCTGTGATTGCCAACAATGTAAAAGTAATTAATTTATGAGTGGGCTGCTTAGCCAAACTTTATTTTAATGTCCTTATTTACCTCAAGGACTTGTCTTTACATATTTTTGTGATTAAGTTTTACCAATGTGGCCACTTTTTGAATCTTACTTGATGAAACGTTCTTTTCATTTTTAAAATGTTGAATTATATGATTATTTGATGAGGCTCTTATGGTTGCAATTGTTGGCAAGTCTTTTTGTGGTAGGTTGTATGAGGGAGAAGATTTATTGGGGAAATCCATCATATTTTATTAAAACTGGGGAGAAACTGGAAAGAAGTTCCCCATCACACTATGTTCACCCTTGTCATTAGTGCTATCTATGACCATGCTAGTAGCCTTGGTAGGAGTATTTTATGGATTATGATATGCATAGTCCTTGAAAGGTTACTTTATGATCTTTCTTCATAAATATTAGGATATTATCAACAAATATAATGTAAAGTTGGTACAAAATAAGGATTTATTGAGTGACAAATGATACCTTTAGCATAATATTGGACCTATACTCCAGATATTGAAATTTATAGGGACCAACATCTAGAGTGATGTTAGCATACATTTGAGATATGTGGTAAGGAAGATGTCCCTTATTTTAGTGTAATTCCTTGTGGCTTCAAATCCAACATTGGTGTGTTGAATGGAATCACCTTACGTGATCTTGTTGCTAGAAGAAGATATGGTAACTATGTAAAATAATATTAGATTGTGATGTTTGGGATAATTAGTTCTATCATACAATGTTTATACTTTTAATGTTAGAATTGATTAAAATAAGGTAAAACATATCCTTAACATGTATCAACATTAGAATTCCTCATCGCATGAGATCAGTGATTCAAAATTTACCCAATGGGCTAAGATAGATGTCAACCCTGGAACTTTAACCCTAAGTGGTGTAACTTCCAGGAGGAAATTCATGCCTAGGGGGGAGGATGTGAGGCCTCACCCTAGACCTTTCATAGCTTTTCCATTATCATTATGGTAGCCCTAGTAATTGGCTTAATGTTTTGATTAGCTTAGTAGATTTTACTCTTTTAGACAAAGATTTGATTACAGTAGATGATAATACATTACATTTTATGATGCTTTTTATACTCACAATGTTGACTTTATGATACATTATGACTGACATTATGATGATTGATTTGGATGGAATACTGAGATGTGCAATTAGGGAATTTATGTCGATATGAGTTGTTAGGAAAATGAAAATCAAGAAATGAATAAGGTTGAGATGTGTATTTCATTTTAGGTTAAATGTTAGGTGATGAATTATTGATGACTATTTTATAATATAATTATATGAATTCCAATTTATGGTATTTTGATTTATAAATGTTGGGATGAAGTGATGGATTTTATACGCTTATGTAAGTAACTAAGAAATGGAGTTTTGATTTGATTATGATACGATGAGATTTCTATTATGAATTGAAATGTTAATTACTTAAGTGAAGTTTATGAGTGTCATGATAAATTTTAATCACAATTGAATTATATATGCAATGATTATGTTTCAATTTTAATTTAGTGATGAATTGTATATTTCATGATGAGATTTATGTAAATTATGAATGAATGATTATGACATGTGAAATTTTGACTTAATTATGATTAATTTCTTGAGAATTATTTGATTATGAAAATTATGGAATTTACATGTATATTTCCTTGGACTACTGATATTGGACTTGAGTGTGTAGGGAGATAGGCCATGGTAAATTTGGGGAACCATCGCAGAGACCAATGTGAAAATTAGTTTGAGCCAAGGTTGCTTCTAGTGAGAAGCCAAAAACCTCGTTGTAATGTATTTAATTTGTAAAAGTATGATGCATGAATGTATTTGATTTATTTGTTAATTGTAAATGTGATTTATGTGAGAATGCCCAAGTGGACATGCCACATGGCTTGTGGTGTGTCATTTTTGTGGTGTCACTTGACACATGTGTGTGTACTTGTGGCCATGACATGTCCACTTGGAGATTGGTTGAACACCAACCTAGGAAGGTACCCTTTAGGATCCCCATGAGAATCCTTGGTTAGGGAGCTTAAGGTTATGTCTTGTCTTGGAATTTTGAATTTGGGCTTCACATGGGTTTTTGGGGGGGCTTAAAAGGTGTATAGGGAAGTGTTAGGGCCATTTTTAGTAAGCCCACTTGATATACCTATGGGTAAGGGACATTTTTAACCATAGGATAACCTCATGTTGACCAAAAGACCCCTCCAAAAGTTGGATTTTCAAAATGGCCGAAAATCCACTTTTGAAGGAAGGTCTTGGGTAGAGTTTCATCCAATAATGATACAAGTCTTTGGTCCACTTTTTGGGCAACCTTTTTAAGAATCCTTATTTGGAAACCTTATAAGAAGCTTGGGAAGGTCATCCAATTAGAGTGAGATCCTATCCATAGGAGAGTGTGTGGAGGCCTTTTTAGAGAGGACTCTTCTTTAGGAAGAGTTTGACACCCACTCTCTAGATTTAGAGATTTGCTAAGTTGGAGAGGACTTTGGAAAGTGGAAAAGCTCTTCAACAACTTTCTTCCATAAGCTTGGATCAAGGTTGGTGGCATTCTTCATTTTGCTTATTTTTGTTTTCATGTTGAGAGAAAGAGTCCTCATGTATGTTATTGTTGTATGCAAAAATGTAGTTATTGTGTTCTTGTTGTGTTTGTGCTTGGGATCTTGCTATTTTGTGATAGTGGATGTTATGTGAATCTTAGTTTTGTTGTAGTGTTATTTCCTTTGTGTTGTGAAAGTGAAGTTTTCATGGAGTTCTTGAATTTCTTGATTTTCATTGTATTATGGGAGTGTTCTCAAGGCCATACTCACCCTTGGGAGGGAAGAGTAGCCTTGGGGGTGAAGAGATTGTTAGGACAATCAAAGGTGTAGAGTCTCTCCTTGGATAGGAGAGGGATGAAACATGGATGTATGGGCTCCATGTAGCCATCTCTTTTGTTTGTTTTGAATATTGGGGGCCATAAGGTGATTGTGAGATTGTGTTTGTGGTGAAAGATGCATGATGAGGAAGCCAAGTGATGGCTTAGATCTTATCATGAGATGTGCTTTCTCCTCTTACATTTGGTTCCACCTTCACCCTATTTTTGAGTCATTTTGAGACTCTTTGTGTTAACCTTGGAAGGGAGATTTTTTTTGTTTTATGTTGTATGTTGTTGTTATTGTGGGTTTCTTGATTGTCTCCTTGCCTTTGTGATGGTTACCGTAGCTTGGGGGTGGCTTCATAGAAGCCTAGGTTGGGAGGTGAGTACTCCTTGGCCTATGTATTTTATTGCAGGATTTTGGAGCCAATGAATACTTCATGGTTGGAGTTGAAATCTTGAAGAGTTGATGACATTTTCTTATTTGAGTTGGACCTCTTTTGTTTCAAGATTATGTCATTGTAAGGGAATCTTGTGAATCCCATGAGTTCAATGTATATTGTAATGAAGTATCACCCCAATTCTTGTATTTGTATCATAGTGTTGTGGCATCAAAGTTTTGAGAAAATGTATGGCTTTATTTTGATAGTTTTATGTTCTTATGAGAATATTGAAGGTTAGTCAAAGGAAGATTTCTATGTATTCATGTTATATTGAATAAGTAATGGACAATGTATTTATCATTTGAAAGATTAAGAACTATTGGAATAGTTTTGTGAAGGCATTGTTTACTTCTCAATGATAAGAACTTTATGTAGACATGTAAGATTTTAAGAAAGAAAAGTATTTGAAGTATCTTTATAGTTCTATTGTAAAATATTCATTTGAATAAAGATATTAGTGATAAGCAAGGAAATGATTTAATTCATTTTATCTCTGTCCATGCTATCATTTTGGTATTTCTATGGTAGTAGATTTTGTGTTGAAATTATTGCACTTAGAAGAAATAAATGTATTAAAGTTAGACAAAACTCCTTGACCTTGAGACCTATTAATTCCTCTATTAGTTTTATAGTAGTAGTCTTGTAAAAAAAAAATGAAAGAGGAAATCAAATACAACAAAACAAGTAAAGAGAAAGTGAAAACACAAGGAAAAAGTAGAAATAGAGACCTATAGGGCTCTAGAAAATGTATGGGAAAAAAATTCCCATACAATTTCCAACCACAGTCATTATTCTATTAATTTCCTTGTCTACTTGTAATTAAACCAATATATTATTCCTGTATTCTCATCCACATGGAGATGAAGATAAAATATATATATTAAGCCCAATCAGTAATAATCAAGTCAACTTGGGTGGGACCCACCTGGGTGGCCACCCAAGAAGCCTAGAAAAAGGGCTTTTAAAAAAAAATTATAAACAAACTTTCCTTCAAAGAAAATTTTGCAATGATATAACTTTTAATATATATATATATATATATATATATATATATATATATATATATATATATATATATATATATATATATATTAAAGCCCCACATAGGTGGGTACTAGCAAATATTAATAAATTAATTTAAAAAAAAAAAATTCAAAAAAAATTTATTTGGGAAATTTTTTTTTTTCTAAATTTTTAAAGGGGGGGGGACGTGGTCCGCATGCCCCTTGACTAGGCAGCGCGGGCCCACCCTGCAGCAGTCCCCTTGGGGACTTAAAACCCTTAATAATAAGAGTCGTGGGCGGGGGTGTTTAATAACCCCCACTTAATTAATTTATTTTTATTTTTGTAAATTATTAATTAATGAGCATGTTAATTAATAAATAATATTAATTAACATAATTTAATATTTAATAATTAATTTTTACTATTATTAAATATTATTAATTAATATAATAATTAATTATTAATTTATTCTTTTTATTATTTAATAATTATATTAGTTGAATATTATTAATTGTTATTTAGTAATTAATTTAATTATTTCACTATTTAATAATTTTATTAATTAATACTTATTATTAATTAATACAATTATTATTTAATAATCAGTGTATTTATTATTTAATACTTATATTAATTATTAAATATGAATAGTTAATATATTTATTATTTAATAAACTATGTTTTCATTCAATTATATTAATAAAGTGGATTGTTAGTTTTTTTTTTGTGCATGGATGTTATAGTTGGATTTATAGTGAACTATAAATTAGATGATTTCTTGAGTTGTTAGGTCACTAATTTAGTTAATTGGGATCATTTCTATATTTGATAATGTACTTATGGTGTAGCCATTTGACTTAAAATTAAAGCTATTAGTAAGATTAAATTCATTTATGAATTGGCATCCAGATTTAATTAAACTGATTAGCTAAAGTTTAAATTTGGACTAGGTTGACCAATATGTCACTATCATTAGTATGTTTAGTTTCCTTGAACACCTAAGTTAACATAGGGAATCCTCTTTACTTGAACTGTGGAGTTATACAACTACATATCAATTTGACCCTTCTATACCAATTGATCAAACTAGGACTCTTAGTGTCTTGATGTGGTTTTGAACCCTTTGCGTAACCTAGTGATCATCATCGAATGTAAATTTGATCCGTTCATTCAAACTCCTTCATGAAATTTTGTTTTGCGACAATCAAGTTGATCATCACCCTCTCAATTTCAACCTTTTGTCTTAAGTCAACTGTTAACCCCTAAACTTAAACTTACTCCTAAAAAAAAAAAAAAGTTGGTGTGTTTTAGAGTGAATTTTTATGGGCATGACAAATATGGATTGTGGTATGAAAAATATGATGACTTTACCTAATGTGCATATACAGATATAGATTGGGGAGGTAGTGTTGATGACAAAAAGAGCACAAGTGGTGGAGCATTTTTCCTTGGAGGAAGATTAGTTTCTTGGCTAAGAAAGAAGCACAACTGTATTTCATAGAGCACAAAAAAAGTAGAGTATATGACAACAACAAACAATTGTAATTAGATAATTTGGATGAAACAAATGTTAAAGGATATTGGAATAAAATTTGCTGAGCCTGTTGTTATACATTGTGATAACACCAACATAATTAGTATGTCTAAGAATCCTGTGCTACATGCTAAGACAAAGCATATAGAGATAAAGTATCATGTAGTGAGAGAGAAAGTGGTAGAAAAAGAAGTCAGATTAGAATATATAAGCACAAAAGAGAAGATTGCAGATATATTTACAAAACCTTTGCCTAAGGATACATTTGAGTATCTAAGAGGTATGGTTGGTGTTATGGCCCACCCTACTTTTGAGAAGTGATGCATATTGTTGTATCCGTCCAATGGTATATGAGCCTTATCTTTCTTTTGGACTAGATGTTGGTACTTCCTCTATGGGGGAGTATGTGTATTTGAGCTGAGTTATGAGGACTCTAGTGAATGTATTTTCTAAAAAGTGTCTTTTGACATTGAAGTTGTTGTTGACATAGTGATGAAACATATGTCATTGATGTCAATGGGGTAGAAGGATACATGAAAAAACTATCTATTAAAGATAATTTGAGGGAGAAGGTTACAAGCAATATAAAATGGAAAACTAAAAGAGATGAATAGGAAAATGAAGCAAGATTTGATTGATGAAGAGGATTTGAAGTATTTTCAGAGCAGTAGTGTTGCAGTGTTGGTATTCATGGAACTTGGATGTTTTTTCATCTTTGTTTCCATATATATCCTATGGGGAATATTCGTAGCTATTCTATAGCAAATTTTGTTGCATTCATGACTATGATTGTCATTGATGTCAATACAGTAATCTACTGAAGTTTAGCAGAGAAGTAGATAGTGTTTGAGTTAGTGCACATGGAATATTGAAGATCAAGCTATGTGGAGTTGAAGACTTACTCTATGATGTTCTATAAGATCATGGTTAAGAGTGCATACAAAAATTCATTTATTTATGACAGTTATGTGTAATTCAGTGGAAGCAGTATTCAGGTAGTGTTCCTGAGTAGCAATTTTTGGAAATCAGATGATATCTCCTAATCGAGATAGAATCTGAGCATGCAAAGTTGAAGACATGGTGATTGTGACATGAACATGACAAAAAGGTCATAGGTCACATGAGTGAAGAGTTATCTTAATTGGAAGCCGACAATTTTATGTAATTGTATAATTTTTATGTAACATGTCGAAACTTTTATTTTGTAATTTGTATTCCATCTCATTTGTAATTATTTGAGTGTGGTATAAAGGAAGGAATTTTTTCCTTATTATAGTGTGGAATTGAATTGTAAGATTCTAAAAGTGAATTGCAGAATTGTGCAATACTTGTTGAAAGAGGATATGCGAAGTATAAAGATCTAGTATTGAGATCTAATGAAGTAATTGGTGTGGTTTGGTATAGTTAGAGGAGAAGCAATAAGTTGTTGAGATCAATAATCTTTTGATATTATTCTATTGAATAATATAGAGATCAGTTGGATAGTGTGTTCAGTGATCTTGCACCTGAAGCTGTTTGGGCAGTGGGTGTTGGAAACAATTGTCTGAAGGAAATTGCTACTCAAATTATGTATTGTCTTTGATGTCACACAATGTCATAGTCCGCAGCAATCAGTTCCTACCAAGCTCAGTCGGTCTGCCAGACAGGAAGATTAGTGCTTACCAAGTCCACTCGGTTATCAACGAAAATTCAGTGTTTACCGAGTTCAGTCGGTCATCAAAGGAAATTCAGTATTTACCGAGTTCAATCGGTCGTCAAAGAAAATTCAGTGTTTACCGAGTTCAGTCGGTCTTCAAAGGAAATTCAGTATTTACTGAGTTCAGTCGGTCGTCAAAGGAAATTTAGTGTTTACCGAGTTCAGTCAGTTATCGAAGGTAAAGGATTGTCGGTGTTTACCAAGTTCCCTCTATCTCTGAAAGATTGTAGAAAGTTATGGTCACCGAGCACTGTCGGCCCCTTGAAGGATTTTTGCAAATAGAGTTTTCTTAATTCAGCCAACTGTTATACTAAATAATGTCGATTTGAAAAATCTAAAATCATATAAATAAAAGGTCAAATGTGAAAAATAAATAAGAAATACAGCAGAAGATTTACAGAAGAAAGACAGGAAAGGTGTGTGCGAATTTGTGAAGGATGTTCATATATCCTTAAGGTGCAGTAGAGATTTATTCGATCAGGAAGGATCACACTTATGCAGAATAGAGATCTGTAATCAACAAAGCAGTTGCATTATTATACAGGTCATTTTCATTGTTACCTTCTTATCATTGTAATAGTGAATTCTAAATCTCTTAACCGAGTTGGTTTAACAACCATATTGTAAATCCTCTAACAAGGTGACAATTCCATTGAATTGTTTTCAAGACCTCTTACCAGGCCACTCCTAGCAGGGTGATTAAATCCTTTAAAAAGGTCACACCTAACAGTGTCTTTTGTAACCTTTTACCGGGTTGGCTTCTAACCGGGCATCACTTCAGAAAAGTGAAAATCAGTATCTAGATACATTGGTGGTTTTTCCCATATTGGGTTTCCACGTTAAATCTTGTGTCTCTTGTGTTCTTAATTGCTATCTTAATCATACACTAGTGCTGATGAATATCTAAAAGATAATTTTGCTAATACTTTCTGCATCTTCAAAGTTACTGCAATCTATTTACCGAGTGCTAAAATAGATAACATTTTAAGATATCCTAAGGGATCTGGAAAGAAATAATTGTGAAGTGTTTTATGGTTGACTGATTCACCCCCCCTCTTAGTCACTTCATCCATATTCCATCAATTGGTATCAGAGCTTTTGGTGCTTGCAGGAAGGGTTTCAAGGACCTAAGCTAAAGATCAGGATGTCTTACAAGAGGGAAATTCCAAAGCTCAACAGAGATAACTTTTTAGCATGGAAAGGTCTCATGCGACTTCATCTGGCTTCCATTGGTGATTTAGGATGCAAATACATTGATGAAGAATACACAGTTCCTACTGGCGCATTAACTGTTGAAGACATTGCAGAGAAAAAGACTCATAACACCATGATGATAGACATTGCATCTGCTCTCAGCTATGAAGAATTTGATGATATTAAAGAATGCACTACTGCATATGAAATGTGGATGACACTGAAGAAAATATATGGTGGTGATGCAAATGTGAAAAGAGCCAGAGCAGAAAGCCTAAGAGGACAGTTTGACAAGATGAATATGAAGGAAGATGAAAACATTGCAAAATATGTTGAAAGAATCAAAGCAAGTGTAAGTGCAATTAGAGCTTCTGGAGGAACAATCTCAAATGAAACTGTTATAAGTAAGGTACTTAGAACATTACTCCCTATCTATGCAATAAGAGTATCAGCTATTCAAGAAAGAAGATGTGAAACAAACCACAATATAACTTTGGATGCTTTAGTTGGAAGATTGACAGCCTTTGAATTAGACAACTATGACAACTATGTTCCTACTTCCAAAAATATTGAATCAGCATTTGAGGCCAAGGTTTCACTAAAGAAGAACAAGAAAATTAAAGAAGTTCAGTCAGAAAGTGAAGAAGTATCAGAAGAAAGTTCTGATAGTGATCTTGAAATTGTAGAAGCATTACTTGCAAAGAAGTACTCTAAAGGGAAAGGTAAATATAAAGGTAAAACTCTTTTAATCTATTTTTCATGTGAAGAAATTGGATATATTGCAGCTAGGTGCCCAAACAAGCAAGTCAAGGAAGAGAAGAGAAGTCACAAGTACTATGGCAAAAAGAATTTCAAATCATTCAAGGATAAAGGTAAGAAAACATGTTTTATGGCTAAAGATTCTGATGATAGTGAAGAAGAAATTGTCTTTATTGCTATAAAAGATGAATCTGATGATGATGAAGATAAGATGGCACTTATTTCTCATATAAGCAAAGATGATATATGGATAATAGACAGCGGATGTTCACACCACATGACTGGTGACAAGACAAAATTCGAATATGTAGAAGACTGTGATAGTGGCAATGTAAGATTTGGAAACAATGAACCTTGTTGTATAAAAGGAAAAGGAAGAATCTCATTAACCAAAGAACTCATATGTGATAATGCTTATTGGGTTGAAGGACTAAAACATAATCTTCTAAGTGTAGCACAGCTAATCAACTCTGGTTTCAAGGTTGAATTCATGAATGGTCAAGCAAGACTGCTAGATGAAAAAAGAAAACTCATTGGATCAGGCAAACAAACAAAAGGTAACTTATTTTATCTTGATCTCAGTGAATATTCATGCTTTATTGCTCAAATTGAAGAAAGTTGGCTATGGCACAAAAGGTTATATCATGTGAATTTTGATAACATGATAAAAATAAGCAAATTCAAGAAGGCTAGAGGCATTCCTACTTTGAAGAAACCTGATACTGGTCTATGTAAGAATTGTCAGATTGGCAAAATGAGTAAAACTAGTTTCAAGAGTAAGAACTATCAGTCTAAAGAAATTTTGGAAATTGTGCATACTGATTTATGTGGACCTATTGGAATACAAAGCTATACTGGAGATAAATTCTTTATTCTTTTCGTTGATGATTATTCTAGAATGATGACTGTTATGTATTTAAGAGAAAAATCAGAAGCATTTGAAAAGTTCAAATGGTACTTAGCAAGAGTGGAAAAGGAAACAGGGAAAAGATTGAAATGCTTAAGATCAGACAGAGGTGGTGAATTCATCTCCCATGATTTTAACAACTTTTACATTGAAAGAGGAATCAAAAGTCAGGTATCAGCTCCTAGAACTCCTGAGCAGAATGGAATAGCAGAAAGAAGAAACAGATCAATTATGGATTGTGCAAGGACTCTAATGATAGAAAAGAACATCGCTATAAAGTACTGGAAGGAAGCTATCAACACTGCAGTTCATACTTTGAACCGAGTACAATTGAAGAAAGACACATTCAAAACTCCTTATGAATTATGGTATGGCTATAAACCCAATGTAAGTTACATGAAAATATTTGGTAGCAAGTGTTATATCTTAAAAGAATCCAGAAGAAATAAATTTGATGTGAAAAGTGATGAGGGAATATTCCTAGGATATTCTAGCAAAAGCAAGGCATACAGATGTCTGAACTTATCTACTCACAAAGTCATAGAAAGTATACATGTAAAATTTGATGAGTTTGCAGAAAAGACTGAAGAAGAAAGCAAAAGGGAACCTGAGAACTACAGAAGATTTGTTTACATTGAACCTGAAACATTGGCAGACACAACTATCAATGAGGAAACTATATCTACCGAGCCCAGCACAGTTACCGAGTCACAAACTGAGTCATAGGAAGAAGTTCAAACCGAGTTACAGGAAGAAATTTAGACCGAGTCTCAGCCTAAAGTTACCGAGCAAATATCTACCGAGCTCGAGCAATCTGAAGAAGAGATCCTAGAAGACAATAGCATGAATCATTCAAAAAGAAAGGAACCTATACTACCCAAATATGTCAGAAGACATCATACACCAGATCAAATTATTGGAAACAAATTAGATGGTACTATGACAAGAAGCAAGCTAAAAGGTACATGTCTGCTTACTGACTTTGAACCTAGAAATATCAAAGATGCATTGGAAAATGAAAGTTGGATTGAAGCAATGAATGAAGAATTAGAACAAATACAAAAGAACAAAACATGGACTCTTGTACCTAGACCTAAAGATAACAATGTAATTGGAACAAAATGGGTATTCAGGAATAAGCTGAATGAAGATGGTCAAGTGTCTAGAAACAAAGCTAGACTGGTATGTAAAGGTTATTCTCAAGAAGGAGGTATAGATTATGGAGAAACTTTTGCTCCTATTGCAAGATTAGAAGGTGTAAGAACTCTACTTGCTTATGCAGCACACAAAGGATTTAAGGTATATCAGATGGATATAAAATCTACATTTCTCAATGGAATTCTTGATGAAGAAGTCTACATTGAACAACCTGAAGGTTTTGTTGATCCAGATAAAAAGGACATGGTCTGCAGGTTACACAAAGCATTGTATGGTTTGAAACAAGCTCCTAGAGCATGGTATGAAAGACTCCATAACTATTTGATTCAGATTAATTTCAAAAGAGCCAATGATAATAGGAATCTGTATATTAAAGAAGGACCGGATGATAAAATTGTATTGGCAGAAATATTTGTAGATGATACTATATTTATAGGGAATGAGGATCAGTGCAAAGAATTTTCAGAGCAAATGAACAAAGAATTTGAAATGTCTATGTTTGGTTTAATAAAATTCTTTGTTGGTCTTCAAATTCAGCAAAGCAAGAATGGTATATACATTACTCAATCTAAATACATTAAGGAAATACTTAAGAAGTTTGGTATGGAAGATTCAAAACCAGTTGGTACACCCATGTGTATTGGACTGAAACTTACCAAAAATGATGATTCAAAAGAAGTTGATCAGACCCTATACCGATCTATGATTGGAAAATTGTAGTATGTAGTACATACAAGACCTGATATTGCCTTAGCAGTCGGAATAGTAGCTAGATTCTCAGCAAAACCTAAGGAAAATCATATGATGGCAATCAAAAGAATCTTAAGATACTTAAGAGGAACTGAAGAATATGGTTTGTGGTATAAATTTGGAGGCAATCTAGACTTAAAAGTGTTTACTGATGCTGATTGGGCAGGGAACATTGATGACAGAAAAAGCACAAGTGGTGGAGCATTTTTTCTTGGAAAAAGACTGGTATCCTGGACTAGTAAAAAGCAAAATTGCACATCTCAATCCACAGCTGAAGCAGAATATGTTGCTGCTGCAGTAAACTATTCAAATATTGTCTGGTTTAAACAGTTATTAGAAGGTATGGAGGTTGAAATCAAAGAACCAGTTGTTATATTTTGTGACAATACTAGTGCAATAAACATTTTGAAGAATCCAATGATGCATTCCAAAACCAAGCACATTGCTATTAAATATCACTTTGTCAGAGAATTGGTGCAGGACAAAGAAATCAGATTAGAATATATTCATACAAAAGAGCAAATTGCAGACATTTTTACCAAACCATTACCTAAGGATGCATTTGTGTATCTAAGAGGTAAGTTAGGGGTCATTCCCCTATCCGAGGCTCACTAAATACAGTTTTAGTGATGCATCAACCAGAACATGATTGAAAATCAACCAGTTGATGCAGCATATTCAAGGAATCATTGCATATGAATCAGTACTTGAGGTACATTAATTTACACCGGTAATATGTGAATTGTCTTTGGCATGTGTTGTCAAAGAGGGAGTGTTTGCTATGTCTTTGCTATTACTTCAAGAAATTTCAATAGTCAGAAGGAAGAATTTTAAGGATAAAGAAAGTTTGCTGACAAAGGGAGATTTGAATCTGAACTGAGCTAATTCTTTCAAATTTCTTATGCTATCACATATTGTGTTGCCATCAATGCCAAAGAGGGAGATTGTGGGAAATAATTGTCTGGAGGAAATTGCTACTCAAATTATGTATTGTCTTTGATGTCACACAATGTCATAGTCTGCAGCAATCAGTTCCTACCGAGCTCAGTCGGTCTGCCAGACAGGAAGATTAGTGCCTACCGAGTCCACTCGGTTATCAAAGAAAATTTAGTGTTTACCAAGTTCAGTTGGTCGTCAAAGGAAATTCAGTATTTACCGAGTTTAGTCGGTCATCAAAGGAAATTCAGTGTTTACCAAGTTCAGTCGGTCATCAAAGGAAATTTAGTATTTACCGAGTTCAGTCAGTCGTCAAAGGAAATTTAGTGTTTACCGAGTTCAGTCAGTTATCGAAGGTAAAGGATTGTTGGTGTTTACCGAGTTTCCTCAGTCTCTGAAAGATTGTAGAAAGTTATGGTCACCGAGCACTGTCGGCCCCTTGAAGGATTTTTGCAAATAGAGTTTGCTTAATTCAGCTGACTGTTATACTAAATAATGTCGATTTCAGAAATCTAAAATCATATAAGTAAAATGTCAAATGTGAAAAATAAATAAGAAATACAGCAGAAGATTTACAGAAGAAAGACAGGAAAGGTGTGTGTGAATTTGTGAAGGATGTTCATATATCCTTAAGGTGCAGCAGAGATTTATTCGATCAGGAAGGATCACACTTATGCAGAACAGAGATCTGTAATCAGCAAAGTAGTTGCATTATTATACAAGTCATTTTCATTGTTACCTTCTTATCATTGTAACAGTGAATTCTAAATCCCTTAACCCAGTTGGTTTAACAACCATATTGTAAATCCTCTAACAAGGTGACAATTCCATTGAATTGTTTTCAAGACCTCCTACCAACTCCTAGCAGGGTGATTAAATCCTCTAACAAGGTCACACCTAACAGTGTGTTTTGTAACCTTTTACCAGGTTGGCTTCTAACCGGGCATCACTTCAGAAAAGTGAAAATCAGTATCTAGATACATTGGTAGTTTTTCCCATATTGGGTTTCCACATTAAATCTTATGTCTCTTGTGTTCTTAATTGCTATCTTAATCATACACTAGTGCTGATGAATATCTAAAAGATAATTTTGCTAATACTTTCTGCATCTTCAAAGTTACTGCAATCTATTTACCGAGTGCTAAAACAGATAACATTTTAAGATATCCTAAGGGATCTAGAAAGAAATAATTGTGAAGTGTTTTATGGTTGACTGATTCACCCCCCCTTCTCAGTCACTTCATCCATATTCCATCAATTGGTATCAGAGCTTTTGGTGCTTGCAGGAAGGGTTTCAAGGACCCAAGCTAAAGATCAGGATGTCTTACAAGAGGGAAATTCCAAAGCTCAACAGAGATAACTATTAGCATGGAAAGGTCTCATGTGACTTCATCTAGCTTCCATTGGTGATTTAGGATGCAAATACATTGATGAAGAATACACAGTTCCTACTGGCGCATTAACTGTTGAAGACATTGCAGAGAAAAAGACTCATAACACCATGATGATAGACATTGCATTTGCTCTCAGCTATGAAGAATTTGATGATATTAAAGAATGCACTACTGCATATGAAATGTGGATGACACTGAAGAAAATATATGGTGGTGATGCAAATCTGAAAAGAGCCAAAGCAGAAAGCCTAAGAGGACAGTTTGACAAGATGAATATGAAGGAAGATGAAAACATTGCAAAATATGTTGAAAGAATCAAAGCAAGTGTAAGTGCAATTAGAGCTTCTGGAGGAACAATCTTAGATGAAACTGTTATAAGTAAGGTACTTAGAACATTACTCCCTATCTATGCAATAAGAGTATCAGCTATTCAAGAAAGAAGATGTGAAACAAACCACAATATAACTTTGGATGCTTTAGTTGGAAGATTGACAGCCTTTGAATTAGACAACTATGATAACTATGTTCCTAGTTGCAAAAATATTGAATCAGCATTTGAGGCCAAGGTTTCACTAAAGAAGAACAAGAAAATTAAAGAAGTTCAGTCAGAAAGTGAAGAAGTATCAGAAGAAAGTTCTGATAGTGATCTTGAAATTGTAGAAGCATTACTTGCAAAGAAGTACTCTAAAGGGAAAGGTAAATATAAAGGTAAAACTCTTTTAATCTATTTTTCATGTGAAGAAATTGGACATATTGCAGCTAGGTGCCCAAACAAGAAATTCAAGGAAGAGAAGAGAAGTCACAAGTAATATGGCAAAAAGAATTTCAAATCATTCAAGGATAAAGGTAAGAAAACATGTTTTATGGCTAAAGATTCTGATGATAGTGAAGAAGAAATTGTCTTTATTGCTATAAAAGATGAATCTGATGATGATGAAGATGAGATGGCACTTATTTCTCATATAAGCAAAGATGATATATGGATAATAGACAACGGATGTTCACACCACATGACTGGTGACAAGACAAAATTTGAATATGTAGAAGACTGTGATAGTGGCAATGTAAGATTTGGAAACAATGAAACTTGTTGTATAAAAGGAAAAGGAAGAATCTCATTAACCAAAGAAATCATATGTGATAATGCTTATTGGGTTGAAGGACTAAAACATAATCTTCTAAGTGTAGCACAGCTAATCAACTCTGGTTTCAAGGTTGAATTCATGAATGGTAAAGCAAGACTGCTGGATGAAAAAGGAAAACTCATTGTATCAGGCAAACAAACAAAAGGTAACTTATTTTATCTTGATCTCAGTGAATATTCATGCTTTATTGCTCAAATTGAAGAAAGTTGGCTATGGCACAAAAGGTTATGTCATGTGAATTTTGATAACATGATTAAAATAAGCAAATTCAAGAAGGTTAGAGGCATTCCTACTTTGAAGAAACCTGATACTGGTCTATGTAAGAATTGTCAGATTGGCAAAATGAGTAAAACTAGTTTCAAGAGTAAGAACTATCAATCTAAAGAAATTTTGGAAATTGTGCATACTGATTTATGTGGACCTATTGGAATACAAAGCTATACTGGAGATAAATTCATTATTCTTTTCATTGATGATTATTCTAGAATGATGACTGTTATGTATTTAAGAGAAAAATCAGAAGCATTTGAAAAGTTCAAATGGTACTTAGCAAGAGTGGAAAAGGAAACAGGGAAAAGATTGAAATGCTTAAGATCAGACAGAGGTGGTGAATTCATCTCCCATGATTTTAACAACTTTTGCATTGAAAGAGGAATCAAAAGACAAGTATCAGCTCCTAGAACTCCTGAGCAGAATGGAATAGTAGAAAGAAGAAATAGATCTATTATGGATTGTGCAAGGACTCTAATGATAGGAAAGAACATCGCTATAAAGTACTGGAAGGAAGCTATCAACACTACAGTTCATAATTTGAACCGAGTACAATTGAAGAAAGACACATTCAAAACTCCTTATGAATTATGGTATGGCTATAAACCCAATGTAAGTTACATGAAAATATTTGGTAGCAAGTGTTATATCTTAAAAGAATCCAGAAGAAATAAATTTGATGTGAAAAGTGATGAAGGAATATTCCTAGGATATTCTAGCAAAAGCAAGGCATACAAATGTCTGAACTTATCTACTCACAAAGTCATAGAAAGTATACATGTAAAATTTGATGAGTTTGCAGAAAAGACTGAAGAAGAAAGCAAAAGGGAACCTAAGAACTACAGAAGATTCATTTACATTGAACCTGAAACATTGGCAGACACAACTATCAATGAGGAAACTATATCTACCGAGCCGAGCACAGTTACCGAGTCACAAACCGAGTCATAGGAAGAACTTCAAACTGAGTCATAGGAAGAAATTCAGACCGAGTCTTAGCCTGAAGTTACCGAGCAAATATCTACCGAGCCCGAGCAATCTGAAGAAGAGATCCTAGAAGACAACAGCATGAATCATTCAAAAAGCAAGGAACCTATACTACCCAAATATGTCAGAAGACATCATACACCAGATCAAATTATTGGAAACAAATCAGATGGTACTATGACAAGAAGCAAGCTAAAAGGTACATGTCTGCTTACTGACTTTGAACCTAGAAATATCAAAGATGCATTGGAAAATGAAAGTTGGATTGAAGCAATGAATGAAGAATTAGAACAAATACAAAAGAACAAAACATGGACTCTTGTACCTAGACCTAAAGATAAGAATGTAATTGGAACAAAATGGGTATTCAGGAATAAGCTGAATGAAGATGGTCAAGTGTCTAGAAACAAAGCTAGACTGGTATTTAAAGGTTATTCTCAAGAAGAAGGTATAGATTATGGAGAAACTTTTGCTCCTGTTGCAAGATTAGAAGGTGTAAGAACTCTACTTTCTTATGTAGCACACAAAGGATTTAAGGTATATCAGATGGATATAAAATCTACATTTCTCAATGGAATTCTTGATAAAGAAGTCTACATTGAACAACCTGAAGGTTTTGTTGATCCAGATAAAAAGGACATGGTCTGCAGGTTACACAAAGCATTGTATGGTTTGAAACAAGCTCCTAGAGCATGGTATGAAAGACTCCATAACTATTTGATTCAGATTAATTTTAAAAGAGCCAATGATAACAGCAATCTGTATATTAAAGAAGGACCAGATGACAAAATTGTATTGGTAGAAATATTTGTAGATGATACTATATTTACAGGGAATGAGGATCAGTGCAAAGAATTTTCAGAGAAAATGAACAAAGAATTTGAAATGTCTATGTTTGGTTTAATAAAATTCTTTGTTCGTCTTCAAATTCAGCAAAGCAAGAATGGTATATACATTACTCAATCTAAATACATTAAGGAAATACTTAAGAAGTTTGGTATGGAAGATTCAAAACCAGTTGGTACACCCATGTGTACTGGACTGAAACTTACCAAAAATGATGATTCAAAAGAAGTTGATCAGACCCTATACCGATCTATGATTGGAAAATTGTAGTATGTAGTACATACAAGACCTGATATTGCCTTAGCAGTCGGTATAGTAGCTAGATTCTCAGCTAAACCTAAGGAAAATCATATGATGGCAATCAAAAGAATCTTAAGATACTTAAGAGGAACTGAAGAATATGGTTTGTGTTATAAATTTGGAGGCAATCTAGACTTAAAAGTGTTTACTAATGCTGATTGGGTAGGGAACATTGATGACAGAAAAAGCACAAGTGGTGGAGCATTTTTTCTTGGAAAAAGACTGGTATCCTGGACTAGTAAAAAGCAAAATTGCACATCTCAATCCACAGCTGAAGCAGAATATGTTGCTGCTGCAGTAAACTATTCAAATGTTGTCTGGTTTAAACAGTTATTAGAAGGTATGGAGGTTGAAATCAAAGAACCAGTTGTTATATTTTGTGACAAGACCAGTGCAATAAACATTTCGAAGAATCCAGTGATGCATTCCAAAACCAAGCACATTCCTATTAAATATCACTTTGTCAGAGAATTGGTGCAGGACAAAGAAATCAGATTAGAATATATTCATACAAAAGAGCAGATTGCAGACATTTTTACCAAACCATTACCTAAGGATGCATTTGTGTATCTAAGAGGTAAGTTAGGGGTCATTCCCCTATCCGAGGCTCACTAAATACAGTTTTACTGATGCATCAACCAGAACATGATTGAAAATCAACCAGTTGATGTAGCATATTCAAGGAATCATTGCATATGAATCAGTACTTGAGGTACATTAATTTACACCGGTAATATGTGAATTGTCTTTGGCATGTGTTGTCAAAGAGGGAGTGTTTGCTATGTCTTTGCTATTACTTCAAGAAATTTTCAATAGTCAGAAGGAAGAATTTTAAGGATAAAGAAAGTTTGCTGACAAAGGGAGATTTGAATATGAACCGAGCTAATTCTTTCAAATTTCTTATGCTATGACATATTGTGTTGCCATCAATGCCAAAGAGGGAGATTGTTGGAAACAATTGTCTGAAGGAAATTGCCACTCAAATTATGTATTGTCTTTGATGTCACACAATGTCATAGTCCGTAGCAATCAGTTCCTACCGAGCTTAGTCGGTCTGCCAGACAGGAAGATTAGTGTTTACTGAGTCCACTCGGTTATCAAAGAAAATTTAGTGTTTACCGAGTTCAGTCGGTCATCAAAGGAAATTCAGTATTTACCGAGTTCAGTCGGTCGTCAAAGGAAATTTAGTGTTTACTGAGTTCAGTCGGTCGTCAAAGGAAATTCAGTATTTACCGAGTTCAGTCGGTCATCAAAGGAAATTCAGTGTTTACCGAGTTTAGTCGGTTATCGAAGGTAAAGGATTGTCGGTGTTTACCGAGTTCCCTCGGTCTCCGAAAGATTGTAGAAAGTTATGGTCACCAAGCACTGTCGGCCCCTTGAAGGATTTTTGCAAATAGAGTTTGCTTAATTCAGCCAACTGTTATACTAAATAATGTGGATTTGACAAATCTAAAATCATATAAATAAAAGGTCAAATGTGAAAAATAAACAAGAAATATAGCGAAAGATTTACAGAAGAAAGACAGGAAAGGTGTGTGTGAATTTTTGAAGGATGTTCAAATATCCTTAAGGTGCAACAGAGATTTATTCGATCAGGAAGGATCACACTTATGCAGAATAGAGATCTGTAATCAGCAAAGAAGTTGCATTATTATACAGGTCATTTTCATTGTTACCTTCTTATCATTGTAATAGTGAATTCTAAATCTCTTAACCAAGTTGGTTTAACAACCATATTGTAAATCCTCTGACAAGGTGACAATTCCGTTGAATTGTTTTCAAGACCTCTTACCAGGCCACTCCTAGTAGGGTGATTAAATCCTCTAACAGGGTCACACCTAACAGTGTGTTTTGTAACCTTTTACCGGGTTGGCTTCTAACCTAGCATCATTTTAGAAAAGTGAAAATCAGTATCTAGATACATTGGTGGTTTTTCCCATATTGGGTTTCCATGTTAAATCTTGTGTCTCTTGTGTTCTTAATTGCTATCTTAATCATACACTAGTGCTGATGAATATCTAAAAGATAATTTTGCTAATACTTTCTGCATCTTCAAAGTTACTGCAATCTATTTACCGAGTGCTAAAACAGATAACATTTTAAGATATCCTAAGGGATCTGGAAAGAAATAATTGTGAAGTGTTTTATGGTTGACTGATTCACCCCTCCCCTCTCAGTCACTTCATCCATATTCCATCAGTGGGTCCTTCTGTCTTCCTTAACTCCTAACAGAGTTAGAATCTTTTAGCAAGGATTCAAAGTCTCCTATCAGGGACTGATATGTACTGAAATTCATTTCATAAGAATCCTAACATATTCCATCCTCTCACAAGGAATTTTCATATTAGTGCATCTTTCATGGGCATCATTCCCACTGGGGTTTACTCTTTGATCAAGAGGTTCCCTAGTTAACATATCTTGTGTTGTTGTGTTTTTGTGCATGTATATCTTTCTATGGTTGTTGATTACATTTATTACATGGTTAAAATCTATTGAAGTTGATAAAATTTGTAGTTATCTGATAACTGATTCACCCCCCCTCTCAGTTATCTTTGTGGACTTTACTTTCTAACAGTCATAATCTCTCTTAATATAACACTTACTTCCAAAAATTCTGAAATACTTAACTGCTGGTGCATGTCCAAACCATAATTCATAAAGTGTCTTATTTGTGTCTACTCTAATTTGTACTCTATTCATTGTATATACTACTGTATTCACTGCTTCTCTCCAAAATGTCTTTGCCAAATCATTTTTGAATAACATAGCTCTTGCTACTTCAGTTACTGATCTGTTCCTTCTTTTTGCAATACTATTTTTTTCAGGTGTTCTAGGGGTTGAAATCTATCTCTTAATACCATTAACTTCACAAAAAGTATTAAATTCATTTGAAGTAAATTCTCCACCTCTATCAGACCTTAAAAATTTAATCTTCATTGCATATTCATTCTCAACTTTGTTCTTAATCAATTTAAACTTGTCAAATGCTTTAGATTTTTATTTAAGAAATGCTATCCACATCATTCTAGTTAAGTCATCCACAAAAATCATAAAATACCTTTCACCATAGAATCCTCTAGTTCTTGTGGGACTGCTCAAATCTATATGAACAATCTCCAACTTTGTTGTTGTTGTGAACTTCTTATTGGGAAATGAACTTCTCTTCTGCTTAGCCATAAAACATTCTTTGCAAATCATGTTAGTAGGTTTCATAGTATTAGGTAAATCCCTTACTATAAATGTAGTACTTACTTTCACAATGTTATCAAAGTTTATGTGACAAAACCTTCTGTGCCATAACCAATTGTCATCAATTTTAGTAATCAAACATGTCATCTTAGCAAGATTCAACTGAAATACATTACCTCTAGTTCTTGATCTAGTTCTAATAAAATTACCATCCTTATCCTTGATCACACAAGTCTTCTCATTAAACCAAACTTGATATCTCTTATCAATTAACTGTTCACTACCTAAAAGATTATGTTTCAATCCATCCAAAAAATAAATATCATCAATATGAGTCTTTCCATCAAGGGTAATAGATCCTATTCCTTTAATCAAGCAAGGTGCATTGTTTCCAACTATAACAATTGCTCCATCATATTTGTTAAAGTTTATAAATTTCTTCATATCTCCAATCATATGATGTGAACAACCACTATCTACAATCTAATCAATTTTCTTTTCTACTTGGGAAATTGAATCTTTTTCTTCTCTAACTTCAGTTTTAGAGTTTTCTTATTTTATTGCTACAAATCCTATATCATCATTCTCATTATCACTTTCACTTAAGAATTTATCAATGCTAGCCTCAAGTTCTTCATAATTAGCATAATAACATTCTTTAGATCTTCTAGGTTTAAAGTTATTCTTATATTTATTTACTCTCTTAGGGAATTTAGATGCAAAATGACCATATTGTTGACATGTCCAAAATTTAAATATTTTCTTACCTTCTAGTTATTTTTTCACAAGAAAGGCAATTCCTTCCTTAATCTTTCTATCTTCTTCGGTCTTAGATTTGCTACAACTAACATAATCTCCACTAACACTAGTAATTCTTGACAAAGTAGGGCAAACACTAAGTGAATTGAATGCATTCTCAATTATAGGTAGATCTCTTGACTATCTCAAGCTTATTTCTACTGCTTCTAATCTTCAAAGAAGAGTTTCTTTGGTAAACTTCTCAGTACAAGGTATAACTTGTTCAATCATCCGCATTGTCTACTTAAATACATGGGTCAATGTCTTTAAGATCTTCCATATCACTTCATCCTCAGTCTTGTTTCCTTCACAAGATTTGATACCTGTAACAATCTCTGATATCCTACCAATATAACTTCTAACAAATTCATCTTCCATCTTTTTTATATCTTTAAATGAACATATCCAATTCTATAATCTGACTATCTTTGCATGCACTTCACCTTCAAAAGTAGATTTTAAAGCTAACCAAATTTCATGAGATGTCCTTAGAGTTTTTACCTGTCTGTATTCATTGTCTGGAAGTGATGACAAAAGTACTTCTGTGGAAAGTATGTTACACATGAATAGATCACTCTTTGTATTAGTACATTTTTCAATCTTGTCTTCTTCAATGATAGTCTTCTCATTCTTTGTGATTAACCAATATCCTGGTCCTAAAAATAGAAAATGTGTCTTCATCTTCTCTTTCCAATTGTCATAGTTTACTCCATCAAACTTAAGGCTTTCCTTCCTAAAACGAGTCACCATAGATCTCCTTAAGTTAAGCTTTTCCTTCAAGGACCTACCACTTTGATATCAATTGTTAGAAAGTAAAGTCCTCCAAGATAATTGAGAGGGGAGGGGGGTGAATCATTTATCACATAAAAACAAATTTTACCACCATTATCAGATTTCAACCATGTAATGAATATAAGAAATAACCATAGAAAGATAAACATACACAACAACACAAGATATTTTGAGTAGGGAACCTTTTGATCAGAGAGTAAACCTTGGTGAGAATGATGCCCATAAAAGATGTACTAATATGAAAATTCCTTGTGAGAGGATGGAATCTATTAGGAGCAATATAAAATACATTTAGTACATATGAGTCCCTGTTAGGAGACTTTGAATCCTTGTTAAAATATTCTAACCCGGTTAAGAGTTATGGAAGACAGAAGGACCCACTGTCCAAACAACTTCAAGGGAAAGATCATTGAACACACTGTCCAAATAATCTTTGTATTATTTGAATAGAATAATACCAAAAATTACTGATCTCAACAACTTATCTTTCCTCCTCTACCTGTGCCAAACTGCACCAACTGCTACACCAGATCTCTGCAATTCGCATATCCTCTTACAATATCAACATCAACATATATTGCTCAATACCATAATTCATATCTATATCTCATATTAAAATTAAGGAAAACAATCTTTCCTTTATACCACACTCAAATAATTACAAATGAGTCTGCCAACAACGCTTAACCAATTACAAAATATAAACCTTCACATGTTATGTAATATTCTATAATCACATAAAAATGTCGGCTTCAAAACAAAATAAATCTTCACTCGTGTGACCTCAGACCATGCTATGCCATCTAGGTCACCAAAAAAATATCTTCATCAACTGTGTAACTCTACATGTCTAGATTCTATCCTGGTTAGGAGATATAATCCAGCTATCACAAGCTGCTTCTTAGGAACATTGTTTGAATACTGCTTCCACTAAATTACACATACCAATCTTGAATAATTTAATTTCCATGCATGATCTTGACCACAATCTCAAGACACAATATAGAATAAATCCTCAACTTCGCATAGCTTGATCTGCAATACTCCACGTGCGCTAATTCAAACAATGTCTGCTTCTCTGCTAGTCTCTAGTAGATCACTATATTAACATCAATGATAATCACAATCATGAATGAAACATACAACTACTACAGAATAACTCTAAATACTCCCCCATAGGACATATTAATTATTCATTCTTAACATGAGAATCTCTATAGCCATATAAGTGGCCATGTAGAGAACAATGGATATGAATGAAAATAAGGAAATGAATGGACAAAAGAAAATGCCAAAAAATTGTACTTTATCATCATTCAAATTATTATCGAAAGTGGATGCAAGGATCTAGGTACAATACAATTAGAATAATTACATACCATATGCAAGGATAGAAGAAACGTTAGACAATAAGAAATGCTCTCATTCACACTAGACCCATACATCCTCAATGATATTATACAATTATCTTAATAATCTTATACAATTGTCCTAAGAAAAGTCACCATGTTACTAAATAATAGTTCAAAAACAATAATAAATTTACCATGCCCCATCATAGCTCTTGTAGTTAGAGACATCCTCAAGTATCATAGAAATCATGTCATAAAAGATAAAAAAGATAAAATAAATAAAAATATAAGACTCACTGACCAAACAAGTCAACAACCATGTAGATCTCTTGTTAGAGTATGAGTGTACTTGATTGGTTGGTAATGATCATGGTGTCTAGTTTCATGAAGGATTCATCATGTATAAGACACATGATAGATCATGACAGTGTTTAGTTTGAGGAATGATTAATCCCATATAAGAAAATGATAGTTGATAAAGGTTTCTAATGTTGATTAGGAAATTGATCAATTAGTGCTTGTTGATAAATATTAGTAATTTTGATTAGGTAATTGATTAGTCTATTGATTCATTATTTTTTAAGCTTGACACTTTTTTCTATGTTTGTTCGAAGTGTTTATATCTTGAAGATAATGAGGAGAATGAGTGCAAAAGTCAAGATTGCAATCAGGAGAAGGAGAATATCGTGAACATAATTTTTCATGGGGATTGTTATGTGTGTCATAATTTTGGTCACAAAGCTAATCAAGGAAAGAAAAAATCATTATTATCTAGAAAAAGAAATGTGAATTGTTTTAAGTGTGGAAATACAGGTCACTATGCCAAAAATTGCAAGTTTTCTAATATACCAAAAAGGAATAGATGGGATAATGTATACACCTGAAATTGGTCAACAAAATTCAAAGTGGTCAAATCAAGTCAAAATCATGGATTAATTAACAAAGCCATTAATTAATTAATTTCAAGCCAAGGGGATTAATTAGATTTGAAAAATCAAATAATTATGTAATTTATTAAATCAATTGGTTATATATTCAATTAAATAATTAAATACAACCCCTCTAATTCCCATACATGGCTAATTTAATTAATTATTTAAATTAATTAATTATTAAATTCTTTCAAAAACCACATGTGAACAAAAATTAGTTAACCAATGAGGAAAGGGGATTGGGAACACATGGATCACTCCAAGTCTTTACTATCTTAGCCCTTCATTTTGTCATCTTGTCCCAATATTTGGAACATAACTCAACCTTGTCCCTAACCTTGGGTAACCTAACTCAGATCACTCTACCCCCTACCCTTGGAAATCCTATAAATAGGAAGCATCATAAGAGAAAATAATCCATTTTCATTTGCATCCACACTATAGTCAACTTGCATCCATGTTTAGAGTAATTTGAATTCAATTTAGCTTTGTATTTGCATAATTAGCTTTCAATTCATCATGATCTAGCATAAATAGCTTTCAATTAATCAATTTAGCTTAATTTGCACATCATGTAGTTTAACTTTGCATTCTCATGCTAAGGATTGTCACTTTATGATTTCTCTTGTTGTTGAGAGCATTCATCTAGTCTTCTTAGTTAGAGATCCATAGGAAGATTTCAATTAGATCAAGTTTAAATATTGAATTAGCATACCATTTTTAGTATTTTTCTTGATATCATTAACATAATATCCTACAAAGGTATTTTTGATACACAAAATGGCACCCACAGTAGGGCCCAAGCCTCATGCCAATATTTTTGAATGATTTTGAGTGAATAGTTGTTGTAGATTTGACATTTGAAAGCTCAAAGAGCCATAATAGCGCAATGCTTCTACATAGAGTTTTAGCTCCTATAAAACTTCTTTCAGCTCCTATAAAAATTATTTCATCTCCTATGCAACTTATTTTAGCTCATGTGCAACTTATTTTAGCATCTACACATAGGGAGTTGTCATTTTCATTTTGTTTTACCTCTTCTGTATGTTATTTTAGCTCCTTTGCAAAGTCTTTTAGCACATATGCTTTTCTGCTACTTTGATCCAAATTATAGATCTTCTTCAAATTGTTTGTGCTCTTTTTCAAAGTGTTTGTGCACTTTTGCATATTCTTTGTGTGCTTCTTCAAATTGTTTGTGCACTTCTACAAAGTGTTTGTGCACTTTTGCTTATTCTTTGTGTGCTTTTGCAAATTGTTTGTTATATAGTTAAGGATGGTGGATCTAATGAAGGACAACCCAAACCTTGTAGCCAAAAGAATCACACAACGGATTACTCAATAATGCAACACAAAGTAATTGTTCAACACTAATTTTCATTAACACACCTTACTGTAAGGCCTTTCGGGTTAGGGCCAATTACAATTAGAAAACAATTCTACAAGATCCACAACCAGATCCAGTACAATCTCAGCTAGTTTAGTTTTGAAGACAATCATAAGCTAATGGAAAACCTAAGGTAGATCTAAACTTGAGCTTGCAAGCCTCCAAGAAATCTCCTTGTTCCAAAGTATGCAAACCCCTAGCTCTGCTACAAAGGACTATCAGATTACAATATGATCTACAAGAACATCAAGAACTTTTCCACAACTTTGCCAACTTTAGCTTCAACATCTGAATTCTAGATCTGCTAAGTTCTATAAGTTCTGACCTCCCAAATCCTTGCCTCTAAACATCTACCCAAGCCCTCCTTAAATACTAATCATCAGCCACAAGTCGATTGGATGAAACCCTTAACTCCCCAAAATAGTAATTAAATGCCATACAAGTCAGCTTACAAATGTATACAAACATTTAATTCTACATGTCAACACAAGACAATGGCTACCAATAATTAATTCACCAAGTCGGCTCAACAAATCACATAGAACTCTAGTCGGTAAGTCAGAACTACCGAGCGATAGTAAAATTACTGAGCACACCAAGTATCACCAAGCACCAGTGTCAACTAAGTACCGTAGGCATGACCAAGAAACAAATTTCACCAAGCACCAGAGACTACCAAGTTCCCTTAGTGATTGAGCTTCCTTCAATGACTGAGACCATTGGTCAAGGCTGCAACCAAGTAAAAATTGGCCAAAACACAAACACTCCATACAGTTTGCTGAGGAAATAGAATGTCCTTGACTTAACCTTGGATGCCCTTGCATCAAACATCCCGAGTTCCAAAAGATGTTCATATGTGAGGAGAACATCTTTCAGGATTCAACACATAAATCCCGAACTGGTTCTTCACATACAAGTCCTCCACCTTTTCTACTTGCAAAGTCTTCCACTTCAATTTCCTCGGTCTCTTCAAGTCTTTTCTTGACAATGTATAGGTCGGTTCTCCATACTAATAATTCATTTTCTCAGGATCTACAATCTCAACTCAGCTACCAATACTCAGGCTTCTCCTACCGAGTGTTGTATCCATCAAAGGCATTAGTGAAAAGTTCTTGTCATTCTTCTCAATAGTAAACACATTTCTTACATAGTCATAAATAGCTCTACAATCATATTGCCAAGGTCTACTGAGTAATATATCACAACTATTCATCTTCACAATGTCACAAAGCACAAGATCCTTGTACTGGCCAATCTGAACATCAATGAAGCATTGTTCTCTAACTTCCAAATCATGAACATCTTGTAACCAGCCAAGCCTATAAGGACAAGGATGTTCCATTCTACTCAAACCAAGTTTCTAAACCAGGTCCTCAGCAAAAAGGTTATCAGTACTACCACTATCAACAAGAACATCATAGAGTTTACCTTTAGTCTTGCATCAGGTCCTAAAAAAATTACTCCTCTGACAAGGTTCATCCTTTGTACCAAGCAATGTTTGCTGAAGTAGAAAGTTCTTTGATTCAGGTTCATTCTGAATGTTCTCATTCATCACAGTAGTTCATTGGTCAACCTTCTTCTATGTACACTCAAAAGAATATTGTCCTTCCTCTCTATAGTTATAGTAAGTACCCTTAAAGATAACTCTACCTATCTTCTTCTTTGGTTCCATAGGTTTCTATTCATCTTCTACATCAGTTAGTTTATCCTTCACTAAGTGATCAATCTTTTCTTTCCCTCAGAAGTTACTAGGATATTTCCTCTTCAACTTATCTTTTGCCTTAGAGCATACTGATAAGTATCTTTAGTAGAATCAATCTTCAACATACCAAGCTCATCCTAAATATTGAATCTCAGACCATTCACATACCAAGCTACCTTTTCCTTACCAAGCTCTTGATGTCTAGACTGAATAGTAAGTTTGTAGAACTCCTCGGTATAATCCTCAATAGATAAATCCTTCTGTTTCAAATTCTGCAACTTCTTAAACAAGTCAAGTTCATAGTCAACCGGTATGAACTTAGCTTTCAACTTAGTCACCATCAAAGTCAACCAATATGAACTTAGCTTTCAACTTAGTCACCATCAATCTCCACTGATTGATCTTTGTTTCACCTTCAACCTCTTGGTCTCTCTATAGTTCCTTCCACCAAAGAGCAGCATGTCCTTTCAACTTTGTTTGTGCTAATCTCACCTCAAGAGGATATTCAATTTCTTCCAGCTCAAATAAATCTTCAAGTTCACCAATCCAATCAATTAGATTGTCAGGCTTCAAAGTACCAGAGAAAGTAGAAACTTCCCTTTGGCAATTACTAAACCGAGCAGCAGATCTAGGCAATCAAGTAGTTCTATCTTCACCAGATCTGTTCCTTTGGTCATCACCAGTAGATCTACTAGTTTCAAATTCTTTAGTAGCTTCTTCATAGCCATCCTTAGTACCAACATTTTGAGGTATACCAGCAACAGTTCTCATGATCTTGATGACCATATCATTCTTCATCAATTCCATTTTAGATCTGAAATTTGATTTTACCTTCTTTGTGATCCAGGATTCAATAGTATCACAAAGATCTGAAATAAATCTAGGGTCCAATATTCTTAGAGGCATCCTTAAAGATAAGGGAAACCCTCTACAAAAAACCCTCACCAACCACCTTGTGACAATTTCCAAGTTGCAACAAGTCAGATCTCAACCTACAATCTTGTAAACAACTAGGGCACAATTTCACAAGTTTAATGCTTCAGATCTGTAATCTAGATTGTACACAATCTCCACTCCAACAAGATCAACTTCACAATATTAGTCTTGCTAGGTCAAGCTTTTGCTTCAACATGATCAAACTTTCACTCCAACAGGAATAAACGTTCGCTCTGATACCACCTTATGTAGTCAAGGATGGTGGATCCAATGAAGGACAGTCCAAACCTTGCAGCCAAAAGAATTACATAGTGGATTACTCAAAAATGAAACACAAAGTAATTATTCAACATTTATTTTCATTAACATGCTTGGCTGTAAGGCCTTCAGGATTAGGGCTAATTACAATCAGAAAATAATTCTACAAGATCCGCAACTAGATCCAAGACAATCTCAACTAGTTCAGTTCTGAAGACAATCAGAAACTGATGGAAACCCTAAGGCAAATCTAAACTTGAGCTCACAAGCCTCCAAGAAATATACTTGTTCCCAAGTATGAAAATCCTTAGCCCTGCTACAAAGGACTATTAGATTACAATCTAATCTGCAAGAACATCAAGAACTTTTCTACAACTTTTCCAACTTCAACTTCAACATTTGAATTCCATATCTGCTAAGTTCTCCAAGTTATGACCTCCCAAATCCTTGTCTCTAAACATCTACCCAAGCCCTCCGTAAATACTAATCATCATCCACAAGTCGGCTGGATGAAACCCTTAACTCCCCAAAACAATAATTAAATGCCATACAAGTTCTATTACAAATGTATACAAACATTTGATTCTACATGCTGGCCCAAGACAATGGCTACCAACAATTAATTCACTAAGTCGACTCAACAAATCACATAGAACTCTAGTCGGTAAGTCAAAACTACTGAGCGATAGTAAAATTATCAAGCACTCTAGGTATCGCTGAGCACTAGTGTCGACTGAGCACCACATGCATGACCAAGCAAGAACTTTCATCGAGTGCCAGAGACTACCAAGTTCCCTCAGTGACCGAGCTTCCTTCAATGACCGGGACCGTGGGTCAAGGCTACAACCGAGTAAAAACCATCCAAAACACAAACACTCCATGCAATTTTCCGAGGACACAGAATGTCCCTACCTTAACCTTGGATGCCCCTGCATTAGTTTGTGCGCTTCTGCATATTATTTGTGTACTTCGACAAAAAATTGCAAATCTTTAAGCTAATCCAATTTGAATTTTTTTAGCTCCTTTACATCAAATAATAACACTTCTTCATGCTATTTCATCTCTTTTACAAGCTCTTTTTTATCCTGTGCAACTTTCTATAGCGCTTCTGCAAGTTCTTTTAGCTCCTATACAAGTTTTCTTAGCACCTACACATTTTGAGCTTAAATCTGTAAACATTTGAACTAATTTGGTTAGAAATGACTTATAGATGGCAAAGAACAAGAAGGTGAGGAGGCCTGCACTCTGAGTTCAACAACAAGAGAAGGAAACTAATAGGTTGCAAAGGTATGAGAAAAAGGTCCATAATGCAAACATTTTGGAAAATTTAAATAAAGATGTCAAATCTTATGATCATTACATGAAAGTTGTAAATGATTACAAATATAAGTTTTCTTCATTGAATTAGATCTTTTCTCCTTAGGATTTGAAGTAAATTTGCATGCTCTTTGAGACATTTTGAGCAATATTTTATTTTACTTCAGTTTTTCTTGCATTATGTTGGACTAATGTTTGTGAAGGGGATGCTTAGGAGCTAGAATGATCACCTAGGTTTGTATGAAAATTAGAATAAATCTCTAAAATGTGCCTAGGTTTACCTAGCTTAGAATAAGGTAAGTCCCAAACCTTTTTTTTCTAGACATTTTCTTAAATTGTGGCTCTTTCAAAGTCCCAAATCTAGTTTAAGTAGAAAGACTCACTTGTTTGTAAAAAATGGTATTAGGCCTATGCTCTCAACTATTAAGTTGATCAAAATTCTAAAAATTTTAGGTTTGTCAATAGAAAGGAGTCAATTAATGAACAAACACTAAATAAAAAGCCTCTTTGTTTGTGAATGAAAAGAATTAGGCCTATGCTCTCATCTTTTTAAGATCAAAATGTCAAACATACTCTAGTTCCATAGATTTAAGCCTTTGTAAGAATAAAACTTGTCAATTGTGTTTGGAAGTAAAAAGTAATACGAATATGATCTCACCCTTCTTAGGGTGATCAAACTCCTTGACATAATTTTTATCTCATTTCATTTCTTTTCTATACATGCTTGTTAAATTTGAGCCATAGGGGCATATCTCTCGAGTGCTTTATGAATGTTGGTGAGAGAGAAGGCCCAAAGTGAGATACAAAACTATTTTATCCATTGTTGATCCAACTAACTATAGAAATAAATTCTTTCACCTTTAATGGTTTGTGAGACAAAGAGCATTTAATAATAGATTTCTTCTAGTAGCCCTTCGAGATTGCATCAAATCATGTTTTTGTGTGTGAGAAGCTCTCGAAAGAGAGATAAAAGAAAATATTTTTGAATAGATCATTTAATAAACCTTGGTTAAGTAGTAAGCCTACCTATTCATCCATGCTATGCAAAAATTGAGCATAGGTAGATTTCTTTAATTTTTTTCATGTGAAGGCCTTGTTAAAACATTAAAAAATATACACTCTTTGTGAAGTAAAGGGATTTGAAAATAGTTGTTCTTGTGGTTACTGTGTTTTATGGTCAAAGATATTAGAAGTAAACATCCATTTAATATCTTAATTCAAGTTAACATATTTTAAAAATAAAAAAATTGGGATAAACTTCACCAGATTGACACTTGTGCCAAGACTCTCAGCTCCTATACCTAAACTTTCAATGCCTATTTATTATCTTTAAATACCTATACAAGAGTTTTAGTACTTAAATACTAAGAGTTTTAGTGCTTGTGCCAAGAGTTTTAGTGCTTGTTCCAAGCATTTTAATGCTTACACAAATTTCTCTAGCTCTTATACCCGATAAAACAATGCATGTGAATTATAGACCCAAAACAGTGAGCATTTCCAAAACTTTTCATTTTGAGAAAGTTATATTTTTTAGTACCCTTTTGGGAGATAGGGTCAAATCAGTCAAAATAGATTGGAGATTCTATAGTTTTAGAGTTGTTTAAAAAATTGAGGCACTTGCATTAGATTTCAAAACCATTCAATCTTTGTGCAAATTGTTCAATTATTTTCATTTTCTTCAAAAAGACTTTCTTTCAAAGTCCTTAGTCTCTTTTCATGACGACTTGGACAAGATCCCATCACATCTAATTGTCTTTACAAGAATATGAAACTTTGCATAGGGAAGAGATTACGCCTCCTCAACCACCTAGACAAGAACATCAAGAAAATCATACCATGACTGAGAATGAATGGTCTAGACTCACAAAGAAAATTCAACCTTTACAATAACAAATCCAAGATTTGAAGCAAGAAAAAGATATATCATTCAAAGAGTACTCATTAAGATCAATTTATCCTCTTCTCTTTAATCATGATCTAAAAATGTGATGCAGGAGCATCTTGGGATCTAAGAAATCTTAGATCAACCAAAAACATGTTTAGGTTATTGTTACTCAGTCATGGGTTCTAGTTGCGATCAATCTGTACTTGTTATTATGAGTTACAATTTCTACTATGTGTTTGTGGATTCATTCCAAGAATTATCCTATGATCACACCTCATTTGGAGTCATCGCGTGTGATTTCTTGAAGATTCTTTCCTGACTATATTGTTCTTCATTTCCCTGGCCAGTCAGGGTGTTCATTGATCAAATTTCCAATCTACCAGTTGGAATTCTCAGTTGTGATTATGCCAACATATTTTTCCTTTTGAGGCCAATTTATTATTTGGTTGCATCTTTTAGTTTATTCATTGGGGGTTGTTCCTAGGGTTTTAGGATCTGACTTGATTGTTGTATTATATTTTCTCTATTCTTGGGAAATATGATCTATTCTAGGTTGATCAATGATTGTATTGGCTATATAAGCTTATGGACTTGTTCATAAGAACTTTTTTTTTTTTCATAAGATTATTTGGCCATAGTTTAGATAGGGTTAGAAGGGATTTTCTGATGATAATCAGGTATGTTTTCTTGGCATGTAAGACTGGATGTTTCAAATCAATTGTAATTAATTTCTTGATAATAATTGAAGGTTGATCTTTCATTTCTTGGCTATTGTTTGAGTTGTGTTGTGTTGGCTGCAAGGTTGGGCTGATATTTTATAGGTTTCTCCATCCTTGAATGCACCAAGTGCTATCAGAGTAAGGTTTGCAACCTAGGGTTTTCTGGTAGGGTGGTGGTGGAAGAAAATCTGACCTACAACTTGGAGGGTTTTTGGAAATGGCTAGGAGAAATGCTAGAGGCACTGCAAGGAATGTAGATCCAATGGTCTTAGACCTATTAAGACAAATTTATGCCAAATTAGAGGTGATGTAGACTACTCAAAGGAGAGAGAAACATATAGAATATAAAATAATGAAGAAGGAGATGAGAAAAATGAGGAGAAAGCGGAGGAAGGGGAGAATAATGAGGCACAACTAGAATTGAATCATGAAGAGGACAGGTTCATTAAGGCCTTGAAAAATGTCAATAAGAAACCTCATTTCAATCCACCTAATTATCATGGAAACCTAGATGTTGATGAGTTGATAGATTGGATCACAAAGGTGGAAAAGTATTTTGAGCTTGAAGGAACTAGTGAGGAGAAGAAAGTGAAGTATGCCTGTACTAAGTGAAAAGGACATGCATCCTTATGGTGGGAACATCTAAAGAAAAATTAAAAAAGTAGAGGTAAAGACAAGATCAAATATTGGGATAGGATGGTAAATAAGTTGAAAGATAAGTTCTTGACTGAGGATTACCAAATTAGTTTGTTTAGGAGATTGTAGAACTTGAATCAAAGAGACCTAAGTGTTAAGGGTTATACCGAGGAGTTCTAAAAGTTGAACATCATATCTGATCATATAGATGATGAGGTTGAACAATTTTCTTTCTACATTAATGGGTTGAAGATGTCCATACAAGATGAAATCAGTCTACTGTAGATTAGGAGTTTGGAAGAGGCTTATAAGTGGGCCATAAAGGAAAAAGAAAAGCTGAATAGGAAGCATGCAAAAAGAAAGAGAGGTAGAGGTGGATGATTTCAAAGAGAAAGAGGTAGATCATCTGTAGACCAGAGAAAAAATGAGTCAGAAGTTAATGAAAATGACCGGCATAGGAGAAATGAATGAATTTTCTATTGAATGGAAGGAAAAGGTAGCAGTGAAAGGAGGAAGTTTAGTGGTACCAATTTTAATTGCAGTGAAGTAGGACACATATTCATTAAATGAAAGAAAGGTAATTTAGAGAAGAAGGTAGAAAGTAGTAAGAGGACAACATTTTTTGATGAAGAGTCCACCGGTTTGGTGAATAATAATCCAATAGAGGAAGGTACAACCTTGATGACTAGGATAGTCCTATATTAGGAAGTACAAGAGAAGGAATTGGTATAGAGGAAGAATCTATTTAGAACTAGATGTAAGGTGCAAGATAGGGTGTGTAATATTGACATAGATAGTGGAAGTTCTAATAATATCTCTTTAGAAGAGCTTGTTGACAAGTTAAAATTGTAAAGGTTGAAGCACCATAAAACCTATTAGATTGCATGGATGCAGGATGAGCACAAGGTACTGGTAAGTGAACAATGCCTAGTTAAATTCAAGATTGGGAAGTCTTATGATGTGGTTTTGTGTGATATTATGTCTATGGATGTGTGTCATCTCTTTTTGGGTAGGGCATGTCAGTATGATAGGAAAGCTATGCACGATGGTAGAAGGAATGTTTACACTATTTTTCTAAAGGGGTGAAACAAAATTTGTTTCCCTTAGAGAAACCTCTTGGAGGTGAAGTGTGTACTAGTGCAAGAATTTTTCTAAAGGATGCCAAGGAGTCTTTGGATGGCATGAAGCATTATAATGTGTATTTTTCATTGATACCTAAGGATTATAAGGATAAGGTATTGGAAGAAGAAGAAAATCTTAAAGAAATCACTAAATTATTGAATAAATACACCGATATCATATCAGATAATGTTCTTGATGGATTACCATTAGTGAGAAGTATCAATCATTGCATGGACTTGATACTAGGGGCTAGTCTGCCTAATAAAGTATCTTATAGAATGACACCAAAAGAGAATGAATAAATAAATAGAAAGTGCAAGATTTTTTGCAGAGAGGATTGATTAGAGAAAGTTTGAGCCCATGCACAATACCTGCAGTGTTAGCACCTACGAAGATGGTCAATGGAGGATGTGTACTGATTCCAGAGATATCAACCAGATTACCATCAAATACTAGTTTCCTTTGTGAAGGATGGATGAATTGATGGATTTATTTATTGGAGCTAAGTATTTCACCAAAATAGATTTTAAAAGTGGCTATCATCAAATTAGAATCAAAGAGGGCGATGAGTGGAAAACTGCATTTAAAGCAAATGAAGGATTGTATGAGTGGTTGGTGATGCCTTTTGGATTGTCTAATGCATCAAGTACTTTCATGCGACTAATGAATGAAGTATTAAATACATTATTAGGTAATTATGTCATTGTTTACTTGGATGATATATTGATTTTCAGTAAAAAAAAGAGGAACACTCATTGCATGTTAGGCAAGTATTGCAGAGGTTGAGGGAAGAAAAGTTGTTGATAAACATTAAGAAGTGTACATTCATGAAGGAAGAGTTGGTATACTTGGGATTTGTAATTTAGGATGAAGGATTGAAGATGGAACCTAAGAAAGTAAAATCCATTATTGAGTGGCCTAAACTAGTGATAGTGAGTGAGGTAAGATCATTCCATGGGTTAGCCAATTTTTAATAGAAGTTCATAAGAAATTTTAGTTCAATCCATGGATTGATGAATCAAACCATGAGAGGTGATAGAAAGGAGTTCAAGTGGACACACAAAGAAAAAATGAGCTTTGATTTGTTGAAAATTAAGGTGACATTGTGTGTGTGAATTTTGTACCTAGCTGTAGACACAACACTTCAGTAAAACATTAGAGGTTAGCAAAAATCAAAATCATGCAATGAAATGGAAACTAAACTAACCAGGTGATTTACTGCCTTCTAGTAGGTGCGAGTATGGTATTCTTAGATTATACTGAGACTAGTGACAATGCAACACCTAAACAAAGGATTTGAATGCAAAAGATGGATATGGAATGAATGTAGATTTAATCTATATTTTTGTATTTTCTATGCAATTATGATGAAAGAAACTGATATGAATATATTCTATATGAAAACTGATATGATATGCAATTAATCTAAGAATTGATATGCTAAATGATATGAATGCTCAAAAATAATGAAAATCTGACAACAACTTTGATTCACAAAGATGGATTCTTCAATCACCAATTCACCAACGTGAGGATGCAATTTCGTGGATTCTTTGAGAAGAGCTCAAGCCTTGATTCTATAGAAATCCAGGGCTTTAAGGATGCATGAGAAAAGTCATAAATCACTCTTGATGAACTTAGGTTGATTTTTGAGTCAACAAGAAATCAAAGATGATTAACTCACATAATTATGCAAAATCATGCAAGAATAGCTTTTTAACTCAAATCAGAAGTTTAGATCAACTTTGAACTCAAAATAGATGTTGAGTTTCCAAAAGTTAACAACTTGCATTGATTTCTTGATTTTGAGTTTAACTGTTCTTTGAATGTGCATAATTAATTATGAAATAATTAAATAAATAAAGTGATTTATCCTCAACTTAACTGATTTTTGAATTAAAATAATTGATTTATGGGTTAGTCAATTATTAAATCAAACTTTTATTCAAAAAATATATCATTACATTTGACAATTGACATTAATTAATTAATTAAATAGGAATTTAATCAATTAGTCATAAGATTTTTGATTTATTGTCAAAATTAAATAATACAATTAGGAATAAATAGAATTAAATTTAATTAAATAATTAAGTGGCAGAATTAAATCTAATTAATTAAATATTCAGAATATTTAGTTAATCAAACTTTAGGATAATTTAGCTTTATCACCAAATAATCATTAAATTAAAGATAATTAAGATAAATAGGAATATTTCTAGGAATATTCCCCGATGCAGAATTAAGATAAAATCAATTAGGATTCGATGATGTTCAGATGTGCCTTAGGTTAGGACTTCGATGTCAATTTTGTTCAATTTGTAGATGTAGGAGGTTAATGAACCTATAGCCCATTTTTGGGGTATTACATTTTGCCCCTCTTTGAATTACTGTGCGAAGTGCAGTGGTTCAAAGATAGTCTGTGTATGATAAAGATGTATGAAATTGATTTGATTTGAAAAATTAACTAATTTCGAGACTGAAATTGATTGAAAGATTTAAAGATTCAAGATTTAAGATTTAGGTCCTGACTGACTAGAGATAATGTTAACTACAACAACAATGAACCGGTGGTTATGAAAAAAGTGCCCAAAACACTTGATTCTGAACCTTATGATTGCAAAGAAGTGAGTGATTGATTCCAGACCTGAATGTCCTTGTATGAATCATATTGGTATCACATCTTGAAGCCATCAGTTATGAAGAAATAAGGAAATGATGCAAATGAACCTATTGGTTACAAAAAGTTGATACAGTTTACAAAATGGATTTAGGATACCAAATTGATATGGATCAAGATGAATCTGGTATGCCCCAAGAGATAATAGATTTTCCCCAAGTGACGAGGACTTTAGATGAATCAGTAACTAGACATGGTTTTTGTCTTGATCACTTTGATTTTCAGATTTAGATTTACAAACTTTGAATGATGTGTAATACCATGCCCCCTTCGGGATTAAAATTGAAATCTGACAAGAAAAGTCAGCGTTATAGTTTTAGAAGCATGTTAATTGATTTGAGAAGTGGTTATACATGTTTGAGAATGCATTCTAGATCATTTAGAGGTCTTGAAGATCAAGTTTGACTAGGTTAAACCATGAGTTGACCATAGTTGACCAAGTTGAAATTTTGATAGTTTGATGTAAGATAATTAGTTAAGTTGAATTCTACATCTTTGTGATGATTAAAGGTCAATTATGCAAGTAGTTAATAATATGAGTGATCTCAGATTTCAATTTTGATCCTGAAAAAGGATTCTACTTGCTGTTTCATTGGAGGAACCTTCTTGTAGGATTAATCTCTCTATTAGATTTGAAGATGTGATGGAAGAATTGTTTAAGCATTGAAGTTTATCCAACCATTGTGAGATCATGCAAACATGCAAAGTGCAAAGAGACATGCAAATTGATATGCAAACCTAAGACCTAGGACCTAGTCATTGATCATATGTCGGTCATTTGTCATCATTGAATTTTTAGGTAACTGAATAAATCAATACAATGCCCACTAGTTAGGAAACCATAGACATATGAATATCGATTTGTATGCACAAGAATCAATACAACACCCACTGGTTAGGCAACCATGGACATATGAATATTGATTTTATTTTCAGAATGTCGGATTAGATATAAGCACCAAGGCACAAATGCCAGGATGACCTGAATATCATGTCCATTTTGATATAGCAATTTGTATAAGCATCAGAACATAAATGTCATGATGACCTGAATACGCCTTGCATTCAAACACATCAAATAGTCAAGAGATCATTCAAAATCCAGTGTGAATTACCTGTAGTGACCCTTTATCATTCACATCCTTAGGCAAGATTGTGTTTCACAGTAGGAGAACTCACTCACTCAAAAAGATAATAGTTAGATAAAACCTCTTTGAATTTTCTAGGTATCAATGGTCGAGGTACTTATGGTCATCCAATTCGAGATAGAGGCTCTTACAGATGGACACCATTTCAATCTAGAATTTCCAAAGTTGTTAGATTTTCACATACAAGTAGAAGAAAAAGAAAAGATTATGCCCTCAGTCATCACACTCTAAATCCTGTAAAGGACATCATTGAAGAGCTCAAAGGGACACAATATGCAAAAATCTCAATGCAAATCAGTAAGCATACAAGGAGATAAAAGCATGTAAAAAGCATAGATTGTTTTCAATTTTTGTTGATGTTTGATTGTGTTTTTGTAGATGCAAAATCCTTTCTAGAGAAGAGAGTGACTGACTGACTCAAATAAAGCTTCAACAGACTTTGACTGGATATGACTCATCTAAGATGTACTAGAGGCCATAGGATATGACATTGATTGCCCCAAGTGTTAAGCATTGATAGGATACAGACGCTTGAGTTGATTGGTGTACAAACCAACTTTATTGAAACAAGGATATGTGAAAACAAACCAAGAGATATGTACAAACTAAAGGAAGACTAAAAGCTAGGAAAGACCAAGATTGCACTGATAGATGGAGCATTTTGAACAAGTGGCACCCATTTGCTGGGTTTTCACCATCTTGGCAGAGATTCTATTTTTGCTACCAAGGTGCCTGTTTCCAAGTTTTCACCAAGGCACTTTTTCTTTTTCTCATTTTTTTGTATTTTTTATTTTTTCAATTTTTTTTTCAATTTTTTCAATTTTTTTATTTTTTTGTGAATCATCAAGGAGCCTATTGCTAGGTTTTCACCAAGATGTTCATTTTTTCAAGACTTTTTCAAATTTTTAAGATTTTTTTAGGATATTTTACCATACACTGAATGCCTTAGGCATAGAATTTCTTCAGATGGAGAACATTGATTGGTTCTCAGAGCTGTTCTCCTTTAGTCATTGAGACTCGATAGGCACCAAAGCCAAAAGTAGTAGTGATAACAAAGGGACCCAACTAGTTGGGTTCAAACTTCCCTTTGCATTCTTGATGTGATTGATTTTTAGGATTCTCTCTCAAGACTAGATCGCCAACCTGAAATTTTTTGTTTGAATTTCTTGTTGCAGCCTTTAGACATTTTTTTTGATACACTTTAAGATGATCATACACTACTTGTCTACGCTCATCTAGTAGTTCAAGTTCTTGCAACCTAGACACTTTGTAGTCATCATCAGTTACAAGACCATGCATTCTGATTCTTAGTGATGGAATTTCAACCTCAATAGGTAGTACTAATCAATATGTACAAAGGATGCCCCCAGATAGAATGGGCATCAAACTCTAAAGCAAGATCACATCGTGTAGTCCCAATATCTAGCAAGGTGGAGAACAAGAGAGATTATCAAGCTAGTGGAAGAGATGGAAGACAAGAGAATGAAGGAGAATGAAGGGAAGAAATCCTCAAGGATACCCAAGCTAGGGAAAAAAATGTCATGTAAAGCACATTTGGACAAACAATGAAAGGCTAGCATAGGATAAGTCACAAAAGCATAGTGCCAAAGAAGGAAAGGATGTAGTCCAAAGGAGTAGACATGTCAATAGGTTTCAAAGCATCATGTTCTACTCTTTTTTTTTATTAGATCAAGACTAAAGGGGAAAAGGATGGCGAAAGGCTAGAATGAATGGAGGAAAATAAATATGAAGGCTAAATAGGAAGGGATTGAAAGAAAGATCATCATAAGATAGCTCACAAGATAGCCAAATGTTCATGTATAGATCAACATTATCAAGATCAAAGAGAGAAGATGGAATGGATGAAATATGTAGAAGAACTATTCATGATGCATGATTGCCAAGTTTTCATCATGGTACTTGTCCAAGGTGCCATTTTATTTCTCTTTACCTTTTCTACCAAGGCACTTGTTTCCAGGTTTTCACCAAGGCACATTTTCAAATTTTCATTTTTTTAAATTTTTTTTGGAAGAAGACAAGCTTTTTAGATAATGCTCCTTGAAAGGATAAACCATGATATGCCAAGGATTCAAAATGATATGCTCAAAGATGCTGATAGGGAAAGGAAGATGGAAGAGAAAAATGGAGGATAAGGTTTTATGTAAAGCGAGTGAGATTCGAAGATAGGAGAAATAGGCAAGTGAGGAAAAAGGATAGAAGCTAGAAGGATAATGAATGGAAGGATTGTGAAAGGGTAGATGGAAAGGAAGGCAAGATCAACATCCACACACACCTTGAAGGGTGGCGAGAGGATGAAGGAAATGTGAATGAAGGAATACATGAAGGAATATGGCGAATGGATAATAGAGGTTGTGGTTTAGGAACATGGAATGGAAGAATATTTTTGGAAGAAGATGAAGTGGAAGCCTTTGGAAGCTTGAATGTTAACTTCACTTATTGCTCAACATTAGAATTTTTCAAGAGAGATTTTGGAATCTATATAGCCATAGGCTTTTCATTTCTTTTGGATGATCTAGAGAGAATATCTTTAATGATAGATTTTGGAACCCATACTTGTCTTGTAGTTTTTTTCTTAGATATCTCTTTTGACTTTATGGCTCCATGTTGATTAGAGGAGACATGGTGATCTTCTTTTTTTCATAGATTCTTGTATTGCTTCTTTTTCTTTTATTGAACATTCATGTTACTTCCAAAGAACTTGGGACTTGTGGAAGAAGAAGAAGGATATGACTAGTTTAGATGGGTGGGTGGATGAAAAGGAATAAAGGGTATACATCTATGTTGATCTTGAGGAAAGATGAGAGATGGAGGGATGTAATGAGCCAAGATGGATGGAAAATTAGGAGAGTTAGGAGGGGAAAGTGAAGGGACATAAGGACCCAAGATGGAAGGCAGACGTGAAGCTCTTAGTAGTGGTGGAAGAGGTCCAAGGATGGAAGTGGAAGATGCAAAAGGATAATCAACAAGTTCATCAACATTTATATGACAACCAAGGACATCAACATCTTTAGAGTGAGCATTAGGATTTTCAATAGAATCATGGACATCTTGAATATGAGAACCTTCTTTGATAGGATTGTTCAAATCTTGCAAAGACTTAGGAAGAGTAGAAATTTGAAATGAGCATGGAGTGGTAGAATAAGAAGATGGAAGACTTTGATCTCAACAAGGATCTTTGGATAGCATAAGCGCATAATTTTTCTCTTGCTTTTCAATAGGCTTAACATTGGAAGTAACAAAACCATTTTTACCAACCTTAATGGAATTATCATCTTTGGAAATTGGAAGTGGGGTAAGGTTATTTTGATTTTCAATAAGCTCAACGGTGTAAGTAGTAACTTGATCTTGCTTAGGAGAAAACTTAAGATAGGGTGGAATGAATGAGAACTCTCATGCTGGAATGAATGAAATGGATAAGAGACATCATGAAAAGGATTGGATGACATGAAGGTTTCTTGATCTTGATCTTTCTTTATGTTATTTTCTTTATGATTTTTAGAGTCCTCTTGACATGGAGCCACTTCTAAGGACAAGGAAGCATGTTGGAATTGTATCAAAGACATTGGAAGAGATGGTGAAGGACTAGATGAAGTAGGCATTCTAGCATATAAAGGCTTAGGCTCTTTAGGTTTAGTATTATTGAAAGTATTTGCAGCCAAGTGAAGGTTAGCTTGAGTATCTTTAAGAGGTAGCCCTTGAGGATAACTATAGGGAACTGCATAAAAAGTATTAGGATTTTTGTCAGATGAAGGATTTGTGAAAGATTTGAAAGACTTAGAAACTTTAGGAGATGTATGGGTATTGGAGGAAGTAGAGGATGGAAGGGAATCATCACAAAACAAAGGGTCAGCATTAACATGATCTTGCTAGAGGGTGTAGTCTTTATTTTCAGCATGAGAGTTCTTAGAGGAGAGATTCTTATAGTATTTACATTTATAATTAGCATGGTAAGCTTTCTCTTCCTCAATAGAAGTAGATGTATCATCTAGGTATTGTTCACAAAAATCATCAAGGTCTCTTTCAAAATCAGAATCATATGGATCACCATCATGATCTATCCAATGTGATGACCCATTTCTAGTAAGCATGAGAACATGACTAGGAGGACTCTTAGGAATAGAGGTGTCATAGATATCACTACATTGTCTATCATCATAGTCATCATAGTCATCAAGGATGGGTGTGTCACTCTTCATGGAAGATGTATAATAAGGATTATCATGTTGCTCATTATGGTATGTCTTGAGAAGAGAAGTAAGACTCTTGGGAGAAGTAGAAGAGGCATGAGATCATGGAGAAGAGGAAGGTGAAGACTCAGTGGAGGAAGAAGGCTTGGAAGATGAGGAAGAATGAAAAGACTTAGAAGTTGAAAGACATTTGGAAGAAGGAGGTCATGATAGGATCATGTGTATGATCCTAGCAAAGGCATCTAATTCAATCAATTTTTCCTTTATTTTTATCGTAAATTTATCAGTCATGGTTTTTTTGGAATAATAATTCTTCGAGTTGAGCAATGAGTTCGAGATCATCCATTTTCAAGAGAGGTTCCATAACAAGATAGCATAAATTCATGGTTCTAGAAGAGGAGAAATCAAGCATGGAAGTGATAGAAGAGATGAATAGAAGAAAGAAGACTAGATAATAAGAGGAAAAGAATCAAGAAGACGTGAAGTGTTTAGGAAGAAGAGGAAGGATGGAAATGGGAGACTTGGAAGACATGGGAGATGTGGAAGAAAGAAGACCAAGAGTCATTTTGTGCAACATGATACCATTTAAGTTCATTTGGATGTTGAGAAACATGTCATAGCATCTAAGATCTGACTCGAATTGACCAAGGAAGACTAGAAATGATAGGAATCAACTCACTGTTTTGACAAAACTGTAGGACATGTCCACATGAGAAAAGGAAAAGTCTGATAGTTTTGGTATAGTTTTCGAGGTAGGAATAGATTTCAAGACACAATGCTAGCTGTTCTCTGATAGAATATTTAGTCTAACACCAGAAAAGGATTGTTTTTCTTCAGATTTTGCAATTTTTCCAAATTGTTGATTGATTTTGATGGTTGGATTTGTTCATTTTCAAATAACCAATTACATATCAAACACATAGAACAACAAGCAAGGGATTTCAAGCATGTCTGAAAACAATGAGAAATGTACAAAAAAACCTTGCACATAAACAATCAACTGATTTTATTGTTCTAATCCCTAGGAATGCTACTTGTGTATGTTCTCAAAAAGTTTTGCAATCAAGCACATAGACCTAGAAAATGAAAAATTTGGCCTCGCTAGGGTTTTTAGTAATGGTCTGACTCTGCAACTTTTGTGATCTCAAGAGGGTGAACTCCAATCCAAGCACACTAGGGTTTTGACATAGTCCATGAATTTAATACATCAAGAGCTACTAGGGAGATCTGATAGCCCAATGAGATATCACATTTGTGAAGATTTCCTCCACAAGGACATTTATATAGCGGTTGTTGCTACCATGGTGAAAATGGCTATTACCGCTTGAGGCTCCATCCATGTGGTTGACCCAATTAAGGGAATGTCCACTATGATTAACCCTCTCTAAATGTGACTCACAAAAGATACCACATGGAGACTGGTTCCAGATTCAAGGATCTAATTTTTTGATACTACCCAAAAAGGGAGTAGAGCATAGTCCTCTAGCCTTTTCACTTTTAACCAAAACAAAGTAGACCGACTAATCCAACACACTAAGACCAATATTATCTCACAAAGATCTATGATGTCAACTGCTTATGATCTATCAACCTCTCCAGAGAGAGAATGTATCAGTCAAAAGTTGAAGACACACAAATCTAGTAGAACGTGAGATGCTTTGAGTACCTTCCCTACCTACAAGGGGACCCTTTGTCAAGAGGAGCTTCACATGAATAAACAAGTGAAAGAAGCTCAATCTCTCAAGATCATCTGCAAATAGTGTTCATAGGGCCTATTTACTATGTGTAACATATATGCAAAAAGAAAATCTATGTTCATTTTATAGCCCAAAATGAAGTATGTGATATGAAAGTAATAAAAGTCACACAAGCTTGACACGTGAGGGTTCATTTTATATCCAAAATTGAAGTGTTAATAAATTGAAAAGAATACCTGAATTCCTTGCAATGCGCTTAGTAGATTTTACCTATTTTAGCAATTTTTCTCACACTTTCCAAATCAGCAAGTATCAACCAAAAATATAAAATCTCAATTGTTAGGGTTAACCATTAGTCCAAATCCAAATAAATCAAATTTGGAAAACTGCCTAAAAATTTGAAATGACAATTGGATTTCTGATGCCAAAATTCATATGTCAATGTGTCTCTTTGTTTTCTTGAGTAGCTCTACTCTTTGTTTTCTGTACTTTCTTGTGTCTACTTATATGCATCACTTGCTAGTGACTCAGGTAATTTTTCAAGATTAATAAGTGTAAAAACATTAACTGCTAGGTGACATTAAACAATTCATAGGCGTCAGTTAAAAGATTGTAGGTGACATTTTACAATTGACAGGCATAATCAGAATGCTCATAGACGTAATCAAAATGCTCATAGGTGTAATCAAAATACTCATAGCCATCATCAAATTTTTTGTAGGAAGCATCAGAATACTCGTAAGCGTCATCAGATTTTTCATAGGCATCATCACATTTTTCATAGGCATCATCAGAATGCTCATAGGCATCGTCAAATTTTTCGTAGGTGTCATCAAATTTTTCATAGGCATCCTCATATTTTTTGTAAGCATCATCAAAATGCTCGTAGGCATCGTCATATTTTTCATAGGTGTCATTTCTCCTGTTTGCACAAAATTGATGAAAAAGTGACACTGAAAATATACAAAATTTGATAAAAATGAAGAGAATGAGGCTCAAAGCCCCACGATGGGTGCCAAAAATATGTATGTGAATTTTGTACCTAGTTGTAGACACAACACTTTAGTAAAACATTAGAGGTTAGAAAAAATCAAAATCATGCAATGAAATGGAAACTAAACTAACCAGTTGATTTTTTACCTTCTAGTAGGTGTGAGTATGGTATTCTTAGATTAGATCAAGACCAGTGAAAATACAACACCTAAATGAAGGATTTGAATGCAAAAGATGGATATGGAATGAATGCAAATTTTATCTATATTTTTGTATTTTCTATGCAATTATGATGAAAGAAATTGATATGAATCTATTCTATATGAAAACTAATATTGTTAGGAATGAATGCCAAAGTGTTTGGCAACCATTCTATAGAAGTTGTTGTTGCATTCATGACTATGATTGTCATTGATGTCAACACAGTGATTTACCAAAGAATTACAGAGAAGTAGACAAAGTTTGGATTAGTGCACATGGATTATTGTAGTTGGAGATATGTGATGTTGAGGTTATACTCTTTGATATGTCATATGTCTATGGTTAAGAGTGCAGATAGTAATTCATTTATTCATGGAAGTTATGATCATTTTGGTGGAAGCAATATTCAGGTAGTGTTCTTGAGTAGTGGTTTGTGGAAATCAGATGATATCTCCTAATTAGGATGGAATCTGGTTTCACCCAGTTAAAGGTAAGTTGGAGAAACATTGACAGTGATGTGGATGATAGTGCAAACTTCAAGGTCACATGAGTGAAGATTTATTGTACTTGAAAGCTGACAGTTTTGTGTAATTTTGGTGTAGCATGTGGAAACTTTTATTTTGTAATTGTATGTCAACTCATTTGTAATTATTTGAGTATGGTATAAAGGAAGGAATGAATTTCCTTGTTATATAGTGTTGTAATGTGAAATTATGTAATTATGATATGGTAGCAGTGGTTGTGATGTTGTATGCATGAAGTGAAGAAAAGAGCTAAGTATGAAAGTGAATTTGTGAAGGATGACATGCGAAGTACATAGATTTGAAATTGAGATCAGATTTAATAGTGAGTGTGGTTTGTCATAGTTAGAGAAGAGGTAACATATTATTTTATTGAGTAATGCAAAGATTATTTGGACAGTGTGTTCAGTGATCTTACCCTGAAGCTATTTGGGCAATGGGTCCTTCTGTCTTCCATAACTCTTAACAGAGTTAGAATCTTTTAATAGGGATTCAAAATCTCCTAACAGAGATTCATATGTATTGAATATATTTCATAAGACTCCTAATAGAGTCCATCCTCTCACAAGGAATATTCATATTAGTGCATCTTTTGTGGGCATCATTCCCACCGGGGTTTACTCTTTGATCAAGAGGTTCCCTAGTCAACATATCTTGTGTCATTGTGTTATTGTGTATGAATATCTTTCTATGGTTGGTAATTATATTGCTTATATGGTTTAATGTTGTTGAAGATGATAAAAGTTATAATTATCTGATAACTGATTCAACCCCCCTTCATAGTTATCTTGGTGGACTTTACTTTCTAACAATTGGTATTAGAGTGGTAGATCCTTGAAAAAGAAGTTTAATAGCATAAGGAGATCCATGGAAAATTTTAGGAAAGAAAGCCCTAAGTTTGATGGAGTAAATTTTGACAGCTGGAAAGAAAAGATGAAGACACACCTATTATGTTTAGGACCAGGTTATTGGTTGATTACAAAGAATAATAAGACTATCATTGAAGAGGAAAATCTTGAAACATGTACTGCGAAAAAGAGAGATCTATTCATGTGTAACATACTTGCAAGAGAAGCACTTTTGATAGCACTTCTAGAGAATGAGTACAGTCAAGTAAAATATTTGAAAAAATCTCATGAAATTTGGAATTCTTTACACTCTACTTTTGAAGGTGATGAACATGCAAAAAGAGTTAGATTATATAATTGTATATTTGCATTTAAAGATATAAGATTGTTGGAAGATGAATCTATTAGAAGTTATATTGGTAGAATGTCAGAAATTATTACAGGTATAAAATCTTGTGGGGGAACAAAGATAGAGAATGAAGTGATATGGAAAATTCTGAGGACATTGACTCCTTTATTTAAGCAGACAACACAGATGATTAAACAAGTGATACCTTGTACAACAAACTTTACAAGAGAGACTCTTCTTGGAAGATTGGAAGCAGTAGAAATGAACTTGAGATTATCAGGAGACTTACCTAGAATGGAGACAGTATTCAGTGCTCTTAGTGTTCACCCTACTTTTTCAAGAAGCATGAGTGTGAGTGGAGATTATGTTGGTAGGAATAGATCTAGAAATGAAGAAGATAAGAAGATTGAAGAAGGTATTTCCTTTCTTGTGAAAAGAGAACCAGACGGTAAGAAAATATTTAAATGTTGGACTTGTCAATAATATGGTCATTTTGCATCTAAATGTCCTAAGAGAGTTAAAAAGTACAGAAGCAATTTTAAACCTAGAAGATCTAAGGAATGTTATTATGCTAATGATGAAGATCTTGAAGCTAGTATAGAAAGAACTTTAAGTGAAAGTGATACTGAAAATAATGATGACATAGGATTTGTAGCAATTAAAGAAGAAAATCCTGAAAATGATGTTAAGGAAGAAAAATCCTTAGTTTCTCAAGTTGAAAAGAAAGCTAATTGGATTATAGATAGTGGTTGTTCACATCATATGACTGGAGACATGAAAAAGTTCATAAAGTTGAATGAATATGATGGAGGAGTTGTTAGAGTTGGAAACAATGCACCTTGTTTGATTAAAGGTATAGGATCTATTATTCTTGATGGAAAGACTAATACTGATGATGTTTATTTTGTGGATGGATTGAAACATAATCTTTTGAGTGTTGGACAGTTAGTTGATAAGGGATATCAAGTTTGGTTTACTGAGAAAACTTGTGTGATAAAGGATAAGGATGGAAATATGATTGGAACTAGATATAGAACCAGAGGTAATGTATTTTAGTTGAATCCTACTGAGATTGCATGTTTAATTACAAAGATTGATGATAGTTGGTTATGGCACAAAATGTTTTGTCATATAAACTTTGATAACATTGTGAAAGTAAGTACTACACTTGCAGTAAGAGATTTACCTAAAATTATGAAGCCTACTAACATGATTTGCAAAGAATGTGTAATGGCTAAATAGAAGAGAAGTTCTTTTCCTAGTAAGAAGTTTACATCTACAGAGAAGCTAGAGATTGTTAATACAAATTTGAGCGGTCCTACCAGGACTAGAGGATTCTATGGAGATAGATATTTTATGATTCTTGTTGATGATTTTACAAGAATGATGTGGATTGCATTTCTTAAAGAAAAATCTGAAGCATTTGATAAGTTTAATATTGTTAAGAATAAAGTTGAGAATGAATATGGAATGAATATTAAATGTTTAAGATCTGATAGAGGTGGAGAATTTACTTCTAGAGAGTTTAAAAACTTTTGTGAAGAAAATGGCATTAAAAGATAGTATTCAGCCCCTATAACACCTGAACAAAATGACATTGTAGAAATAAGGAACAGATCAATGACTAAAGTAGCAAGCGCTATGCTGTTTGAAAATGATTTGGCAAAGATATTCTGGAGAGAAGTAGTGAACACAATAGTATATAAAATGAACAGAGTACAAATTAGTGCAGACACAGAAAAGACACCTTATGAATTATGGTTTGGACATGCACCCTCAGTTAAGTATTTTAGAATTTTTGGAAGCAAATGTTATAGAAAGAGAGATGATGATATTGGAAAGTTTGATCCTTGAAGTGATGAAGGTATATTTCTTGGATTTTCTTTGAAAAGAAAAGCATATAGATGTTTCAATAAAAGAACTAAGACTATTGTTGAGAGTGCAAATGTTAAAGTTGATGAAAAGTTCAAAATTTAGGAAAGAATGCTTGATTATGAATCTGATGAAGAAGCTCATCCTAAACCTAACACTAGAACTTTTGAATTGTTTTATGAAACTGACAGTGATTTATTGAATGAAAGCCACATTGAAGTTATTGAAGAACCTACATCTCAAGAGAGATCTGAGACAGTGACACCTAGCAAGAGTTTGCTAAGGAATCATCCTTTTGAACAGATTATTGGGAGCATCAAAAGAGGAGTTCTAATGCAAAATAAGGCACAAGAAAAATTATGTTTGATTTCTCAAATTGAACCTAAGACTACTAATGAAGCTTGTGAAGATGAAAGTTGGACTAATGCTATGAAAGAAGAACTAGATCAGATTGAAAAGAACAAGACATCAGAATTGGTCCCTAGACCTAAAAATAAGAATGTTATTGGAACTAAATAGGTATTTAGAAACAAGATGAATGAACAAGGAGAAGTAGTAAGAAACAAAGGAAGATTGGTATGTAAGGGTTACTCACAACAAGAAGGAATTGACTATGAAGAAACTTTTTCATCTATTGCAAGAATTGAAGCAGTAAGAATGTTTTTGGCTTATGCAGCTTATAAGAAATTCAAAGTATATTAGATGGATGTGAAGTCAACATTTCTGAATGGAGAATTGGAAGAAGAAGTCTACATTGAGAAACCTAAAGGTTTTCCTTTAACTCAAGAAGGAGACATGATATGTAAATTGAAGAAATCTTTATATGGACTTAAACAAGCACCTAGAACTTGGTATGCAAGAGTGGATAAGTATTTGTTAAAGTTGGGATTTATAAAAGGAACAACTGATAACAATTTGTACACAAAAGAAATTGAAAATGGTTTGTTAGTTATATTTATTTTTGTTGATGACATTATCTTTGGAGGAGAAGATGAAGCTAGTGACAAATTTGCTAATGAAATGAAGACTGAATTTGAAATGAGTATGATTGGTGAGATGAAATACTTTTTCGGATTACATATAACACAAAACAATGATGGTATCTTTGTAATTTGGAAAAATTACTTGAATGACTTGTTGAAAATATTTGGAATGGAGGATTGTAAACTAGTTGGAACACCTATGGTGACCGGACATAAGTTATCTAGCATAGATGAGACTCCTACAGTAGAATGGAAAAAATACAGATCTATGATTGGAGGATTGCAGTATTTCACTCATACAAGACCTAATATAGCACATTCAGTTGGAATTGTAGCAAGATTTCAAGCTAAACCTAGAGAATCGCATTATGCAGTAGTAAAGAGGATACTAAGATATTTAAGAGGCACAATGGACTATGGATTATGGTATGAAAAATTTGATGGTTTTACCCTATGTGCATATATAGATGCTGATTGGGAAGGCAATGTTGATGATAAGAAGAGCATCGGTGGTGGAGCATTTTTCCTTGGAGGAAGATTAGTTTCTTGGCTAACTAAGGAGCAGAATTGTATCTCACAAAGCATAGTAGAAGCAGAATATGTAGCATCAGCAAACAATTGTAACTAGATAATTTGGATGAAGCAAATGTTTAAGGATATTGGTATAACATTTGTTGAACCTGTTGTTATACATTGTGATAACACTAGTATAGTTAGTATGTCTAAGAATCCTATATTACATTCTAAGACAAAGCATATAGAGATTAAGTATCATGTTGTAAGAGAGAAAGTTGCTGAAAAAGAAGTCAGACTTGAGTACATAAGTACAAAGGAGAAAATATCAGATATATTCCAAAAGCCTTTGCCTAAGGATACATTTGAGTATCTGAGAGGTATGCTTGGGGTTATGCCCCAGCCTACTATTGAGAAGTGATGCATTTGGTTGCATCCGTCCAGTGGTATATGAGCCTTATCTTTCTTCTAGACTGGATGTTGGTACTTCCTCTATGGGGGAATATGTGTATCTGAGCTGAGTCATGAGGACTCTAGTAAATGTATTTTCTGAAAAGAGTGTTTTGACATTGAGTTTTTGTTGACATAGTGATGGAATTTCTATCATTGATGTCAATGGGGGAGAAGTATACATGAAAAACAATATGAGACATCTATTGGAGAGAATTGAATAGGATAACAAAGAAAGATTTGATTGATGAAGAGGATGTGAAGAAGCAATGTTGCAGTATTGGATTTTTGGAACATTGGATGTTTTTAATCTATGTTTCCATCAATACCAATGGGGGAGATTGTTAGGAATGAATGCTAAAGTGTTTGGCAGCCATTCTGTAGCAGTTGTTGTTGCATTCATGACTATGATTGTCATTGATGTCAACACAGTGATTTACTAAAGACTTGCAGAGAAGTAGACAGAGTTTAGATTAGCACACATGGGTTATTGCAATTGGAGCTATGTGATGTTGATTTTATACTCTTTGATATGTCATATGTCTATGGTTTAGAGCGAAGATAGTAATTCATTTATTTATGGAAGTTATGATCATTTTGGTGGAAGCAGTATTCAGGCAGTGTTCCTGAGTAGCAGTTTGTGGAAATCGGATGATATATCCTAATCTGGATAGAATCTAGTTTTGCATAGTTAAAGGGAAGTTGGAGACACATTGATAGTGATGTGGATGATAGCATAGACTTTGAGGTCACATGAGTGAAGATTTATTGTATTTGGAAGCTGACAATTTTGTGTAATTTTGGTGTAGCGTGTGGAAACTTTTATTTTGTATTGTATGCCGACTCATTTGTAATTATTTGAGTGTGGTACAAAGGAAGGAATGAATTTCCTTTTTATATAGTGTTTTAATGTGAAAGTATGTAATTATGATATGGTAGCAGTAGTTGTGATGCTGTATGCATGAAGTGAAGAAAAGAGCTAAGTATGAAAGCGAATTTGTGAAGGAAGACATGTGAAGTACAAAGATCTAAAATTGAGATTAGATGTAATAGTGAGTGTGGTTTGGAATAGTTAGAGAAGAGGTAACATATTATTCTATTGAGTAATGCAAAGATTATTTGGATAGTGTGTTCAGTGATCTTACCCTGAAGCTATTTGGGCAGTGGGTCCTTCTGTCTTCCATAACTCTTAACAGGGTTAGAATCTTTTAACAGGGATTCAAAATCTCCTAACAAGGATTCATATGTACTGAATATATTTCATAAGACTCCTAACAGAGTCCATCCTCTCACAAGGAATATTCATAGTAGTGCATCTTTTGAGGGTATCATTCCCACCGGAGTTTACTCTTTGATCAAGAGGCTCCCTAGTCAACATATCTTGTGTCATTGTGTTATTGTGTATGACTATCTTTCTATGGTTGGTAATTATATTACTTATATGGTTTAATGCTATTGAAGATGATAAAAGTTATAATTATCTGATAACTAATTCACCCCCCCCTCTCAGTTATCTTGGTGGACTTTACTTTCTAACATATATGATATGCAATTAATCTAAGAATTGATATGCTAAATGATATGAATGCTCAAAAACATTGAAAATCTCACAAAAAATTTGATTCACAAAGATGGATTCTTTGATCACCAATTTGCTAGCATGAGGATGCAATTTCATGGATTATTTTAGAAGAGATGAAGCCTTGATTTTATAGAAATCCAGGGCTTTGAGGATGCATGAGGAAAGTCATAAATCACTCTTGATGAACTCGGGTTGATTTTTGAGTCAACAAGAAATCAAAGATGATTAACTCACATAATTATGCAAATTCATGCAAGAACAACTTTTTAACTCAAATCAGAAGTTTAGATTAGCTTTGAACTCAAAATAGATGTTGAGTTTCCAAAAGTTAACAACTTGCATTGATTTCCTGATTTTGAGTTTAACTGTTCTTTGAATGTGCACAATTAATTATGAATTAATTAAATAAATAAAGTGATTTATCCTCAACTTAACTGATTTTTGAATTAAAATAATTGATTTATGGGTTAGTCAATTATTAAATCAAACTTTTATTCGAAAACTATATCATTAATTTTGAGAATTGACATTAATTAATTAAATAGGAATTTAATCAATTAGTCATAATAATTTTGATTTATTGTCACAATTAAATAATACAATTAGGAATAAATAGAATTAAATTTAATTAAATAATTAAGTGGCAGAATTAAATCTAATTAATTAAATATTTAGAATATTCAATTAATCAAATTTTAGGATAAGTTAGCTTTATTGCCAAATAATCATTAAATTAAAGATAATTAAGATAAATAGGAATATTTCTAGGAATATTCCCCGATGCAGAATTAAGATAAAATCAATTAGGATTCGATGATGTTCAGATGTGCCTTAGGTTAGGACTTCGATGTCGATTTCATTCGATTTGTAGATGTAGGAGGTTAATGAACATATAGCCCATTTTTGTGGTATTACAGACATAACAACTGGTGTTGGCTTTACCTAGTTTCAGTAAGGTATTCCAAGTGGACTATGATACTAGTGGAAATGAAATTGGAGCATTCTTGACTCAAGAAGGTAGACCTATTGCTTACTTTAGTTGGATGTTAAATGATGATAAGAAAAGGTATTCAGTTTATCATCAAGATTTTTATGCTATAATTTAATCTTTGAAGAAATGGAGGCATTTTCTGTTGTTACTCTACTGATACTGTGATGTTGAGAATGAACAAGGTCAGCCAAGAAATGAAAGGTATGTACAAGGATTAGATTAGTTGTTATGTTGTCATTGATGTCAAGCCTATTGACTTACTGATTTAAATTTTCCATATCAATCTGAAATATGTGATGATTGAGTAAAGAAATATGTTGGTAAAGAAAAAAGATGAAATAAAGAAGTGATGTTAAGTATGAGAGCTTAAATGGGCAATTGTTGAATCGGTCTATGATAGGGTAATATTGATTTGATTATTTTAAATGTTTTAATGAAGTGTTAGAATGATGTAAAAGTTAGTTATATTTGTCAGTAATAAATGACTAAAGTTTTGAAGTGAAAGGAAAAGGAAACAATGTGTTCTACCAAGCTAGAAATGGTTGTCGATAAGGAAAGATATCGGTCAGTCACATTTAACAGAATAAATGATAACTAAGTAGATGAAGTTGGTCAGTTAAACAAGAAATGAAGTAAAAGACTACATCATGTGATGATCTAGATTGATCTAGAAGATTCTAAGGAAGGAACAAAGTTAGTTAATGAAATCAACAGATCATAATTGTCAAGTAAAGATAAATGGTAAAGATTTAGTGTTTGGTTTGAGATCTAAGAAAATTTCAAGCTCCAAGGTGAAGATACAATTGGAAAGAATCATAAAATGTTTTACTGAGATATAGTTTTGATTGAATGGATGAGATTAAGAAGTGAAAATGATTAAGCGGAAAAAAATATCTATATAAAGGATGATCACAATGATCATATTGTTGTTGCCGATGTCGATGCTGAATTGTTGATTTGAAGATACCTAAAGTAGATAGCCAAATTAGTATAGAAGTGTATATTGAGCATAATAGAGTTGAAGGAAAGTGTGAATGAAGTGAAGGAAAGTGATGAGATAAAGAATATTTGTTGATCATCCAGAAAGGAAGAGTTTGAAGTAGATAAATCAGAAGAAAAGAGATCTGAATAGGCAAAGGTAGTTGCATATTTTATTAGATCATTTCACTATTACTTTCTACCCATTGTAGCAAAAAATATCTTAACTGAGTGGATTTAATAGTCCTATTTTAAATCCTTTGTAAGGTGGCATTCTAACAAATGTTCTAAGTCTCGTAATAAGGCCACTCTTTAGAGGGTGATATATCTAGTTGATCTTTGGTGAAAATACCCTAATAGGGTCACATTTAGAAAATATGTTTGCAATATTTATCAGGATTGGCTCTTAATCAAGCTTACTTTAGAAGAGTGAATTATTTTGTTGGTGATAATTCTTGTAGTGGTTTTTACCCAAATTAGATTTCCATGTTAAATACTAGTGTTAATGTGTGGAATGATCTGTAAGTTATTTATTAATTTTCTAATGAATATTGCTATGGTCAGTTGAATGATTAAATATGATAGCAAAGATTAGTTACTGAGAAGATTTTGAGATTGAAAATTATTAAAGGACCTAAGATAACCAATTCTATAACTGATTCACCCCCCTCTCAGTTATCCAAGAATTGGTATCAGAGCATTTGGTGCTTATAGGTAAAATTTTAAATGACTTAACCTAACAATCTAAAGATATATATGTGAGAAGTACCTAAGTTGAAAAAGGCAAGTTTCCCTACATGGAAAAGTAGGATGAAATTACACTTATTTGGAATTAGGGATTCTGCACTCTACTATTTGGAAAATGACTACACTTTACCACCTCCTAGACCTATGACACTTGATCAAATGAGAGAAATTAGGAACACAACTCGGTAATGATTGAGATTTCTTATTCACTGACCGATGCTAACTTTAATGACATAAAGGATTGTGATTCAGTGAAAGAGATGTGGGATAAACTTGCACTTGTTTATGGAGGTGATTTTCATGTACAGAAAGAAAAAGGTTGATAGTCTTAGAGGAAAATTTGATGAGATGAGAGTGGAAGAAGATGGAAACAATGCACAATACAGTTTCAAAATCAATGAAGTGGTTAGTGCTATCAAAGGTGCTGGTGGAACAATAAATGGAGAAGATGTGGTAAGAAAAATTCTAAGAACTCTCTTACCTAAATATTCTGTTTGAGTCTTTTCTATTCAAGAGCTGAGATCCATACCTCTTGGTAATGTTGTTACTCTTGATGCTTTGATCGGTAAGTTGACTATATTTGATCTTAGTAACTTTGATAATAGTTTACTAAAGATAGAAACAACTTTAAAATAATCTCTAACCATTGGTAGTTGAATAAGAGAAAGAGATAATAACTATAGTTTAGGTGGAAGTGACTATGACAATATAATGACCAAGGAAAAAGAACAAGAAGAACTAGAAGCACTAGTGGCAAAAAGGATACCGGGAGGAAATTTTATACACTGAATTTGCACCTCTAATCTAAAGCTCTCATAGTCTTGATAATCCAGTATAACAAGGGAATCATCTCAAGGTTGTGGGACCTTTTGATAACCGAGATGAGACCTCTAGATTCTAGGCTGGTTCCTCTTGGATAATCACCCTGATTTGCTCTTAACAAGAAAGTAAACTTGAGGGGAAAAGGGTTAGAAGGAATGCATGGAAGGGAAATGACAGAAAGAAAATCTATCCTACTAGGTGATGCACCAAACTAGGGTTTGGATCTTAGTATAGAGGGATGAAACCAGTGATAGAAATAGGTCTAGGAGATTACAACTTACTGAATAGGCTTGCATAAGTGTTTCATGGAGGGGTCTGCAAACAAAAGAGGTTGTTTAGGGAAAGAGAAAGATTCTTTCACAACAAAAAAGATCTCAGGATTAGACCTCAATCCATGACCTGAAAACAAACATTCACTCTTATAGCTGGGTGCAGGATTGAGACAAGACTGTTAGGGGCTGAAATATACCCACAAAACATCTAAATCAGATCAAACACAATAACACACACAGCTATAGAAAGTAAGAGGAATAAAGGAACCTAAGATACCACTGAAAGCATTCATAAACTCAATCCAATAAGAGATAAGCCAACAGGAAAGCATAAGGACAGAAAAAACATGTCACAAAATACTTTGCAAAATCTGCATTATCAATGAGAACTTATAAAATGTGGGAAAACTAGAGAGTAGGAAGAAATGCTACAGATGGTTTTTTAAGAAAAGAGCTTCTCTTTTTTACAAAATGTTCATTCTGAGCACTACTGGCTCCAAAAAACAATATATAAAACCTTGCACACCGGCCGGAAACAAAAAAAGTTTAGGGCTACAAAAACCTGCAATATAATAATCTGGCCCTAAAATCGGTCACCTCTGATCATAAATGCCTCTCTGCAAAATCATAGTCGATCAGATATCTTTTCTTTGCACGCCCATGCCTGCAGATCAACAACTTTGATCCATCTACCCCCCTGAAAGCCCACTATGTCATGAATGCATAAAATTTGATCAAATCATGAAAGGACCCAAAACGACACCCCCTAAGAATCTCTACAAATTCCTTAACTACAACCACCTTCAAAAATTCAATTTTTTAGCTACCCTGCTGCTCCGCACATTATCCTCAAAAGAATGCCCATAAAAAATAGGCTACACCACTTTTGAAATGAACCTGGTCGCATGAGCTAAAAGGACTTCATGCGATCATGCAACGTCCCTTTGAAAAATGCCTTGCCGCCAACAAAGTCTAGCCCCATAAGATCCACCACTGAACTTGCCACATGGCCCAATCAAAGCCGAAACCCTCAACCAAAAGCACCAAAGAATCCAATGGCGGTTGCATGATCACATGGGATCGAAAGATCCCATGAGAGCACATGAGGGCCATCAGATCTCGCATCTATGGGGCCACAACAACCTCTACCGACAACACATAGAACCGGGCCTACCTCCAACTACGCAACCACACAAAACTTGCCAAACCTGAGCCCAAAACTGCCATGCGTCACTCCCCCATTTGGCCTAGCTGCCACATGAGCAACTACCTCAGCACCCCAGCACAGACCCACAACAACCGCAAGATCCCATCTAACAGTTTTCACATGATCACATGGGATCAGAAGATCCCATGCGAGCATACGACCACTGTCGGATCTCCTCGCACTTGCACCACTATAGAGACCTCAGGCCTCACCAACTGTCGAACCGCAAACCACCACCATCAAAATTGCTAATAGTTTGCCACATGGTCACATGGGCTCAGAAGAGCCCATGCAATCATGTGACTAACCGTAAAATGTTAGCCGTTGACTACAAACTGCCATCCTGTAGACCGCCTACCACTTTTTGCATGATCACATATGGCCAGGAAGGCCTATGCAATCATGCGACAATGGTAACCTGTGAACCCTGCCTTCAATGCCACCGGCTATAAAACCACCATAACCACAGGCGGTTAGTCTTGATTAAAGCTTGCTACATTGGAAGGAAGATCGATGGCTATTGTTAACCTTTACAAATGGAGAATGGGCCCACCGACAGGTGTCATCATGTCACATGATCACAAGGGAAAGGAATATTACTTGCGATCATGTGAGAACCACAAGTTTTGAGGAAAGCCCACCACCGGGCCCACAGGTTGGAGTTGTACGCTTAAAGAAAATAAGCCACCTTTCTCAAAATGCAGACCAACTGAGAACCCAATCCAATAATTGTCGCATGATCGCAAGGGCAAGGAATATTCCTTGTGAACATGTGACAACAACAATATATATACTGCACTTGCGGGGCTATGAGGAACTATGACCCACCTGTTAGAGTTGCGTGCTTAGGGTCAAAACACATAGGGTGTCAAAAAAAAAGAGGGTTTTCGAGAAAAGGCCAAAAACACACCAAACTTTCAGAGCTGAGAGGTCAAAAACACACTGTATTTTTGGACAAAAAGTAGAAAACATCTCGAGACTGCAAAGAGGAGGTCGAAAACACACTGAGTTTTTGACACTTTGAGCGTTTCACTTAGTAAAATAGGGTTGTGGTCAAAAATGAAAGATAAGGAATTTTTGGGCAACATTTTGGTGACCTTTGCAGGATATCAGCCTGCTAGACATAGACCAGTAGCCTTGACTCAATCCATTGGGTACGGGGTCACTTCTTGCGTGAAAACCTTAGAGACCAAAAACTAAACCGGGAAGACAAACCTGTGCATGCGCACTTCTTGGAAAATAGGGAAAAACTAAACTAGCAAGCTGGAAGAAAGTAGGAAAAATATTTACAAGGATTGAGAAGAAGGACCTATAGAGAAGGATTAACTTCAAAGCAAGGCTTCAAGTGGAAACCATTCACTGAGATTGGTAGGGCATCTCCTTCGAGGGTTGAAAGATGAAAAGTGTTGGATCCTTTGCACTCTGTTATAACAAATGGCCCACCCCAAAACTACATCTCCAACCTTAAAGTTTCTGACCCTAGCTCTTTTATCAAAGCTTCTTTTTGTTTGATTCTGATGGAATGCCATATCTTGCATTCATTTATCTCTGATCTCCTCTAGCTGCATCAACTGGGCATATCTGGTTTGCATAGGATCACCTTCCTCAAACAAGGCATACTGAGTGGCCAAGTCCAAGGCTGGTAATTCAGTTGAAATAGATAACCTAGCCTCTCTACCATACACCAACATGTATGGGGAATTACCAATGATTTTCTTTGGGGTAATTCTATCTAACCACAAGGTAGATTTCAATTTGGTATGCCAATCCATCTGATTGTCTTGCAGGGTCTTCTTGATTATTCTAACCAGATTCTTATTTGTTGATTCTACCAAACCATTCCCTTGAGGATAATAATTGGAACTTGTATTCAGACAAATGCCCTTCTTGACTGCCCACTCTGAGACTTTGAGGCCTGTAAATGCTAATGCATTGTCTGAAACTATAGAATCTGGAATGCCAAATCTATGAATGATGTCATCATAAAAATGTAAAAAAACACTTTCATTAGCTTCTTTTAAAGCAATTGCCTCTATCCACCTAGTGAAATAATTGGTTGCAGTAATTATCCACTTGTGTCCTGCACTACATGGAGGGTTAATCATGCCAATGAAATCTATACCCCACCTCATGAAGGGCTCTTCTATTTTGACTGGCTGTAGGGGCAGAGCTGCAAATATTTCTTTCCCTACAAAAATAGCACATTTGATGCATCTTCTAACATAATCATGATTGTCTTTGAAGATAGATGGCTAATAGTATCCAGCCCTCATGATCTTAAAAGCTATAGTCCTAGGAGAGAAATGGCCACCAGAAGCTCCATCATGAAACTCAAATAAGACATCTGCGACCCTTTCTGAATCTATGCATCTTAGAAGGACACCATTGTGATCCTTTTTGAAAAGAATTTCATCTATCAGCACAAAAGGAATAGACTATAACCTGTAATACCTCCTTTTGGCTGAATCTAGGCCAGCAAGATATTGTCATGTCTTCAAATATTTGATCATATTAGGCAACCAACTAGTTGCCTTGGGTTGTTCTCCTATAGAATGCACCACCAGAGATGCATCTATGTATTCTAATTTCTTTGAACTTCCATCTTCTGCTAGATGCTTGCAAAGACCTCTTCCTCTAACCAGCTTGGTAGTCTGAACATCTATGTCATATTCCATCACCTTGGTGATCCAACCAACTCTTTTTTCATTTAGGTCAAGAAAAAATTCCTTGACACTTGGATGAGTAACCATCAAATGCACCTTGTTATGGGTCAACAAATGTTTGAATTTTTTGAGGCTCTTTACCACAGCAAGAACATGCTTTTCTACAAAAGAGTATCTTTGCTCATACTCTTCTAAACCTTTGCTGAAGAAAGCAATAGGCTGCTCCAATCCTTCAACATTTTCTTGAGTCAACATTACAGATATAGCATCATGACCCCCATAAGCATAAAGGATAAAATCTTTACTGAAATTTGGGTTTAGGAGAGCAGGAGCTTCTGTTAAGGCTTCTTTAATAGCTTGGAAGTTAAATTTCCCTTCCTTGGTCCAACTGAAGGCTGAACTCTTCTTCAACATGGCTATCAAAGGCTTGAGTAACTCTGTAATGTTAGGCAAGAATCTCCTAACAAAGTTGATCTTTCCTATGAAAGATTGGAGACTTTTCTTGTGATGTGGTAATGGTAGTTCTAAGATGGCTGCAATTCTCTCAGGATCCACTATAATTCTTTCTTTAGATACTACATATCCCAATAGTTTTCCTTCACGAACTACAAACACACATTTCTTGGGATTAAGGGATATCCCAAACTCTCTGCATCTTTCAAAAATCTGCCTCAAATGTTTGATGTGGTCTACTGCATGCTTTGAGTAGACGGTTATGTCATCCAAGTAGACCAGCACAAACCTGTACATGAGGCCCTTAAAGGCCATATCCACTACCTTTTGAAATGTGGCACCTACATTTGACAAACCAAAGGGCATCTTCTGATATGCCATGGTTCCCCACTTGGTTGTAAATGTAGTCTTATATTGATCCTCCTCTTTCACTAAGATTTGATTGTATCCTGAATAGCCATCCAACAATGAGAATCTCTCGGATCCAGAGACACATTGCAGAATTTGTTCCATAGAGGGTAGTGGATGGCGGTCTTTTAATGAGGCTCTGTTCAAATCTCTAAAATCAACACATAACCTCAGCTCTCCATTCTTTTTCCTAACAAGAACAAGGTTGGAAACCCAACTAGTATGTTTGATGGGATAGATGATGCCACTTTCTATTAGTTTGAGTACCTCCTTATGCATAAGTGGTTCAAGCTTGGGATTAACAGGCCTTTGCTTTTGCCTTACTGGTTTAGCATTAAGCTCCAATTCAATAGTGTGCTGAGAGAGGGTAGGATCAAAACACTTGAGGTCTTCATATCCCCATGCAAAAACATCACTAAATTCTCTAAATAGTTTAGTGTAAGTTTGCTTTTCTGAATTAGTGTTTACTTTTCCAAATTGCAGGCTCTTACCTGGTTCCAACTCTAATTCAGCACAATGTTCCTGTTGGACTACCAGGCCAGCTTTATTTTTCTTGACTTCATCATCCTTGTTGAAGATAGTCTCTAAGGTGACTAGACCTTTAGGCATCTTATTAGATTTAAGTTGTATCACTTGATCACCATAGTTCTATGATAACCTCTTTTGATTGTGCCTTGAAAAGATATCCTCTTCAAACAAGAACTACAAAATTTGTTCATCATTGTCAAACACTTGCCAATTAATATTATTATCTGGAATTGAAGGTCTGATAATAATCTTGATGTGTTGCTGATCTACCTCTTTTGAAATGCTATTGGGAATGTCAAACTGAGATCCAATAGCAGCTAACCTATCAACATTTTGATTTAATTTTCTAGGGATAGCAACAATATTGAAAGCATGGAAATCTTCAATTGCATCCCAAACTCTATGTTTGTATGCTTTCATGACATTATTTTTAGTTGCACTCATTCCTCTTACCTGGCTGACAACAAGTTCACTGTCACCATATACCTTTAATGCTTTAAGCCCTCTTTTTTTGGCCCATTCTAGTCCATTTACCAGACTTTCATACTCTACAGTGTTGCTGGTGTAGGAAAAACTAAATCTAAAGGTAGTGTAATACCTTTCTCCTTTTGGGGATACCAGCATAGCACCTCTGCCAGAACCGTGTCTACTTCTAGCTCCATCAAAGAAAAGCTCCCAGACTTGACTATCCTGATCATCTAAACTAGTGTATTCTTTGAGAAGGCTTGGTTCTATGGCTCCACTTTCTTGGATCAGATAACTCCCCAAACTAAAATCCCAAACAAGATTCTCTTGGATCTCTGAGGTTCTTTCATCTAGGAGAATATCGGGGATACTCTCTATTTTGGTGTTTGCTTCACTGATGGTTGGGAAATCATTGTCATCAAATATAGGACAATTAGTATTGATGGAATTGGACACATATGGCTCTATATGATGTATTGCTAAGAATTTTGATTTAATGGTGACCTTGGTACCATACCTTGTATGAAAGAGCATGTGAGACCAGTCAGAAGAAAGATAACCTCCTATCTTGGCTGTGAATTCTCTTGAGAGACATATGGAAAATAATGCAGGAAGATCTATGATATATATATATCAAGGAGAATGGAAAAATTAGGACTAGCATGGAGAATTAAACTGGTATCCTTGGCCACACCTATAGTACTGACTGAGGATCCATTAAGTTGTGTAACCTTCTTTTGGAAGGGCTCATATTTAAGTCCTAATTGATCAGCCACTTTCTTGGGCATTACAATGCTAGTAGCTCCACTATCTACCATACAATTATGCACTAAAGATTTCCCAATAATCAAAGATACGTAAAAAGGAGGTGGCTTTAAATTCCTACCTTGCATGGTATTGGCCTTGGAGTTGCTAGTTGGAGTCCCCCTTTCTTGATCAGTGTTGACCAACACTGGTTTTGCAGTTTCTTTTGTAGGTTGAAGATTTGTTGTCTCTCTCATGGCCTTCTCCAAAATTTTAGGTTGTCCTGGAATAGACAAAGAGTCCCACATAGACATGGTGACATTCACCTTCTTCATATTGTCTAAAATGTTATAAGGTGCCATAGTGTGTACTCTTTGTTGTGCTTTTGTCATGATGGGTTCTGCCTCTCTCGGAACTTGGCCTTCTTTGCTTGTGATGATAGGGGCCTCCTTGGATGTGATAGGGGTAGCTTGCTGTAGTGGCTCTATAGATGTAGTGGCCCTAGTACCAGAATCTGCTCTCTCCATGTCTTGGGCTCTTCTCTTTGCTCTTTTATAGGTAACAAAAGTAGCTTCATCGTTGACTCCACTAAAATCTGGTTGCTCCCAATTGAATAGAGCAGTCTCATTCTCTTGTGTTTCTTGTTGAGGGGCTGTCCCACTAGAAGGAGCCTCTGTTTGAGCTTGTGAAGAATTTTAAACCATTAGTGCTTGGTTCATCCATCCATTAGAACACGTAGCTTGATTGTGGGGCTGATTGCAAGGGAAACACCATTCATTATCCATGGCCATATTATTTTGACTAGGAACCATATCCCTGACTAGGTTTACAGAATTAAGAGGTGCAGGGTTATACGGTTGGAATGGCCTTTGGTTAAAGCTTTGTCTTTTCCCTTGATAGCCTCCTTGATATGGTGGCCTATTTTGTTGATAAGGCTGTCCTTGACTTTGGTATTGCTGATTAGGACTTTGGCCTTTTGATTGGAAGGGTGCCCTAATGCCTTGGTTTTGTTTCTTCAAGTTTGTGACCTCTTTTGTTAGAGTCTACAACAAGTTTGTCATTTCTTGCATACTAGTTTGCTGACTACTCTTCACCTCTTGCAACTCTTGGGAGAAATTTTCTGCAGCATGTTCTTGACCACTAGTACTAGCTTGAGGTGCTATTATTGTGGGAATAGGGGTAAATGGGGGTACTTGTGCATACAAAATGGGCTGAAGAGTAGGGAAGATAGGCATAGGAGGTCTTCTCTATATCATGCCTACTTGGATCAAATAATTTTTAGCCTTGACAGTAGTGTCAAAGGCTTGGGGTAAAGTGGTACCACCCATAGACTAGATCATGATAGAAATTTGGCTATTTAGACTTTGCAAGTAGTACAAGAAGGCATGGTCAACTGATGGCCTTACAGAGACTGGGATTCTATTCCATGTTTTAAAGAATCTACTATTATAGTCTGTCATTTGCTCTTGAGGGTCTCTCTTTATAGTTGTTAATTGCTCAACCAAAGACAAATTATCTGATTTATCCTCAAAATGTTTGCTTAATGCATCCCCTAATTCATCCCATGAAGTAATAGAACCAACAATTAAAGTTCTAAACCATTCTAGAGCCTTACCTTTTAGAGATGCTGCTAATAATTTGGTGGCCACATCTTCTTGGGTAATGTTGTGTATATTGCAGATGGTGGTCACATGTCTTATGTGCTCAAAGGCTATCATCTATCCCTCCATTGTGAAATTAGGTATACTTTTTAATGCCACCAAGGGAACATCATGATGCACTACAAAATTTAAGGGGCTCCCCTGATTGAAAGGTGCAAAGGCAAAATTTCTAGCCATTGTAGGAGGTATAACTTGAAGATTAACAACTGTATGAGCTGTATTTGCTAGACTTGAATTTCCTTCCTCTTCTAGATCTTTGGTTAGAGATCTGCCTCTTCTTTTGAAATGAAAGAGGAAAGGTCTCCTCTTTGAAGTATCAGGAGGTGTAGATTGAACTCTTCTTGCAGGAGATTCTCTCTGAGTTGACTTGCCTTTGTAGCTTCTTTTCAAGGGTAACTCTAAAAATTCAGCAGGCTTTGAGCTTCTAGTCTGAATCTTTCTCATAAACCTTAAACAAGGTTGGCCTAAATCTTTGAAACCAGTGGAGTCACCAAATATACTTGATAGAACAACCTCTAAAGGTATGTATTATGCAATCTGTATATCAGAGATGATACAATTTCAACAAATGAACTTCTTTGCTATCCCACCGGGCGTGCCAAAAATGTTATACACTAAATTTGCACCTCTGATCTCAACCTCTCATAGTCTTGATAATCCAATATAACAAGGGAATCATCTCAAGGTTGTGGGACTTTTTGCTAACCAAGATAAGACCTCCAGATTCTAGGCTAGTTCCTCTTGGATAATCACCCTGATTTGCTCTTAACAGGAAAGTAATCTTGAGGGGAAAAGGGTTAGAAGGAATGCATGGAAGGGAAATGATAGAAAGCAAATCTATCCTACCAAGTGATGCACCGAACTAGGGTTTGGATCTCAGTATAGAGGGATGAAACCAGTGACAGAAATTGGTCTAGGAGATTACAACTTCTAAATAGGCTTGCATAAGTGTTTCATGGAGGGTTCTACAAACAAAAGAGGTTGTTTAGGGAAAGAGAAAGATTCTTTCACAACAACAAAGCTCTCAGGATTAGACCTCAATCCATGACCTGCAAACAGACATTCACTCCTATAGCTCAGTGCAGGATTGAGACAAGATTGTTAGGGGCTAAAATATACCCACAAAACATCTAAATCAGATCAAACATAATAACACACATAGATATAGAAAGTAAGAGGAATTAGGGAACCTAAGATACCACTGAAAGCATTCATAAACTCAATCCAATAAGAGATAAGCCAATAGGAAAGTATAAGGATAGAAAAAACATGTCACAGAATACTTTGTAAAATCTGCATTATCAATGAGAACTTACAAAATGTGGGAAAACCAGAGAGCAGGAAGAAATGCTACAGATGGTTTTTTAAGAAAAGAGCTTCTCTTTTTTACAAAATGTTCATTCTGAGCACTACTGGCTCCAAAAAACAATATATACAACCCTACATGCCGGCCAGAAACAAAAAACTTTTTGGGCTACATAAACCTTCAATATAATAATCTAGCTCTAAAATTAGTCACCTCTGATCATAAATGCCTCTCTGCAAAATCATAGCTGATCAGATATCTTTTCTTTGTGCGCCCATCCCTGTAGATCAACAACTTTGAGCAATCTACCCCCCTGCAAGCCCACTATGTCATGAATGCATAAAATCCAATTAGATCATGAAAGGACCCAAAATGGCACCCCCTGAGAATCTCTGCAAATTCCTTAACTACAACCACCTTTGAAAATTTAGTTTTTTAGCTACCTTGCCGCTTTGCACATTATCCTCAAAAGAATGCCCATAAAAAATAGGCTGCACCACTTTTGAAATGAACTTGGTCGCATGATTGCATGAGCTAAAAGGCCTTCATGCAATCATGTGACATCCCTTTGAAAACTGCCTTGCCGCCAACAAAGTCCAGCCCCACAAGATCCACCGTCGAACTTGCCACGTGGCCCAATTGGAGCTGAAACCCTCAATCAAAAGCACCAAAGAATCCAATGGTAGTCACATGATCACATGGGATCGAAAGATCCCATGCGAGCACGTGACAGCCGTTGGATCTCATGTCTATGGGGCCACAACAACCTCTACCGATAGCACATAGAACTAGGCCTACCTCCAACTGCGCAACCATGCAAAACTTGCCAAACCTAAGCCCAGAACTGCCATGTGTCACTCCCCCATTTGGCCTAGCTACCACATGAGCAACTACCTCAGCACCCCGGCATGGACCCACAACAACCACAAGATCCCATCTAATGGTCGTCGCATGATCACATGGGATCGAAAGATCCCATGCGAGCATATGACCACCATCAGATCTCCTTGCACTTGCACCATTACAGAGACCTTGTGGCTCACCAACTGTCAAACCATGTACCACCACCATCAAAACCACTAACGGTTTGCCACATGGTCGCATGGGCTCAGAAGAGCCCATGCGATCATGTGACTAATCATAAAACATTAGTCATTGACCGCAAATTGCCATCCTGCAGACTGCCTACCGCTTGTCGGATGATCTCATATGGCCAGGAAGGCCTATGCAATCATGCAACAATAGTAACCTGTGACCCCTGCCTTCAATGCCATCGGCAATGAAACCACCGTAACCATAGGTGGTTAGTCATGGTTAAGGCTTGCTGCGTCGGAAGGAAGATCGATGGCTGTCGTTAACCTTTGCAAGTGGAGAATGGGCCCACTGATAGGTGTCATCAAGTAACATGATTGGAAGGGCAAGGAATATTCCTTGCAATCATGTGACAACCACAAGTTTTGAGGAAAGCCCGCCATCGGGCCCATAGGTCAGAGTTGTGTGCTTAAAGAAAATAAGCCACCTTGCTCGAAATGTGGACTAACTGAGAACCCAATCCGACCATTGTCACATGATTGCAAGGGCAAGGAATATTCCTTGTGAACATGCGACAACTGCAAGATTTATATTGCACTTGCACGACTATGAGGAACTAGGACTCACCTATCAGAGTTGTGTGCTTAGGGTCAAAACACAGAGGGTGTCAAAAACACACCAAACTTTTAGAGCCGAGAGGTAAAAAAACACATTGTGTTTTTGGACAAAAAGTAGAAAACATCCTGAGACTGCAAAGAGGAGGTTGAAAATACATTGGGTTTTTGACACTTTGAGCGTTTCACTTAGTAAAACAGGACTGTGGCCGAAAATGAAATACAAGGAATTTTTGGGCAACAGGAAAATGAAAGTATAAAGGTAAATTATGTCTAAAATATTTTAACTGCAACAAGATTGGTCATGTTGCATCTAGGTGTCCTAATAATTATAGGAATGATAAGAAGGACAAGGAGAATTTATACCAAAGGTTTAGAGACTACAAGGATAAATGAAAGAAGTCATGCTATCTAGCCAAGGAAGGAATAACCAACAATGAATCTAATGACACAAAAGATTGTAAGGAAGTGGTTTATGTTGTTATGAAGGATGATTCAGAAGAAGACAGGTATGGGGATGAAAAAGACCTTATTTCTCAAGTTAATACAATTGACCCATAGATTATTGATAGTGGTTGTTCACATCACATGATTGGTGACATTAATAAGTTTGAAAACTTAGAAGAATGTGATGGAGGATTTGTTAGATTTGGAAATGATGCTCCATGTTATGTAAAAGGAAATGGATCCATTATACTGAATGAAAAGATTAAATGTGATAATGCTTACTGGGTTCAAGGACTAAATTATAATTTTTTGAGTGTTACACAACTAAATAATATAGGTCGCCGACTAGAATTGAAGAATAGAAAAGTGAAGATTTATGATGTTGCTAGAGATTTGATTGGAACCAGTGAACAATCTAAAGGTAACTTATTTTATCTGAGTTCTAATGGAAATGTGTGTTTGTTTACAAGAAGTGAAGATGCTTGGTTATGGCATAAAAGACTCTACCATGTAAATTTTGATAACATGATCAAGGTTAGTAAGGAGAAAAGAGCTAGAGGTCTATCAAGATTGAGAAAGCTTGATAAATTTATGTGTAAGGAATGTTAGATTGGAAACTTGTAAAAATATAGTTTTTCAAGAAATTATTACTCATCTAATGTTATATTGGAATTAGTTCATACTGATCTTTGTGGCCCTATGAGAGTACAAATCTATTATGGTGATTGATATTTCATTTTGTTTGTTGATGACTACTCAAGGATGATGTCTGTAATGTTTCTAAAAGGAAGTTCTGATGCATTCCACATGTTTAAATGGTATAAGGAAAGAGTTGAGAAGGAAATATGTAAGAAACTAAAATATTTAAGATTAGATAGAGGAGGTGAATTTATCTCTGATGAATTTACTATCTTCTGCAATGAGAATAGAATCAAAAGACAAGTCTCTGCACCGATAAATCCACAAAAAAATGACATAGCTAAAGAAGGAATAGATCAATAGTTGATTGTGCTAGAACATTGTTGATTGAGAATGAGGTTGTGCAAACCTACTGGAGAGAAGCCATTAGTACTTTTTTTTACACCCTCAACTGAGTACAACTAAAGAAAGGTACAAATAAAACTCCTTATGAACTCTAGTATGGGCATACACCTAATGTTAGCTACTTTAAAATCTTTGGAAGTAGGTGTTACATTCTGAAAGATGCTAGGAATGGAAATTTTGATTCTAAAGGAGAATAAGGTATATTCCTAGGTTACTCCATAAAGAGAAAAGCTTATAAATGTCTGAATAAGGCCACTAAAAAAATTGTGGAAAGTGAAAATATAAGGATTGATGAGTTTGTAGATAAGAATGAAGGAGATAGAAAAAAGGAACCAAAAGATTATCAAAGATTTGTGTATGTACAGGAAGGATTTTTTGGTACTTTAACTAAGCTACAAGAAGAAATTGAGGAACTAGTTGATCCCCCATCGACAGAAGAAAATGCCGAAGAATAGAGAACCGAGCTAGTACTAGAAAAGTATGTCAGAAGGAACTAGTCACCGACTCAAATAATTGGAGATAAGAATGCAAAAGTCATGAAAATAAGTAAGTTGAGAGACAATGCATGTTTGATTTCTGAATTTGAGACTAGATTAGTCAAGGATGTACTTGAAAATGAAGATTGGATTAATGCAATGAAAGAAGAGATTGATCTGATTGAAAATAAAATATTTGGTCACTGGTACCAAGACCTAAGGATAAGAATGGTATTGGTACAAAGTTGATTTTCAAAAATAAACTAAATGAAAATGGAGATGTGATAAGGAACAAAGCTAGAATTATATGCAAAGGATATGCATAGGAAGAATGTATTGACTTGATAACTTACAATTGATTGAATATCTTGAAGGAAAATTTGACAAGTGAAAGATAGTGATTGATGATCACCAAGCTACCAAAGTGTATGTAAGACAACTAACCAGTTAATGTAATGTCATTGATGTCAACTAGTTTTGATTGTACTTATCTTGATGGTTACAAACATCTAAAGAAGGAAAATGTTAAAAGAATGAGATATCTACATAAAGATGAGATGGATAAGAAAGATATGGATATGGTATACTTTGAGTAACTTATTGATGAGTCTATGGCATTATTTTGATGACCTTATTGTATTACATGATTCTATTATGTATTGAAGATCAGGACTGAAAAAGTTTATGTGGTTGGTAAATAAATATTTTTTTATACACAAAGCAAGTGTAGTGTATACCGAGTATAGTATTAACTGAGTAGGTAATCACTGATGCATTCTGGTATTGACCAAGTGAAAGAAATAAATGGAGTTTATAAAAACTAACTGAAAATGATGAGCTAGATAATTTCTTATGATTCTAAGGTAGAAGATAATGTTTGTTATGATAATCAGATGAATGAAAAAATTGAAAGATGATCAAATAAAGGAGAATGAAATGTGTTAATGACACAACTTGTTAGAAAGTAAAGACCACCAAGATAACTAAGAGTGGGGGCGTGAATCAGTTATCTGACAATTAAACCATTTATCAACATAAACTTCAATATCAACTTCAATAGCTTTAAACCATATAATTAATGCAGCAACCAACCATAGAAAGATAATCATACACAATGACACAATAACACAAGATATGTTAATTAGGGAACCTCTTGATCAAAGAGTAAACCCCGGTGGGCATGATGCCCACAAAATGATGCACTAATATGAAAGTTCCTTGTTAGAGGATGGACCCTATTAGGAGTCTTATGAAATACATTCAGTACATATGAATCTTTGTTAGGAGATTTTGAATCCCTATTAAAAGATTCTAACTCTGTTAGGAGTTATGGAAGACAGAAGGACCCACTGCCCAAACAGCTTCAAGGCAAGATCTCTAAACTCACTGTCCAATAGATCTTAGGATTATTCAATAGAATAATATGAAATATGTTACCTCCTTCAAACTATGCCAAAACTACACTCTCTGCTGCACAAGATCACAAATCCAGATCTCTGTACTTCGCAAGTCTTCCTTCATCACTGAATTAGCTCTTTTCTTCACTTCATGCATAAATTTGCAACACAACTTTCAAAACTTCATCTCACAACTATTACAATCCACTCACATAACAAGGAAAACATTCCTTCCTTTATACCACACTTAAATAATTACAAATGAGTCAGCATGCAAATACAAAATAATAATTTCAACACGCTACATCAAAATTACATAAAACTGTCAGCTTCTAGATACAATAACTTTCCAATCATGTGACCTCAAAGTTTTCACTATGAACCATGTCACCACCAATGAGTCTCAAACTTCCCTTTAACTACATAGAATCATATTTCATCCCGGTTAGGAGATATCCTCCGATTACCAAAATTGCTACATAGGAACACTGCCAGAATACTGCTTCCACCAAAATGCTTATAACTTTCATGAATAAATGAATTTCTTTTTGCACTCTTAACCATAGGCTAATAAAACAACAAAGAAAATACCATCAATTGTGCATAACTCAATCTACAATATAACATGTGCACAAAACAAAACTGTGCCTGCTTCTCTGCTAAACTCTAGAATATCACTGTGTTGACATCAATGACAATCATAGTCATGAATGCAACAACCACTGCTATAGAATGACTTCCAAGGATTTAGCATTCATTCCTAACACAACTACTGAGGAAGGTTAAAGCAGAAAAATGAATGGTGAAGACTAAGATGCAAAACCTATGGATAAGAAGAAAACAATGTATGATGTCTATATAAGGAGACATGAGATTCATTATTGAGTTTTGGATTATTAATGCTATAGGATAATTCACATGAAAAGGATTGATTTCATGAAACACTGATCAAATTGGTTGAAGAAAAAATTGAGCAAAACTACAGACAACACTGAGTGTTAGATAAAGTATATACCAAGCAAAACTAAGTTGGAGGAAATGAAGATATTGAATTCATTATTGATCAGAGGTATTTTGAGCTTAGTATAGGTCTAAAAATCTATAAATCAAAGTTTTATTTGAATCAAATCATTACTGTACCAGTTTAACCATTTATATAGATAAATCTCTTAACTAGGTGAGACTTAACAATCTTTATATTTCAATATGATATTAATGAATGTTGATTGTTTTCTTGTTGACCCCATAGTGAATATTTGAACAAAGGAGAACTATTAGTGATAAATCCTATAACTAGGTCACACCTCATAGTGTGTTTTGTAACCTTTAATAGGGTTGGATCCTAACTGAGCTCACTTCAGAAGAGTGAATTATTTTGGGTTAGCGGTCCTAGGTGGTTTTTCCCCTAATAGGGTTTCCATGTAAAAATCTATGTGTTATATGTGTATGATGTATTGAATTGTTATTTTACTTTATACATTTCTATAACTAGATAGATCAGTGAATACAATATTTAATTTACTGGTAATCGATTGATGAAGAGAAAGAAACAGTTGATATCTTATCGAGTTGATTATTTGATTGAAAATTTTTAATATATACATCTGGGATCTTTAGGATTATAGGATAACTAGACTTAACTAATTCACGCCCCCTCTCAGTTATCTAGAAATTGGTATAAGGGCATAGAGTGCTTGGAAAGAAAAGTTTGAAGGACTTAAGATAAAGATTAAAAGATGTATAAGAGAGAGGTTCCAAAGTTGAACAAAGATAACTTCTCAACATGGAAAAGCATAATGAGATTACATCTATCTGGAATTGGAGAATCTGCAATATACTACTTGGATAATGAATTCATACAGCCTACTGGACCTTTCACTATTGATCATATGAGAGATATACATGACCACAATATCTCAATGATAGAGATTTCTACTTCCTTATCAGATGCCAAATTTGAAGATGTCAAGACATGTATTTATGCTATTAGAGTATCTACAATTCATGAAATGAGATCAGCTCCAGGTAATCATATTACACTTGATAGTCTAATCGGTAGACTATTTTTGAGTTGAGTAACTTTGATAACAACATTTTTCCTAATGTTGAGTCTGCATTTATTTCATCCTTGAAAATTGGTAAATCAAACAGTAAACATATGATAAGAAATAAGAGTGATAGTGAAAGTGATGAGGATGAACTTGATGAGCTTCAAGAATTAATGGCTATAAGACTGTAGAAAGGTAAAGAGAGATATAAAGGAAAATTTCCTTTGGTTTGTTTTAATTCTAAATAAATTAGATACACTATAGCTAGATGTCCTAATAGGAAACAAGATGATAAAGACAATGATAGATCCGGTGAAAGGAAATTTGAAAAGAGAGATAATTGAGAACATAGAGGCAACCGATAGTATGATAGAAGAAGTAATCAAGATTATAAAGATAAAGGAAAGAAGGAATGTTACCTTGTTGAAGATGAGGATGATCAATAATCTGACACTGACAATGATGAAGACATTGAGGTGGTATTCGTAGCTTTGAGAGTAGATTCAAAAGAAGAAGAAAGGTATGTTGAAACAACACTTATTTCTAAAGTTAGAAAGATTGACACTTGGATTATTGATAGTAGATGTACACATCATATGACTAGCGATGAAGATAAATTTGAATACCTTGAACATTATAATGGTGGATTTGTTAAAATTTTAAATGATACACCTTGTCTAGTAAAAGGAAAAGGATCTATATTGTTGAACAATAAGATCAGATGTGAAAATTCACATTGGGTGATGGGACTTAATGTTAGGAATAACAGTCCACTAACATAACTGAGAGGGGGGGGGTCAATCAGTTGTGGGAGAGATTATTTAAAAGTTGAATAGTAGTTACACTAAATCAAATGAACACAATAAATGCCAACACAACAACACAATATTTTGTTGTCGAGGAAACCCTGTTAAAGGTAAAACCCCAGTGGGAATTAGCACCTACAAATTATGTACAGAGAGTATTGTATCCCTGTTAAAAGATCTAGCCCTGCTAGGAGCTATTTAAAAGATTATAGTACATAGTCCTTGTTAAAGGACATACCCTATTAGGAGTAAAAAAAAAGAGTAGGCTCACTGCCTAGGCTCAATTTCCAAAGAAGGTTATGTCCACCTCCAAAAATCATTGTTCACAAAATAAGTGTATGTAAGGAAATACATAATCCTTGTGAGCTGTCTAATAGAAACTGGCTTTTCTTGATCAATTCCAAAGAAGTATAAAATATCCTCTGCTCTACATCCAACAAATACAAGCTCATAACTTCCACACTCCTCTTTTCATCTCACTTTCATACTACACATCTTTTCAAAAGAAAAGATCTTACATAAATACCCTATTAAAAATAAATGATCAGGTCATCCAATTAGGTTTTCCTAATATACAAATAATTACATAACCTCTTTGTAAGATACACAAAGTATCTATAACAAGTATAGAACAATTACATTTCAACAATTAAGGTGTGACATTCATAATTCATGTTCTCTATTCAAAATACACGCTACAATTCTGAAGTCAGCCCCAAATACATCTCCTCTAGAACATGCACCACCACTAATGTTTCCATGCTTCCCATGACTTTCTAAGATCATAGAACAATCCTTAATACATTTTTTTATCACATTCCTTAAGCTCGCATATACTGAATCCATATCGCTTGTAAGATATATTCAAAATTCAGAGACTTACTCTGTCAACTTCCACTATCACAATCCAGTAATCAGTCTTCACTAAATTCTATGTAACTCAGCCAATATAAATTATTATGACATGTGATATTGGATATATGATCACAATGATTTCTTGTACACAAATCTGTGTTCTCTCATTCTGAATCAACCGTACATTATCTGTATACTTTAATAACTAGTTTGTTTTCTTCATAGAAACATATGTTGACATTAGTGACAAAACATGAATGACAATAGTATTGATTCAAACAACACTCAACAAGATAATGTAGTGATTAAACATATTAAATGTATAAAAAATATCTAACAATCTCCCCCTTTGGCATTGATGGCAACATATGAGAAAATGCATCAACCCAAATAAAAAATACTCTCTCAATACAACTTTCTCAAAATAGTGAACTCTTCTCCATAGTATTTCTCCCCATACAATAGGGATTTTCTCATAGTATCCTTCCCCCTTTGAAAAAAATTGAAAAGGGTACCATAAGTTATCAACTATTTTTTGTTTAGACTTTATCAACCAGGTGCTGAATCACCCACATGTATTTTGTAGGTTTCCAATGATCACTCCCCTTGAGGAGTAGATCCATACATCAAGTCTAGAAAATAATAGAGATCTGAATACCTCTAGAGTGATGCATCCCTGTAGCATTTAATTATCACTAGGAGGGGCTTTCACCCCAATCATACCTTTGAGATACTCAAAGGCATCTTTTGGAAATGGATTTGTAAAGATGTCTTCTATTTGTTCTTTTGTGCTAATTTATTCCAACCTTATTTCTTTCTCTGCTACCTTGTCTCTCAAAAAGTGATACTTAATAGAAATATGCTTAGTTTTAGAATGCATCAAATGATTCTTTGACATATTCACTGTACTAGTGTTATCACAATGGATAACCACTAGTTCAACCAAATTTATTCCAATATCTTTCAACATTTGTTTCATCCAGATGATTTGAGTGCAATTAATAATAGCAACAACATACTCAGATTTAATAGTAGATTGAGCTATACAATATTTCTTTTTACTTAACCATGAAACCAACCTTTTACCAAGAAAAAATGTACCTCCACTAGTACTCTTCCTGTCATCAGTGTTCCTTTCCCAATCAGCATCAGCATAAGAATGTAGTTCAAAGTCATCATTTTTATCATACCATAATCCATATTCCATTGTTCCTTCCAGGTATCTAAATATCCTTTTTATAGAAGCATGTGTGTCTCTTTAGGACCTATTTGATATCTAGCCACAATTCCAACAACATTAGAAATATTTGGTCTGGAGTGAGTTAGATATTGTAATCCTCCAATCATTGATCTATACTTAGTCTAAAAAATACTCTTGGTCTCATTAGTATTTTTCATTTTATGGCCAATCACCATGGGTGTACCAATAGGTTTACAGTTTTCCATTCCAAAAAAATTCAGCATTTCTTTAAGATATTTAGTTTGAGAAATAAAAATACCATTCTTGCTCTAATTTATTTGTAGTCCAAGAAATAATTTCATCTCACCTATCATGGACATCTCAAATTCATTCTCCATTTATTTAGAAAAATTCTTACACATCTCATCATTGCCTCCAAAAATAATATCATCAACAAAAAATTCTATTATCAAAATTCCATCTTGACTAGTTCTTAAATACAAGTTACTGTCAACATTACCTTTTCTAAATCCAAGGCAAAGTAAGTACTTGTCTAACCTTTCATACCAAGCCCTTGGTGCTTTCTTCAATCCATACAATGTCTTCTTTAATTTAGAAACCATGTCTTCATCTTATGTTAGATTAAATCCATCAAGTTGTTCTATGTATACCTCTTCTTCAAGATCCCCATTCAAAAATGCAAATTTTACATCCATCTGATATAACTTGAAGTCTTTATGTCCAGCATAGGCTAGAAATAGTCTCATAGCTTCTAACCTAGAAATGGGATCAAATGTCTCTTCAAAATGTATGCCTTCTTGTTGTGAATAGCCTTTTCATACTAATCTTGCTTTGTTTCTTACAACAATTCCTTCTTCATTCATTTTGTTTTTGAAGACCCACTTAGTTCCTATTACATTTTTGTCTTTATGTCTAGGACCCAATTCCAGAGTGTTATTTTTCTTTATCTTATCCACTTCTTCTTGCGTATCTTTGATCCAAGATTCATCTCTACAAGCTTCATCAGAAGTCTTTGGTTGAACTTGAGAAATCAAACAAATTTCTTCCCTTGTCTTTGATCCAGTCATTATTCCTTGACTTGCGTTACCAATAATTTTATTTTTAGGATGATTTTTCTTAACATACATCAGAGTCTTAGGAATCTCAGTAGATTCATTTGTGTCATCATCAAGTATCTCATTTTCACATTCAATCTCAACATGTTCTTCTTCTTCTGTAGTAGCGACCTCCTTGATCTCTGTATTTTGATTACAATCATACATTCTCTCTTGTATATGAAACTCTTCATATATCTTCACATTGTTATTGTCCATCATCTTTCTCAATCTTAGGTTAAAAAATTTGTAATATTTTCTTTTAGTAGAATAACCAAGAAAATACCTTCATCACTTCTAGCATCAAATTTTCCTATCTCATCATCTCTTTTGATATAGCATTTGCTTCCAAATATTATGAAATATTTTACAGTAGGAGTGTGATTAAACCAAAATTCATAAGGAGTCTTATTTGTACCTTCTCTAATTTGAATTATGTTCAATGTTTATACTGTTATCCCAACAACTTTCCTCCAATGTATATGAGATGCATTTCCTTCTAGCAACATTGTCCTAGTAGCATCCAATATTGTTCTGTTTCTTCGCTCTGCTATCCCATTTTGTTGTGGATTCCTAGGAGTAGATGTCTTCCTATGTATTCCATGCTCTTCACAATATGAATTGAATAGATTTGAAGTAAACTCTCCATCTCTATCTGATCTCAAACATTTTATCTTTAAGCCCGATTCATTTTATAATTTTTCTTTGAATAACTTGAATTTGTCAAATGCTTCTGATTTCTCTTTCAAGTAAGTGATCCACATCATTCTAGAAAATTCATTAACAAAAAGTATAAATTACCTTTCACCATAGTATGATCTTGTCCTTGTAGGTTCACATAGGTCTATTTGTATCAGATCCAACTTTCCTTTTACTGTATATTATTTACTTTTATAACTGCTTCTAGTCTGCTTCCCCATAATACGCTCTCTACACATAGTGTTAGATGGTTTTACAATTTTAGGTAGGTCTCTCACTGCATTAGTCAAGCTTGCCTTCACAATATTATCAAAATTAACATGAAAAAACCTTTTGTGCCATAACCAACTAGCATCTATCTTTGTAACAAAACAAGAATCTTCTAATGTGTTTAACTCAAATACATTACCTCTAGATTTAGTAGTATTTGCAATCAAATTTCCTATCTTACTTTTGATAAAACATTTCCCATCAATTAATTTCAATTGATACCCTTTGTCCATTAGCTATCCAACACTCAACAAGTTATGCTTAAGTCCATCAACAAGTAGTACATTATCACTATTAGTCTTTCCATACAAAGAAATAGATCCTACTCCTATGATAGGCTTAGGAACATTATCTCCAAATATTACAACACCACCATCATACTTATTTAGTTTAACTAACCTTTTTTTAATCTCCAGTCATATGATGTGAGAAATTGCTATCTATAACCCATTCAAATTTCTTATTAACATGTGATACTAAAGATTTTCCCTCATGTAATGATTTTTCATCTTTGATAGCAAGAAATCCAATCTCCTCATCATAAAAACCACCATTAGAAATACCTTCACTAGCATATTAACAGTCCTTTTCTTTTGAATACTTAGGTTTGAAAAACTTAGGTTTGTGTTTAGGAACTCTTGTAGGACATCTAGATGCAAAGTGACCTAGCTTATTGTATGAAAAACATTTCAAAGGTAAGTTTCCTTCAAATTTACCCTTACCTCTCTTTTCTCTTCTAGCAATCAGGGCAAAAATTTCATCTAGCTTTCTTTCTTCTTCTTGTATCTATTCCCATTCATCAACATGATCACCAAGCTCTTCTTTTATATTATCACTGCTGGTGCTCTCTATTCTAGATAATGTCTTTTTGTGTGTAGATGCCTTAAATGCCATTTAAAATTTAGGTAAAGAATCTCCCATCTCTATAGCTTCAAAGGTAGTTATCTTTGCAATCAACTTCTCTTTGCTAAAGTTTGTATTCAAAGGTATAATCTCTTCTGTAGCCCAAACTTTGATCTTGTAGACATGTGTCAATGACCTGAGGATCTTTGCAATGACTTCTTCCTCTTCATAAGTGCCTCTAGATTTATAATTCAAATCAAAACCTTTGTAACTCTCTATACATAAGCCCTAATGTTTTCATCATCTTTCATTTTCAACTTCTCCATCCTTTTTTTACAGTTCTGTAACTTTTCTTTCTTAGTAAACTTGTCTCCTTCATACAATGCTTCTAATCTTATCCAAATTTTGTGTGTTGATTCCAGATCTTTCACCTCAATAAATTCTCCTTCAAAGAGTGCATTGATCAATGCTTCCCTTGGGACCATGTTATATGAAAATGTTTTTTTTTCTTCGTTAGTAGATTTATCTAATTCATCCTCAAACTTCATGATTACCTCATTCTTTGTGATCATCCAATAGTCGATACCCAAACATAGCAAATGATTTTGCATCTTGTTCTTCCAACTGTCAAAGTTTTCAGGATCAAATTTTGGACTATCCTTCCTATAGAATTCCATCTCCAAGATCACCTCAACCTGTTAAGCTTTCTCTCTAAGGACCATGAGCTCTAACACCAATTATTAGGAATAACAGTGCACTAACACAACTGAGAGGGGGGGGGGTGAATCAGTTGTGAAAGATATTATTTAAACTTTGAATAGTAGTTACACCAAATAAAATGAACACAGTAAATGCCAACACAATAACACAATGTTTTTTTGTTGAGGAAACCCTATTAAAGGTAAAACCCTAGTGGGAATTAGCACCCACAAATGATGTATTGAGAGTATTATATCCCTGTTAAAAGATCTATCCTTGTTAGGAGCTTATTAAAATATTATAGTACACAGTCTCTGTAAAAGGAAAGACCCTATTAGGATTCAAAGAAAACACTAGGCTCACTTCCCAAAGAAGGTTATGTCCACCTCGAGAAATCATTATTTACAAAACAAGTGTTTGTAAGAAAATACACAATCCTTGTGAACTATCTGATAGAAATTGTCTTTTCTTGATTAGTTCCAATGAAGTATAAACTATCCTCTACTCTACATATAGAAGATACAAGCTCATAGCTTCCACACTCCTCTTTTCATCTTACTTTCATACTACACATCTTTTCAAAAGAAAATATCTTACATATATACCCTACTACAAATAAATGATCAGGTCAGCATATTAGGATTTCCTAATATACAAATAATTACATAACCTCTTTCTAAGATACACATGGTATCTATAACAAGTATACAACAATGACATTTAAATAATTAAGGTCCAACATCTGTAATTCAGGCTTGCTATTCATAATACATGCTACAATTCTGAAGTAGGCCCCAAATAGGTCTCCTCTAGAACATGTGTTACCACTAACATCGTCATTCTTCCCATGATTTTCTAAGATCATAGAACACTCCTTAATACATTATTTGACAATCCTTAAGCTCGCATATACTGAATCCATATCACTTGTAAGCTATTTTCAAAACTTGGATACTTACTCTATCTGTAATGCCCACTCTAGTATCTGCAAATTTTGGATTGATATGATTATTACTTGGTGATTTGGATTTTATGTTTGGACTATGATTATTACCTAGTTATCATTTTATGATGAGACATTTGAGAACATCTATATATTTGATTAATATAGTTTACTTAGAGATATTAAATGATTTATCATTTAATGATGAATGTTTAGAAATGAACTATTTGTGGAATGTTTTATACTTAATTTATATTATGATGTTTCCAATGGATCTAACCCTACTAACCCTATTATGTTTTGATGATTGCATTGATGAGTGTTTTTGTAGGATGAGGAGAGGTAGTTGTAGTTACTCCTATGGGAGATCCACACAATGTCACACTCTTGCTCCTTTCTTTCCACTATCTATTTATATATATGTATGCATGTTGGTTGGTAATGCAGGATGCAGGTACCAGGAGTCATTGACTCCACCTGGCTACACAGGTCTGAGCGTGTCTTCAAAATTCTTGAATTTTTTTTGTGTGGATATTTTACCAAGCTACTCTCAAGGCTACCCTTGGACTTAGGTTTCTGTTAGGAGGTTACCCTGGTTGGGGAATGTTAATACAATTTTATAATGTTGTCTTGTGGTTTATGTTTTAATATTGTCTTGTGATTTATGATGTTGGTTTGATTTTGGTATAAAGTGTAGGTATTATAGACTTATTTAATATCTAGATTATTATTAATAGTATGATATATATGAATGTGTATATGTGAGTGCACACACATATACCCGTACATATATAAATAATATTATTTGTGTGTTTTAATTTCTTCCGTGAAAAGTATTTTTAATGTTTAATAACGTATATTAAATAAAAGTAAAACAATAAAAATAAGAGATAATAAAAATAGCTCTTTTTGGTAAACTAGCTATCTAGAGGAGTTGAACTTGAGACCTCCTAGAAGTCAGACTAGTTGGATTCCAATTGTGTTATGTCTTTTTCTTGAGAGCATTATGTTTACTATAACTAATATAGGGTTTTTAGAAGGGTATTTTAATTAAAATGATTAAATGATTTATTATTGTTTACGAGAAGTTTTGGTTAAGTATTTCAACCAACTATGGAAGTTGAAGAAGTTTCTTCCCATAAAGAAACTCTTCCAACCATATAGTTGGGGCATAAATTTATGGGATTTGGGAGATTTGAGTTAGAGTTTTTGGAGGAAATTTTTTGAGTTTCTGCAAAGTATCATTCTAGAAGTCATTTGGGGAGATTTTGGTTCTGTATTTATTGGCTGTCATCTTTCTATAAGTGCATTTGAGAGTTGTCTGAGGAAGGAGGAGAGGATTTATTGCTGAAGAATACTCTACCCAGGACACTACCTTCTCACTCAAACCTTGGAGGATTTGCAGAGGGTGCTCCAACCATTGTGAAGTTTCTCCGTAGGACTCCAAGTAGGACCTGGATCCAGAAATTTATATTTCTTCCTATTTGACTCTATGTGTGTTTTTGGAATCATTCATATGTTTTTTTTATATTAATTTAATGATAGGATGATATAGATTGTATTTAGTTGTATTAAAATTATTACTACTAGGAAGATATGATGTGTATTGTGTTAATGGAATTGCTAAATTCCTTCCTGGGAGTCCATGAATGTTTTTATTTATGTATTTTTGTGTATTTTTATGTGTTCTATTGGTTTAGGAAGAATTAGGAAGGTTTAGGGAAGATTAGAGTGGTTTAGGAAGAAGTACAGTGAGTTTTATTTCCATGGCTTTTGCAGATTTAAGTTTGTATTTTCAATTTTGATTACTTGTATTTATTTCTGAGTGTAATGGTTTGTTGAGGAGGTGTTTTGGATGTGGTTCTAAGGTACCTAAATTAGGTATAACTTAGGGAACCTTCCCCAAGCACTCTCTACACTTTAAATTCTCATTTTGGAGCAAATCTAGATAAGTTTTTGACAGTCCTCATATCATTAAAGAACCCTGATCCTGTTTACTCATATGATTCAGGAAGTATGCTCATATGGGAATTTGAGGATGCTCGTATGGCCTTATGAGAATAATTTTATGGGCTTTAGGGGGTCCTAGGGTTTCCATTTGCCAAATTTTTGACTTGGGATTGGTCATATGGCTTGTACAATTGTTCCTTATGATTCAGCTACAATTTGTATCACTTGTGTATATCATTCACTTGTTTTGTAGATGTTATTATGTGTTACTTATGATGTTCAGTACTTTTCTTATGCTTGTATTCTTATTATGAGGCCAGGAGTTAAGATACAGATTCTAGATTTTGGGGATTTTTAAAAAATTCTAGACTTAGCCAAATTTTAGGTAGATGATGGTTTCCTAGAACTGAAAAAATTGAACCATTTGAGATGCACCTTGGTTTCTTGGTTTTTGATGTGGGTAGGGGACTAGGTACCCTAGGTGAGTGGCTCACCATAGGTGATGGAACCCTAAAGTGGTTTCCATAGAATCCTATAGGTGGGTTAGTAAAAAGTGATAACCTAATAATGAATTTGGGAAAGAGGAGATTCAAAAGATAATGAAAGACACATAATAAAGTCCACATAGTCCTGTTGGAGTACCAAGACCATAGATAACTTCCAGGATGGATCCCTATTCAAAAAGGAGGGATCAAGGTTATGTGGTTGCCAGGGTGATTCCCAACATATAGGATATGTGATGATGCTCACCTAGAGAGTATTCTATAAACCTAGCTTATGTGTATGGTTAAGTGATATCTTGTTATGTCTTGTATTTTTTTCCAGCCATGTTTTGTTAAGCCTTAGATTTCTTAGGGCCTTGTGAGTATCTTGGTTCTATCTCCTAGCATGGGGGGTGGAACTTCATTAGTTTCACATGGTTTGGTAGAAAATATCTTTTGAAGTACTATTCATGGTTCATGACTTGGATGCTTTTAGTTTCATGTGATGATAAAGATCTTTCTACTTTGTATCATGTATTATTGGAAGAGAAGATGTAAAGATATCGATGTAAAGCCTTCAAGCATTTTCATGTACTTATTATTGTATTTGAAAAATAACAAGGCAATGTAATCAGGGAGGGATAGTTCTGGGGGTTTTTAAGGGATATTATTTGAAAGTTTCAAAGTTGAAATGAAAAATTTAATGTTGATTTATCTCCTCTATCTCTCCAATGTTGAAATGATAAGAAATGTTTTCTATGTAAAGGTTTAATGTGAATTGTAAAGGAAGCTATGCAAGGTGTAGGAAAAAGGAATGGAAGTGAGTTAGGAAGTAAAAGATATAGTTAGGAATGAAATATTACTCTCTCTCTCTCTCTCTCTCTTATTCTGAAATACAAAAGTAAAAGAAAGAAATGGAATTCATTTTAATTAATTTATGAAATACAATGCTTAATGTTGGTAAATGAATTTGAATAGGGGACCTTAAGGAATGTACTTGCGAATGTAATAATAAAATGATATAATGTTAGAAAAAAATTATTAATTGTAATTTTAGGTTAAAAGACCTAATTCCTTATGGGTTCCCCATCAGGGACATTACATTTGGTATCAGAGCCCTAGTTGCTACACTGAGATCTCAGGGTCTATTTACGTTTAAAACTCAAACTCTTCAACATATTGAATAATCCTTTTATACTAGAACCTAAAACTTATGTTGCACCACTCTTCCAGGATGCCTCCCATTACCCATGGAAGAGATAAGGATAGAGTTCAAGAATCTTCCTTGAGATATCACCCAAAGATTTCCCATGGGGAATATGAGGGATAACGTGGTCAAGACAATCATAGAAATGAGAGTCAAAGTAATGACTCAGAAGGATCCCAACTTACACAACTTCTGCAAAAAAAATTTCATAGACTCGACAACCTTGAAAATAGAGTCAACTTTGAAGAAGGAAACCAAGCTCAACACCAAGATATGGAAATGGATAGAATCCCTAGGAGAAGGCAAGCTATGCAAGAATCAGAGGACATGGATACCACTCACATGAGGGACTTTCTCAAGGTCAAGATACCCCTTTTTTATGGAAACAAAGGGGGATCTACAATAGAAACTTGGTTTTTTGACCTTGAGAGGTGTTTCTCTATGCACCCTTTTAGTAGCAATGTCAAGGATAAGTGTGCTATTATGAATTTGAGAAAGTTTGCATCTACTTGGTGGCACATGGAAGAAGAAAAAATCCAAGTCACTATTAAAACTATTTCTTGGGAATTGTTCCTAGAAAGATTTAAGGATTGATTCACATCTAATAAGTGGAGATAGGGAAGAGCAGAAGAAATTCACCACCTAAGACAAGAAAACATGTTGGTGGAAGATTATGAAAGAAAATTCTATGAACTTAAGCCTTTCGTAGGCTATAGAGATGATGAACCTATTCTTGTCCAAAATTTCATCAGAGGTTTGAATGAAGGAATATAAGGGGATGTGGTAGTTTTAGAACCCAAGAATCTCTGGGATGCCATCACTAAGGCATACCTAGTTGAAAGAAAGGTTAAAGGAAAAGGTGGCTATTCTAGTGGCCAAAATTTCAATGTGGGATTAGGTTCTAAAGGAAACTTTGAGTAAGGGAATTCCAATTCCAAGAACCAATAATCATCTTTCAAAGGTGGAAAAAACTTCCCTAAGAAGAGATTCTAGAATAACAACCAAAGCAAAGGGATGTTTTGACAACCCCAAAACCAAGGCAATTATTAGACTCAACAAAGGTTTCCTCCACAATCCCAAAATTCTCAAAATGTCAATAAAGGAGGTTATCAACAATCCAGTGTACCTCCTACAAATAACTTTGGTAAGAATAATGGGCATTATTCTTGCGGGAAACAAGGACACATTGCAATTTTCTCCCCTCAATGCATAAATTTCACCAATTAGAATCAAGTATTTTCAGAACCAACATTGGGATATGTTGTCTAGTCTCATAGAGTGTTTTCAATAGTTGACCATGGATAGGTTGATCATTAGAAAATGATCATTGAGACTTCAGGTTCGTTGAAGGGTAAAAATATTTCTATTCTATTTGACTCAGGAGAAATCGACTCCTTCATCTCTCCTTCTTTGATAGAAAAGTGTGGGCTAGCTGTAGTAGGGAAAGGAGTTAAGTGGCAGGTAGAGCTAGCCCCAGGGGCTAAAATGACCATGGATTTGTGTGTTCAAGATTTCAACTTGGGATTAGGACCTTTCTCTACCAATGTTGATCTTTGAGTTATTCCTCTTGGATCATATGGAGTTTTCCTAGGAATGGATTGGTTAGAAGCTTATGAAGCCAGGATTGATTGCAGAAAGAAGCTCATTCATCGCTTGGATGATTTGGGAGATCCCAACATTGTTGTAGGGATCCAATGACATATAAAAATTTGGATGATATGAGCTATGAAACTTAATAAATACATGAGAAAAGGATTCCAACTTCTTATAGTCTTAGTTGATGACTTGGCTGATAAGGAAGATAGAGAAATTATACTTGAGAATCCTTTACTTCAAGAGTTTGCGAATGTCTACCCAACTGAGATATTTGGAATACCTCCCAAAAGAGACATTGATTTCTGCATAGAGTTGGTGCCAGGAGCCAAACTTGTTAGAAATAGGAAATATTAAGAAGGGGGGGGGGGTGGTGAATCAGTATTTCACAAACTTTTACTTTTTCCCATTTATGGATATAACAAATTAACTTGAAGCTTTCATAAGAAACTAAACTAAGTAAACTAAATAAAAAGCATAGCAATAAAGTAAATGAAATCATAACACCATGTTTTTTCTCAAGGAAACCTTGGCCAAGGGAAAACCCTAGTGGGGATGATACCCACAACTGATCCACTAATCAAAAGTATTTGGTTAAGGATGTTGACCCTGTTAGGATTCTATTACATACATATAGTGTCTCTATCTTGGTTAAAGTAATCTAGACCTTGTTAGAAGCCTCAACCCTATTAGGAGTTGTTATTACAAAACAAGTGTTTGCAAGATAAGCTCACTACCCAAACATGCAATAAACAATAATAGCTTCTGATACAAAGGTAAAATAAAAAGCCTTTTACTATTGTCGAATAGGTTTCCTATTCTGATTTATCTTTGTAGGCTCTTCTCTTTCACTTACAGATCTTTATTTCTTCTTTCTTACAATTTAAAACTTCACATCATATGTCAAATTATTACATTTTCTAGATGTATCATGTGTACATTTCTCATTACATAATTCTTACATATATACAAGTTATTACAAATTATAACTTTCATTCGACTTACAATACATAAAATCTTCTCAAAATATAAAGTCAATTCATGTTGCCTTAGGTTTAACATCTAGGATAGTGGGCTAGCATCCCTTGTAGGGTTGGTGATATGGCTTAACCACCTCCTATGTCTTCTATAAGTCTAGTGGTTGTATCAGGCATTAACAGGTCAATCTTTTGGTGCAATGACAACCCTAGTGGTTAACAAGTGGTATCAGAGCTTGGTCACAGGTTTGAATCCATGTAGGCCATGATGAGTGACACTGGGAGGGGGATTGTGTACAGTGGCCTAGAATCCCTCATAGGGTTTGTGACATGGCTTAACCACCTCCTATGTCTTCTATAAGTCTAGTGGTTGTATCGAGCATTAACAAGTCGATCTTTTGGTGCAACGGAAACCCTAGTGGTTAACAAAACCTATCTCCAAAGCTCCTTACCACATGACCACTTAGGAGTTGAGTGACTTAAAAGTTCACCTAGAATAACTCTTGGAAAAAGGTTTCATCAGACCAAGTGTGTCACCTTGGGGAGCTCTGATTATCTTTGTTAAGAAGAAGATTGCACAAGTACATTTTGCACAATTTTTTGAAGACCTATTGGTCGAAGTTTCTACCAAACTCGGTCCAATAGTCGACCAAATGGTTTGTCGCTATTATTGGTGTCAAAATATTGAACCATTGCTACAACCATAGAATGATCGATGCCAATATTGGTTGAAAATAAGGGCAATCTTGGTCGAAAATAACATTAGCAAGTGTTGGTATATTTGTCGATCATTCGACCAATATAGATTAATATTGGTCAAACACTTTGGTCGCTCCGACCAGGATGCCAAACTTGCGATGGTCATATTTCAACCACATTTGGTCAAAATATTGAGTGGCTCCAACCAGGATGCCAAACCCATGATGCCACATTTCAACACAACATGGTTAGAGTTTAGACCAAACTAGGCTAGACTTTCGATGAAACACAGAGTGTTTTAAAAAAAATTGAAGATAAATATCCATACTAATCACCAATGACATCCTGATCGGTGATTAGTCTAGATATTTATCTTTAGGTGTCCACACTCATTCTACTACTTGTTTCCAATGGCTTGTTCTATTTTCAAGACTACTTTGGGCTCTAGCAATCCATCTGCTTTGGTCTACGTGAAACTAAGGGTTTTTTCATTATGTTTGAACTATTTGAGAGATAGGCTCTGACTGGTGATCTGTGAATTGGTAGAGCTTCCTCTTAGAAGCCCAAAAATCTTCAAATCTATTGGTGTGAAGCCCCCAAAGGGTATTCTTCTCTATGGGCCTCCTGGTTTTGGGAAAACTTTAATTGCTAGGGTAGTGGCAAATGAAACCGATGCCTTCTTTTTCTGTATCAATGGACCTGAGATCATGTCAAAGATGGCTGGAGAAAGTGAAATAAATCTTTAGAAGGCTTTTGAGGAGGCTGAGAAGAATGCCCCATCCATTATATTTATTAATGAGATATTACAGAGATTTGTCAACGGGCTCTAGAAATCCATCTTCTCTGCTCTGCATGAAACTATGGGTTTTTTCATTTTGTTTGAACTATTTGAGAGATAGGCTTTGACTAGTGATGCATAATTGGTTTGCATGTTTGTAGCATGGAAGCAGTGTTGGGGATGTTGGTGGTGCTATAGATAGATTTCTTAACCAGTTGTTGACAGAGATGGATGATATGACAACCAAGAAAATAGTTTTTATTATACCTAATGGCATTGGCCCCGTTATACCCAAGGATTCAATGGAGCTGATATTATAGAGATTTGTCAGCGGGCTTGCAAGTATGCTATTAGAGAAAATATTGAGAAGGTGAGTTTCAATTACAGGGGCTTTTGTAAATGAGATTTGGTTATGAATTTCTTAATGGTTTTTTTTGAACTGGTTTGTTAGAATTTTACATTTTTTGATTCAATTTTCCTCAACTTGTATCTTATTATTTCAATTTGTCATGTTCTCTTTCCTCTGCACTTTTACAGGATATTGAACATGAAATAAAAAGAAGTGAGAACCCTAAGGCAATGGATGAGGATGATAGTGACGAGGTAGCTAAAATAAAGAATGCTAATTTTGAGGAGTCAATGAAATATGCCTGAAAAGTGTTAGTGATGTTGATATTTGGAAGTATGAAGCCTTTGCACAAGCACTACAACAATCTTGAGGCTTTGGTTTTGAATTTCAATTTCTAGATAGACCTGTTGCCACTTCTACTACTGTTTCAGATATATTTGCTACAACAGATAATAAAGATCATGATAACTTATATAGTTAGGAAACTTAGTACACAATTGTCATCTTAATGAAGTGACAAATGTGTCTATTCTAGCAGGGACCTTCTGCTGAAAAATAGTTAATGCTATTCAATTTGGCTCCGGCTATGGAAACTTAGCTATGGAAACTTTTTCTCAAGTGGTAGATAATGCTATGAAAACCTTGCTTTTAAAAAAAAATCCACCTGGAAAATATTCTATACTAAATCAATTCTACAACAAAGAAAGTCTAGTTCAACTGATAGCTAAAAAAAAGAAGTGAGAACCCCGAGGCAATGGATGAGGATGATAGTGATGAGGTAGCTGAAATAAAGGCTACTCATTTTGAGGAGTCAATGAAATATGCTTGAAAAGTGTCAGTGATGCTGATATTCAGAAGTATCAAGCCTTTGCACAAACACTAAAGCAATCTTGAGGCTTTGGTTCTAAATTTCAATTTCCAGATAGACCTGCTGCTGCTTCTATTGTTGCTTCAAATGTATTTGCTACAATGGATAATAAAGATGATGATGACTTATACAGTTAGGAAACTTAGTACATAATTGTCATCTTAATGAAGTGACAAATGTGTTTGTTCTAGCAGGGACCTTTCGCTGACAAATAGCCAATGCTATTCAATTTGGCTCTGGCTATGGAAACTTAGCTATGGAATTTTTTTCTCAAGTGGTAGATAATGCTATGAAAGCCTTTCCTTTTTAAAAAAAATCCTACTGGAAAATATTCTATACTAAATCAATTCTACAACAAAGAAAGTCTAGTTCAACTGATAGGTATGGTGTCCATCCATTTTATGGAGATCTTCCAAGAATATTTCCCCTACCAAGATGATGTGCATCCATTTTATGGAGATTTGCTAAATGTTTTATATGATAATTAAAGATCACTACAAGTTGGCCCTTGGCTAGATCAATATTGCTTGCAATCTCATTGCCAAAGTGGCCAAAGACTATGTTATGTTGATAAAATATGGGGATTCTCTTTACTGCTGCAAATATTGGAAGGTTGCTGCACTTGGATGAATATGTACCATTGTTAAGAGAATTGGACCGAGTTTGGCTTACCTCAAATAGGCGAGAAAGCATATGGTTATGTTCTTTTTTCTATCTATCTGGTTTTCACTACCTATCGTTCCTTGGGATATCTTGCAAGGGTTCTATAAATTGATGGTCTATATTTTGGTGGGTGTCTTGTATGGGCCTATGAACTTTTTTATCTTGTCTTCTTTTTTTCAATCCTACAACTAGATTTTGATATGTGGATTTCTTGTAAGGAACTTTGATACTACCATTTCAGTAGTTCTTCATATGATATTTTTCTATGTAGTTCCCAGTCTAGGCTTTATTTGTAGATTTTTTACCTCAATATTAAAAGAATTAATTTAGTTAAATAAAGCTTTATGTCCCAAACACAATGACAACTAGGATGTGAATTTAATCTTTCTAACAACTAAAGAGTCAAAAAAGATAGCAGATGATTCAATATAACCTACAACTTTGTCCATGTAAGAGTTGAACTCTAAAATTTATGGTATGTAGACCTGCAACTTGTAGCTAAGAATACGATACTAAATAATTATGACTTATTTTAAAAATTTAGGAAAACTTAACCATTTCTGTAGTGATTACTTTTAAAAAAATATACCTGATCGATGACTCAATATGTGTAACCTCTCAGAAACTTTTCCTTTCCACTTTAATATCTTTCCTTGATAATTCTTGATCTCCTCAGAACCACTAGAAAAAAATAATGACAATAGAACTTGCTACTTTAGAAAATTGCATCAATACTTAACTTAAACATTATAGTTATGAAGGGTGTAACAAAATCTGATATGCTAATAGACAAACTCATTTTGCACAAAATTGCATTAAGCATGGATTTTGGTTTACATGTGGTACATCAATTCCTTCATCGAAGACATTATCTATTACATTTATAATTGTTTATTTAGGTTCCATAACACTAGCATATAGACAAAAAGAATCTGTATTTAAAAAAAACATGGACACTACATATATATAAAAATAACCTGTTAATAAAAAAAGAGGCCACTGAGGACAATTACATAGGTCTCTAGAAACAACATTACCCAACTATTTCTCTCAGGCCAAAGAATCAGTGTGTTCAATTGCCCAGACTAGTAGTTAATTCTATGTTGAGTATATCTGTCAAGCCCTCCTGCAGTTTGAATGAATTAAGAATAGAAGATAGGAACTGATTTAACACTTCACCTACTCAAAAAAACAAACCAATGAAATAATCCACATTAGGCCAAGATAGGTTGATGCATTCAATATGAGAATACTTACACAAAATGAAGCCGAATCATGCCAAACAATGACAATGAGAAGTTGACTATTGGCCCTTCTAGTTTTTTATTTGATAGTTGCCTAGCAATGACACATTCAAAATGCACTTATGAGAAAAGACCTAGAATGAATGAAATTGATTAAATAATGAAGGTATGTTAGTTTGAGCTTCACTTGGTTTTGAGAATACTTTAATATTCTCTACTTAACAAGGCCAACCACGTGAAGGTGGAAGCTCATCTGGCCTCACCCCCCTCCCCCTAACATCAATCTAAATTCCCCATTAATATCTAATTACACACTTCATTCATCCATTTATGAACTATAACATTCAATCAATACAATCACATAACATCCATTAATATGATATAACATTCATTAATACGCAACACTAATCAAGAATTCATTAACACATAACAATATTCATTAACATGACATATAGTTCAATATTAATACACAACATTCATAGATAATTACTTAAAACAACGTTCATGGAGTTATAATGATAGTTTTACTTATTTTTGTCACAATTTGATGTTCAGGATAGGGGAAAAGCACCTGCAACAACAGAGGCAATAGCTATAGATACAGATGAGGATATCCTAGAAATCCCTAATATAATAAATACGGTGAAGAAAAAACTAAAAAGACTCAATGCATAAATTATTACTATTTTTCATGATGCTACTACTGGCCTCACCGCGATGTCCATGACCAGGTAATTGAGCAAGCAAAAAATCTCGTAACAAGAACACATACATATTTTAGTTCACAACATAAAAGAGTATAAAACATAAGCCTTTATTGAACTTTTGTTATAAATAAAGATTCATTACTGCTTAATTCAAAATGACGTGCTCACACCATCAATTCATTTTTCCTCTTCAGCATCTCCTCGGTTGGATTTGCATCTTCCAAAATAGTAATAATTTCTGCATTACTCTTTTTAGTTTTTTTCTTCAACATATTTATTATATTAGGGATTTCTGGGATATCCTCATTTGTATCTACACCTATTACCTCTGTTGTTTCAGGTGCTTTTCCCCTATCTAATATTTATCTTCATGTGTCCACACTTGTTCTGTTGCTTGTTGCCAGCGGGTCATAGTCAGTGATTGGGAGAGCCCTGTTTTGGCACCAGTCATGTAGTACAAGCACTAGAATTGATTTTTTTGGCACAGGCTAGGAAATTTTTGTATATCAACATGCGATAGAGTTTGGGGATTTTTTAGTATTTAAATACATCTATGGGATGTATTTCAGAGTTCAGATATATGGGAAGAATGGCTGTGAAAAACATATTTCTATTTTTCATTCTGAGAAGATCTAGAGTGATTTTGAGTCACAGAGGAAATGCCCTAATTCTTCAAAAAGTTCTATTTCGATGAGTTCTAATCACTTGAGGGACATAAAATTATCTATTGAGTTGAAAAGAAAATCAACATAAGACACTGAAAATGAAGTGAAAATTATCTCTATTATATTACAGTCTCCTATACTCTACAAGTCTGTTTGACAGGGGTTCAAGAAGCCAATCTATTATTGTCTAAAGGATATTTTGGGTTTCTGTGTTTTGTTACATGTTTTTTAATAATAGTGTTTAGATGGTTCTTAAGGTAATGTTGCTTATTTTATGTGAAAATTTATTCTCTAGACAACACTGAACACATTTGTAGATAAACTCAAATTACTAAGAGAAAGAACAATGGCAACTCTTGTGGATTCTAACAAAAGGGAACGACCTGTACGATTCCTCGAAGATCTCCCTGAAGCTTCCTTGATTCATGGATGGAGATATTTTTTAATTGCCAATAATCTTGAGGATGGAAATGCCTGCATTTTTTAGCAGGTAGATGATGGCATTTTTTGTGTACCTTTTATGGATTTTGGTCCTATGTTGTTGCATTGAGAGGGATGTCATTTAATGCAAGAGAATTTTTGGGCAGATAGTTTTGTTTGTGAGATATCAATCAGTAATTTTTTGAGATTTGAAATGGCTACGTTCTTCAACACTCCCTTAATTAGTAATCTTTCTCCATCATCAACACAAAAAATGCAGGCATCTTCATCCTCAAGATTATTGGCAATTGAAAAATATCTCCATCCATGAATTAAGGAAGCTTCAGGGAGATCTCTGAGGAATCATACATGCCATTCCCTTCTATTAGGATCCAAAAGAGTCACCATTGTTCTTTCTCTTGGTAATTTGAGTTTATCTACAAATGTGTTTGATGTTGTCTGAAATAAGCAATATTACCTTAAGAACCATCTAAAAACTGTTATTAAAAAACACGTAACAAAACAAAGAAACCCAAAATATCCTTTAGACAATAATAGATGGGCTTCTTGAACCCCTGTCAAATAGACATGCAGAGTATAGGAGACTATAATATAATAGAGATAATTTTCACTTCATTTTCAGCGTCTTCTATTGATTTTCATTTCAACTCAATAGATAATTTTATGTCCCTCAAGTGATCATAACTCGTCGAAATAGCACTTTTTGAAGGATTAGGGCATTTCCTCCGTGACTCAAAATTTCTTTGGATCTTCTCATAATGAAAAATAGAAATATCTTTTTCACAGCCATTCTTCCCATATATCTAAACTTTGAAATACATCACACATATGTATTTAAATACTAAAAAATCCCCAAACTCTATCACATGTTGATATACAAAAATTTCCCAACCCGTGCCAAAAAAATCAATTGTAGTGCTTGTACTACACGACTGGTGGCAAAACAAGGCTCTCCCAATCACTGACTGTGACCCCAAATATACAAACTCTCATGTTAAACATTGGTCACTTTACATGCATTTCTAATTTCCTAATTCGATTTCTCACCATGCACAGCTTGAGAAAAACTCTTTTGTTTCTTCTTCTTCTCCACCGTATAATGATGGTGTGAGATGTCTTTCCACCAGGATACCCTATCTGAATCCACTGAATATATGTCTTCTTAGAATCTAAAAACTCCCCATCATTGATTCTCATCAATGTACCAATTTGGATAGTAAGTCTAATTTAATTTGTTCGTGGACTAAGACCTTAAATTATTGAGCTTCTCTTTGTTTCAAGAATATTTTCACATTCTCTACTTAATAGGGCCAACCACGTGGAGGTGGAAGCTTAGCTGGCCCCTCCTAGGAGCCTCTTATTACCCTTTATGACATTTTAAGACCTCTAAGATGTATTCTTAGGGATCATAAATGGTTGTAAAGGGTCATAAGGGGTCCTGGGACACAACAGCTGAGAAACATAATTGTAGGCATCATGGTCACATTTTTTTGGAGACAACATAATTGAGATAGTGTAATGGAGAACAACTTCAGCACCTCTAGTTCCAAGTTGAACTCTGTGTATCCCAATTCATGTGCCCTCTGTGTGTACCCAAATGATATATTTGAAACAATAAGGGTAAGGCTAAATTTACCCTTGTTGTTTCAAATATATCATTTAGGTCAATGCAGAAGGCACAAGAATTGGGGTACACAAAGTTCATTTATGAGATTTTTCTTGGGAAGCCAATTTCTCAGCTCTCATCTACTTCATTTATTATCAAGCTAATTGTTGAAGGATCCAAGCCCATGCTAGAAAGATGTCTTCCAATCTGTTTAAGCCATATTCCTTGTTCTTGTCAAGCTTCCTTGGTATGGTAGGCCTACTCTTTACAGTACTCTTCTTCAATCTGTGTTTGACAATAAGCATCTTCTTCTTCTTCCTAATTGTAGCCAGAGCTTCCTTTTCATCAGGATTCAACTCCACTTCCCCCATCTCATCATCCTCATCCACTCATCCCAATTGATTGATCTCTCAAGGACCTTGTATTCAACAGATATTGGCAAGCTCATCTCATCTTCCCCCATCTCATCATCCTCATTACCCTTAGCTTCCATCCAAAGCCCTTCTTCCCTCTCCAGTTCTTCAAGCCTCTGCAAGATATCTGGATAATGTCTAGTTTATATAAATAAATACACACTATTTGGATAATGTCTAGTTTTGGATAATTTTTCAATTCTAGACTTGGGCCTTTGATCTTCGAGCACTCTATATAATTTTGGCATTCTGGACTTGGGCCTTTGATCTTTGAGCACTTTATATAAATACTCACTATTTGGATAATCTCTAGTCTAATTAAATTAAAATTAAATTATCTCAATCCCTAAGATAAACTAAGTAGCCTTCATATATGTTATGTCAAATCTTCCTTCGTGCTAGCAGTTGGCGCAAGAGCACCAAGGTCAAAGGAAAGAGTCATGAAGAGCACCAGGGTCATTGATGGATCCTTAGGCGTAGTTGAAATTACCAAATGGCCTTCAAAGGTCAAGGAAAAAATGGAATAACCAAGAAAACACTATATGTTAAATCATGTGATTGATAGTAGATTGGGGCTCACCTGAGCCGTAAACATGAAGAATTATTCTAAAAAAAGATGTAAACCATATATATGCGCACCTGAGGCAAAGAGAAGTTACATCATATCCATATTAAAATATTAGTTACAATATGAAAATACTAAACTGATTAATTCCTAAGTTCATCTCTACATATGGTCGCAACAAAGATATGCGATTACAATATAGAGAAGGCATCGTAAAAATATAATTTTGGAAATTTCCCTCGCTTGACATGTTTTGCACTCAAATCCTTCATCGTGGATAAGTGGAGATGGGTAGATAGATGCAGATGAGTTTTCATCGACCCAACTAAAGTATCCACATCCATTATTTACCTGTGATACCCAATCTACATTAGTTCTTATAATATAATGAATAGTATTTACATTAGAAACATTAAATATATACACATTAGCAACCTTTTTTCTATTTGGGCAGCACCAAAATTGATGCAGGAGCATCCTGGGTGTAAGAGCAATCTTGCATCACCCAAAAATATTTCTGTTTTTGTATTCAATAAGGGCTATCTTGTGTAGAGTTGCTATTTATGGAAACTTGCTATTTTTAGTAAGTTGGTCTTATGATCTTGGAATGTTTGATTTTACATATGGAGGTTCATCTTAGTCATATCAGCCTGCCAGCAAAGTTTCATGGCTAGATCAGGTGTAGTTTTGAAGATATTGAAGATTTTTGGTATTGGTAGCAGGGTACAGAAACTTCAAACTTAGTTTTGAAGGCTTTAGAGGCCCCGAATGAGGTTGAAAATTTGGGTGATGGGCACTTTGCATTGGTCAAGCCTGTAGAGAACTTCGTGGCATTTCCAGAATGAGGTTATAATAGCCAATCAGGTCAACGGGTGATGACTTATGGTCTTCGGAAGTTGGGTCACCTGAAATGGCAGAAAATATTTTTTCTTCAAAATTTCTATTTGGGTTTCAAAACTCATTTTGAGCTGACTTTGATGTAATAAATTGTAAAATAAAATAATTCTAAGTTTGGTCGGCCCTAAGGGCTAAATTTCTAGAACCTTCTCGGGTGGTGGAAATTGCCTATATAAAGAAGGGCCGTAGTGTTGTCTAGGGAAATTCTAGGTAGTAGATCTAGGTATTGATTCAAGGCTTTGTCCTACAGAATATTGTAAGGGAATGCCCATGTGGCTTTACATATTGTAATTTTGAAAGTTTGTAATTCCATATTTGTGGAGATAATAAGAAGCCAATTTTCTGTTCTTGCATATTATTGTTGTTGTTTCTCTATTTTTGTTAAGTGTTTGTGGTATTAAGGGGAGCACCCTTCATCAAGTGGTATTAGAGTAGGAGTTCTTGAGTGTGTAAATAGATTGCCAACTGTGAGGCAGTTTGCACCAGGACCATGGTTAGGGTTTCAGCGCGCATCGCAAAAATGCCTCCACGAAAAGAACGTGGCGGAAGAGCTGGTCTTGTGACACCCGAGGTTAGAGAGCTACAGAGACAAGTGTGAGCATTGCAAGAACAAATTCACAGAGGAGTGAATCTTAATGTCAGAGATGAAAGCGAGGATGAAGCTGAAGAAGAATATAAAGAAGGAGAAGCTGAAATTGTGAACTAGGAGGAAGAAAGACTTTTTCAGGCGATTTCCAAGATTGGGAAAAGACCTAAGATTGAGGTTCCTACATTTTTGGGAAATCTTAACCCAGAGGAATTGATCGACTGGATCAATAAATGTGAGGAATATTTTGAGTATGAAGATGTTGAGGATCCTGATAGGGTCAAATTTGCGAAGGCCAGACTGAAAGGTCATGCGAAGATCTGGTGGCAAGAAATTCAATTGGAGCGAAATAGAAGAGGGAAAGATAAAATCACAAGATGGGATTGGATGGTGGATAAATTGAAGCGACAGTTCATTCCTGTTGATTATGAGCTTGACCTACTAAAGAAAATGCAAAGTTTGAAGCAAGCAGGAAGATCTGTTCAGGAGTATACAGAGGAGTTCTATTGACTCCTCATCAGAATAGGCCATGCAAAAGTTGATAAGGAGAAAGTTGCCCAATATCTTAATGGGTTAAGGTCAAGCATTCAAGAGAAGTTGAATCTGGTTCGAATGAATAGTATTGAGGAGGCATACCAATTTGCCCTAAAAGTAGAGGAAAAGTTGAACAAGAAGTTTGAGAGCAGACAAAATGGAAGAGGTCGTGGTGGAAGATCTGGTGGACGGTCATATGGTGGCCGAAATGAAGATCCAAAAAAGAAGGATGAGGCCAGTAGCAGCTAGAATTAGAGAGGAAAAAATTCCAATCATTTCCAAGATCAAAATAATAGAGATCAGAGAGGAAGAGGAAGAGGACAAGGATCTGGAAGAGGAGGCTTCCGTTGAACATGTTTTCACTGTGGAGAAGGTCATAGGGCATTTGAATGTCCTCACTGCCAAGGCAGAATAGATAGGAGAAATGAAGGCCAGGCCAGAGTTGCACATGTAGATGAAGATGCTAGATCATCAAATTCTAAAGATGCTGAAAGAGGAGAAACGCTAATTAATAGAAGATTCTTACTGAGTGGTGAGAATGAACCTGAACAAAGGAGGAGCCTATTTCGCACTCGATGCAAGTGTGAGGGTAAATGCTGTGATGTGATTATCGATAGTGGAAGCACTAACAATTTGGTGTCAGAAGAGATGGTGACAAAGTTGAAGCTCAAGAGATAGAAACACCCACATCCATATCGGATTGCTTGGGTGTAGGATGACCACAAGGTCATGGTCAGTGAATAGTGCCAGGTAAAGTTCAAGAATGGTGGGTACCAAGATGAGGTACTATGTGATATCATCTCTATGGATGCATGTCATATGTTATTGGGTAGACCGTGGTAGTTTGATAGATGTGGTGTACACGATGGTCATGCAAATACCTATTCCCTGACAAAGGATGGAGTGCGACATAAGCTAAAGCCATTGAAGGAGACCGAAGAAAAGGTATGTGGTAATGCAAGAATAACATTTGTTGATGGAAGAAAATTCCTAGATGGTATGAGGCATGAGCATGTGTGTTTTGCTTTAATTCCAAAAGTTGGTAAAGAAGAAGTAGAGGATGTACCTGTAGAGGTTGCAGATTTGTTAAATGAGTTTCAGGATATTGTATCTGATAATGTACCTGATGGATTACCACCCGTAAGGAAGATCAGTCATTAGATGGATTTGATTCCAGGAGCCAGTTTGCCAAACAAGGCAGCACACAGAATGACACCAACAGAAAGTGAAGAGTTGAATAGACAAGTACATGAGTTGTTACAGAAGGGATTGATTCGGGAGAGCTTGAGTCCATGTGTTGTACCAGTAGTATTAGCACCAAAGAAGAATGGAGAATAGAGGATGTGTATAGATTCCAGAGCAATAAACAAGATCACAATCAAGTATAGGTTTCCATTGCCACGAATGGATGATATTATGGACTATTTGAGTGGAGATGTGTATTTCTCAAAGATAGATCTGAAGAGTGGATATCACTAGATTCGGATCAAAGAAGGAGATGAATGGAAGACTACCTTCAAGACAGAGGAAGGACTGTATGAGTGGTTAGTCATGCCTTTTGGGCTAACCAATGCACCGAGCACTTTCATGCGGCTCATGAACGAGGTTCTAAAAGAATTTCTGGGTAAGTTTGTCATTGTTTACCTAGATGATATTTTGATTTTTAGCAAGACATTGGAGGAACATATGATGCATATTTGTATGGTGTTTGAGAAGTTGAAAGATGAGAAATTATTGATTAATTTGGAGAAGTGCAGTTTTGTGAAGAAAGAGTTAGTGTATTTGGGATTTGTAGTTTCAGCAGAAGGTCTAAAAATGGACCCAGAGAAGGTACATGCTATCCTTGAATGGCCTACTCCAAGGAGTGCTACTGAGGTAAGATCTTTTCATGGTCTAGCTAGTTTTTACAGAAAGTTTATCAAAAATTTTAGCAGTATTTATGGTCCCTTGATTGAGACAATGAGAGGGGATAGAAAAGAGTTTAAGTGGACTAATGGGGCAGAAAAGAGTTTTCAATTGTTGAAACAAAAAGTTACAGAACAACCTATTTTAGCACTTCCAAATTTTAATAAGGTGTTTCAAGTAGATTGTGATGCTAGTGGTACTGCAATAGGAGCTGTTATGAGCCAAGAAGGTAAACCTGTTGTGTATTTCAGTGAGGAGTTAAATGATGCCAAGAGGAAGTATTCTATTTATGATCAGGAATTTTATGCTATAGTTCAGGCATTAAAGAAGTGGAGACATTATCTACTTCCTAAGGAGTTTTTTTTGTATACTAATCATCAAGCTTTGCAATATTTGAATAGTCAAGGAAAGTTGAATCAGAGGCATTTGAAATGGGTTGAGTTTTTGCAGAATTATACATTTGTTTTGAAACACAGGAGTGGAAAGTCTAATAGGGTTGTAGATGTTCTTAGTAGAAGGAAACTATTGTTGACAAAGATGTAGATTGAAGTGGTTGGGTTCAAGGAACTCAAGAATTTATATCCAGAGGATCCTGATTTTGGTGAAGCTTGGAAAGCTTGTACAGAACCTGTTACTCTAGACAGGATGAAATGGCTGGATTTTATCATCCAGGATGATATGCTATTCAGAGGGAGTCAGTTGTGCATTCCATGAAGTTCTATGAGGGAGAGTCTCATCAAAGAGAAGCATAGTGGAGGATTGGCTGGACATTTTGGTCATGATAAAACCCTTGCTTTGGTTGGTGAGAATTATTATTGGCCACAATTGCAGCAAGATGTGAAGAAGTTTGTACAAAGTTGTAGAGTATGTCAGATGGTGAAAGGAGTGAAGTAGAATATAGGGTTGTATCAGCCGTTACCTATACCAGAGAAGCCTTGGGAGGATATTAGTATGGACTTTGTTCTGGGTTTACCGAGGACACAGCGGGGACATGATTCAATTTTTGTAGTAGTTGACAAATTTTTGAAGATGACACATTTCATTCCCTGCAAGAAGACTAATGATGTTGTTCATGTAGCAGAATTGTTTTTCAAAGAAGTGGTGAGACTACATGGTTTGCCAAAGACCATAGTTTCAGATTGAGATACTAAGTTTGTTGGATATTTCTGGCGTACATTATGGAAAAAGTTGAAGACAAATTTGAAGTTCAGTTCATCACATCATGCATAGACTGATGGACAGACAGAGGTGCTGAATAGAAGTTTGGGAAATCTGTTGAGATGTTTGGTTGGAGATAAGCCAATAGGATGGGATTTGATTTTACCACAGGCAGAATTTGCATACAATAATTCTATCAATAGGAGCACTGGTAAATCACCATTCCAAATTATATATGGAAGTAGTCCAAGAAATGCATTTGAATTGAGAAAGATAGATAAAGGAGAAATAAGTATTACTGAAGCTAAAGATTTTGTAGAACACTTGAAGAACATCCATGAGGAGGTGAGGAAGCATATTACCAAGATGAATGTGCAGTATAAGGCTAAGGCAGATAAGAAAAGGAGGCATAAGGAATTTCAAGTTGGAGATGAAGTCATGATTCATTTGCAAAAGGAGCGATTTCAGGTTGGTACATATAAAAAGTTGAAAATGAAGAAGTTTGGGTCATGTAAGATATTGAAGAAGCATGATTCAGGAAATGCATATGAGGTAGAATTGCCTAGTGAGCTAAATATTTCACTAGTGTTTAACATTTCAGATTTGACAGAGTATCATGAAGGAGGTGTTGAAGATGAGGTTGCAGCAGCACAGTGGAGTATTCCAGCAACCAGTTTAGATATCAAGGAGATTGAAGACATACTGGACAGTCGTGTTGGCAGAAGCACAAGGAACAAGACATATGAAGAGTATTTGGTCAAATGGAAAGGATGACTTGTTGAAGATTCATCATGGCTAACAAAGGAGGAGGTTAACCATCTTGGTTTTCCTCTACACACCTGAGTCGTGACAGGGTCACTTCTCAAATTACCCTGGGTGTCTAATGCAGGAGCATCCTGGGTGTAAGAGCAATCTTGCATCACCCAAAAATATTTCTATTTTTGTATTCAATAAGGGCTATCTTGTGCAGAGTTGTTATTTATGGAAACTTTCTATTTTTAGTAAGTTGGTCTTACGATCTTAGAATGTTTGATTTTACATATGGAGGTTCATCTCAGTCATATCAGCTTGCCAGCAAAGTTTGATGGCTAGATCAGGTGTAGTTTTGAAGATATTGAAGGTTTTCGGTATTGGCGGCAGGGTACAGAAACTTCAAACTCAGTTTTGAAGGCTTTAGAGGCCCTGGATGAGGTTGAAAATTTGGGTGACAAGCGCTTTGCGCTAGTCAAGAATGTAGAGTGCTTCGTGGCATTTCTAGAATGGGGTTATAATAGCCATTCAAGTCAACGGGTGATGACTCATGGTCTTCAGAAGTTGGGTCACCTGAAATGGCGAAAAATAATTTTTCTTCAAAATTTTTGTTTGGGTTTCAAAACTCATTTTGAGCTGACTTTGATGTAATAAATTGTAAAATAAAATAATTCTAAGTTTGGTCGGCTCTAAGGGCTAAATTTCTAGAACCTTCTCGGGTCGTGGAAATTGCCAATATAAAGAAGGCCCGTAGTGTTGTCTAGGGCAGTTCTGGGTAGTAAATCTGGGTATTGATTCGAGGCTTTGTCCTCCAGAATATTGTAAGGGAATGCCCATGTGGCTTTGCATATTGTAATTTTGAAAGTTTGTAATTCCACATTTGTGGAGATAATAAGAAGCCAATTTTCTATTCTTGCATATTATTGTTGTTGTTTCTCTATTTCTGTTAAGTGTTTGTGGTATTAAGGGGAGCACCCTTCATCAAAAATTGTCATCCAGGGTTTCTCTATGTCTGTGAAGTCTTCAACACACACTACCCATCACCACATTGATAGTTTGGCACATTAACAAGAGCCATCGAACCTATATCAATGATGCACCGCACCATCATTACTACATTTATTACATAAATATTATAACATATAATCATATGATTATAATAATCATACATTCACCACTATTGTTCTATTGTAGATTCAAGTACTTAAAAAATGTTTGCAATCAATGGTTTGAGCAAAGATGTCATTCTAGGGAAGCAAGGACAATTTAACTATACCTGAGCTAGAATTAGTCAACTTCAATACTTTCAAAACTGAATATGAAATAGGGATATAAACAAGAACTATCCACATAGGTTATAGAGACTAAAACTTGGCCATTGATCCATACGGGTATAACACAAAACTTTACCACAATTTAGATAACCTAAATGATATTATACCACTGTTCACTTCAAAACTAACATGGGTGCTGAAACCAAACAGAGAGTTTATCAAGATGATGGTTGCTAAAATAGATTTACATAAACCAATTAACTCAAAACATAAACCCTTTTTCGAATAATTTAATTTTAACTTTGGTTGTGTTAAAGGAACTATGTTGACTTTATTTTGTAGTTGTTTAACATGAGAGTTTGTAGATTAATTGGAGTTCACATTTTTATGGGAACGTATCATTCAATTGAGCATTAATGCCCATCTATATCTAGTGAGATGAACATAACTCATGTACCTCATGCTAGTGTGCTTGGATTAGACTAGACATTATCCAATTGCCTGTGAGGGTTGTCACTATTATTAATTGGTGTAAAAGGAGGACTGCCTGTGTGTTATAGCACTTTATATAAATAATCACTATTTATATCTAGTGAGATGAACATAACTCATGTACCTCATGCTAGTATGCTTGGATTAGACTAGACATTATCCAACCACCTGTGAGGGTTGTCACTATTATTAATTGGTGTAAAAGGAGGACTGCCTGTGTGTTATAGCACTTTATATAAATAATCACTATTTGGGTAATGTCTAGTCTAATGAAAAATAGTGTATACAAGGTATCCAAGCACACTAGCATGAGGTACATGAGTTATGTGCATCTCACTAGTTATAGATGGAAAACTATGGCACACTAGTATCTGTGAACTCCTATTAATCTACAAAATCTCATGTTAAACAACTACAAAATAAAGTCAGCATAGTTCTGTTAACACAACCAAAGTTAAAATTAAATTATCTCTATCCCTAAGATAAACTAAGTAGCCTTCATATATTTTATGTCAAACTACTATTAAAATGACTGTACCCTAGTTGTTTAATAAAGAAGAAAACCCAAATTAATGTACCCTAGATGCTGACCCCAAAACCAATATCCTTCACCATATAAATTTTTATTATGCAAAATCACTATACATAATTTCAAAGGTGACATGTATTGAATGCCTAAGCTATCATATTTTCTACTAAGATAGTTTAATCCTTAATTTTTCCAATCCTTACTTCTCATTTAAAAGAATGGCATAATGGTAGTGGTATATAGTATTATATAAGAGAAGTATGAAATAGCATTTGGGCAATTACAAGAGTTCTTGCAATTGTAATGAATGCTATCATCATTGATGACATATTCTAGTGACCCTTAAACCGGGCTATCCAAGCAATCTGAGAATGTTCTTCCACTTCATTGTCTACCCTGCATTCAAGAACATTTGAAACACATAACATAATGACAATCCATCCTTCACAACTCCCTTCCATTCATGGAAAACATTAAGTACTATCTCATTACCCTGTCCTCATGGTATTTCATTGGTGCAATGTGCAGGTACAGTCACTATTGGTTGTGTTTCAACACACCAACTTCCTCTACACCCTTAGACACTCATGAATGGATTCAACTTGATAAAAAACAACCATTCTAACATACTCATTATGCACAAAAAGGAAACAATCTTAAATCCAATCTTTACATCTATCTAATATGACTGGTGTATACCCTGATTGTATAGGGATAATCATGTCTAGAGGACCCAAAAATGCTTTCAAACCTGAAGAAAACTATTCATAACTCCAATGACATGCAATACCCTAGCAATCATTTGGATCCATATCAAACATAAAAATAAACGTTTTGCAATAGAATAGTCAAACTATACCCTCATGGCCAGTGACTGGCAAATTACCAATGAATTTATGGTGTGCATAGTAATATTCTCTTATAGTCCTTTATTATGATTATTTTCTTATGCATTGTGTCAGTAAGGTAAGTGTTCAAGGAGAGCAGGACTTAAATAGGACAATGGAATAAGCTGTAATCTGATCTGTATGTGACAAGATACCAATTCAGTAATTATGGATTATATCCATCTAGAATCTCAAACTTAATATTGGTCAAATTATGTTATATAAAGAAATGTCCAAGAGGACTATCTGTATTCAATCAATCAATCAATATATATATATATATATATATATATATATATATATATATATATATATATATATATATATATATATATATATATATATATATATATATATATATATATATGTATATATATATATATATATATATATATATATATATGTATATATATATATATATATATATATATATATATATATGTATATATCCCTCACTATTTATTGGATTCTTACAACACTGTCATCTCAGTCTGATCCTAATATGGCTAAGATGAATTAAGATTCCAATGCAACAATTCTTCCTACTTATCAAGAGTTACCAGTTACCAGGGAATATTTTCGTGATAGTATGGGCGTTCCTCTAATAAGGTTGTTGGGTCATAATATTTGATGTTACTCCCCTTTCTTAAATCTGTCTTCAATTGTTGACTGTGTTTATCTATCCATTTTTTTAATAGTTCCCATTTATTTTTATGGTTGAATGTATATCTTAGTCATTTAACTCTCATGTTCTTTTCCTTCTCGTTGGATTATATGCAATGTGTACATACTATACATGCACATGTAGAGACTTTGCAATTATTGATCCATGCGATCTTTTAGGTACTGAAAAAGTGCATTTTATTGGATTTGCAGCATCACTGACATTGAGCTTGGGAGTTTATGGTACATCTCAGTTGGTGCTTCCACCAAACTATTCCCATCGAATAGAAGCTAGCCCCATTTTTGTTAAGGAGATTTAGGTAATTTAACTTCCAATTGTTTTCACATTTAATGTACCAAGTCCCACCATACAAAAGCCCATTCAATCCTAAACTTGAAATTGAAATCCCCATAAGGATGAGTGCAATTAAAAATTTATATTTTCACTTTTATTGCCCAATCTGACTTCAACATTATTTAATGAGATGTAATATGATTTTTTTTAATGAATTTAGACATGTTTTCATATCTCGAGTTGGCTGATGTTTTTTTGAAATTTTTGGTGTTTGGAAAAAGTTAAGCTTGAAAACATGGTAATAAAAACTTGTCATTTTTTAGTTAGGAGGTGGTAGGCTTAGAATATTAATTAAACTTACTCATTTCCAGGTAACAACTGATGAGCAACAGGGTGGTCCTATGCTGTATGGTTTCTCAAACAAGCCAAAAATTGATGTGGAAAGGAACTGGAGCTTGAAGCACACTCTCATGTATATCAATCTTGATTATCATAAGGTTCATTTTAGTTCTTTTTTTTTCATGATCTTGGATCTTATCTTCATTTCTACTCTCCTTAGAACATATAAATTGAATACAAATGGTGCCTTAGAGACCACATATTCTATATAAAGGACACTCAATGGTAAAAAGCAGTGATATGTTATCCATGAATAAATGAGTAAAGTGATTATAACCCATCCTAATGTTATCTTGATTACAGCTTATGATAGTCCACCCCTCCCAAATTTTCTTGTCCTCAAGAAACTATTAAATGATCATATCTAGACCTATTTATAGTACTTTTCCCATCGATTGATATTACCATATATGTTTTGTCCCTTATTACGATCTGATAGTAAAGACTTGGTGAAGGATAAGACAAGTTTCAGTCATCTTCTAAAATAGTTATAAATATTTCACACTCAATGAAAATAGTTGGTTGATATGGTTATAGTAAGTTCTATTTTAGAAGGAGAAGATTATTGTATGGGAGACCTGATGTGTGTACGGTGGAATGGTGAATAATCAAAGAAATTTCCTTTGTCTACAATTTTGATTTGAGTTTTGCATTTCTTTGTTATGTGATCTTTGTATAAGTTTTGGAAGATACATTAGGAGATATCTTTGATTCATTTTAGATCCCTGATACATCAATTACATTTTGTTTTGAAGTTTTAACCGCCTAGTAACAAGTCACAGGCTGGAAAACTAGACTGATTCCAGGTGATAGTCTAAGTTTCCTTTAAAGATGCTAACATCCCATGATTTCTAAGGGCCCAGACTTCACGGGATGCATGAATCTAACATGTACAATATGATTTTAACCTTTTAATTTGATGAAGGGTGCTCCCCTTAATACCACAAACACATAACAAAAATAGAGAAACAACAACAATTTGCAAGAACATAAAATGAGCTTCTTATTATCTCCACTAATGTGGAATTAAAAATTTCAGAATTACAATATGCAAAGCCACATGGGCATTCCCTTTACAATATTCTATAGGACAAATCCTCGAATCATTACCCAGATCTACCCAGAACTTCCCTAGATAACACTACGGGCCTTCTTTATATAGGCAATTTCCACCGCCCGAGAAGGTTCTAGAAATTTAGCCCTTCAGGCCAACTATAAATAGAATTATTTTATTTTCACAATTTTTACAATAGAGTCGGCTCAAAAGAAATACAAAATATGCTTTTAGGTAGCCCAACTTCTAGAGGCCATAACTTTTTAACCGTAACCCCATTTTTCTATTGTAACCACTTTTCGGAAATGCCATGACAAGATCTACAGTGTTTGACATGCGCAAGCACCAATTAGTTGGGGGTCGATCATGATCTGGAGCCTCTAAGGCCTTCAAAATTGAGCTCAAAGATTTTATACCCAAAAACCTCAATAACTTTACCAATACTGATGATGTGTCAATGAAACTCAACTAGTAGGCTGAAATGACTGAGATGAACCTCCACTTGTTAAATCAGAACATTCTGAGATTGTATTACCAACTTACTAAAAATAGTAAGTTTCCATAAATACCAGCTCTGCACAAGATAGCCCTTATTGAAAACAAAACTAGAAATATTTTGGGTGATGCAAGATTTCTCTTACACCCAGGATGCTCCTACATCATAATTGTAGATAACAGTGCAATATTGGTTGACTGTCACGAAATAGTGAAGGTTTTCTTGAAGAAATTAGTGGGTACAATGCAATAGTAGCAATTTGGTCTGAAGGAAGGATATATATTATGATTTGGATCATCTTATAATGATCATCTAGTGGTGAAACAACCATTTTTTGGACCTAGAACTGATCGGGAATAGAAGATTCAAGAAACCCTTGGATTGAGGGTTTAGGAGTGATAAAATTGTGGTTTTTGGGGTTCTCGATGGACTGGGCCCTATTCCTTTAAGGTATGTTCATTTTTAGTCATTTTATGACACTGCTAAGAGTTTTGAGTGATAAGGGTAAAGGGAGAATGTTGATGCTTTGTTAATTGATGATTTTTTTATGCTAATTAGGGGTCACTATGTGGTGACAATCATCACTGGTCCAAAGAAGTCCATAGTAGGTTTTAGATATGTTTTAGTACTTGTAAAAGGGTGTTTGTAAATGATTTTACCTTGCCAAGTGTTTTTGGAAAAAGTGAAGTTATTTGAGTTTTAAACTAGTGAGTAGACAAAGGGTCCATGATGCTAGGAGTCTAACTCCTTGGTTGTTTATGAGCAGAGAAAGGGACAGTAAGAAAGATACCACAATAGTATTAACAGGGCACAAGTATAGCAATAAACATAGCATAGATGCCATGGCGAACTCATGGGCTAACTGGTAATCAGCACTAGGAGTGTCAAAGAAATGAGCAAACTCTACTTGTTCACTGTATTGCATACTTGTTCACTGTGACAACATGAATACAAAGAACATGATCAATATTGAAGGATCTGTAGCAATCATAAACCTAACACTAGTACATTTAAAGTGTAACATGATGCAGTGATTTAGAAATTTAGGGTTTTGCAAGTTCATCTCTGAATCAAATGTATATAAATAGTGATAAAAAATGTGCCAGGAAATACCCAATACATGATGCCCTGGCACATTGCTCATGGGCCCTAAGAAAGTAACCAAAAAGTACCAATAGCATAGATGCATAAAACAATACTAGACAAATGTAGAGTAAGGAAATCCTTACAGGTAGTCCTCCTTTTACACCAAATCATAGTGACAACCCTCGCAGGCAGGCGGTCCTCCTAAAACTCTCACAAAATAACACTTCAAACAATCACAGGCTCCGGCTCCTTCACATGCTCAAGTTAAAACCAAATAATGAAATGAGATACAAAACTTTTTTCTTTTTTAAGTTATGCCCGTGTTGGTTGAAATTTTGACCTACATGGTATTGGTCAAAATTTTGACTAACACAGGTATGGATTAAAAAAAGAAGGATGTTTTCCTTCTATAATCCAACCAACCTAAACCTTTTTAATTGATGGTCAAAAATTTTGGTAGAAAAATGAAATCAAATGTAGTAGTGATGGCTTGCTTAGGTTGTGCATTGACTATCATCATCTCAACAAAGTAATCATCAAGAATCAATACCCTTTACCGATAATTGATGATTTGTTTGATCAGATGAAAGGAGCCAAGGTATTTTACAAGGTTGATCTGAAGTTGGGCTATCATTAGTTAAGGACTCATGAAGCTGACATTCATCGAACAACTTTTCCTACTCAGTATGGACACTATGAATTTACCATAGTACCTTTTGGTCTCACCAATGGACCTTCAGTGTTCATGAGTCTTATGAATGGGGTATTCAGGACTTTCTTGGAAACATTTGTCATAATTTTCCTAGATGATATTTTGGTGTATTCTAAGTCAGTAGAAGAACATGAAATTTTTTTTCGACAAGTGTTACAATGCCTTCGTGAGAATCAGTTGTTTGCAAACTTGGAGAAGTGTGAATTCTTTCAAACTGAATTAAGTATCTTGGTCATGTAATTTTAGGAGAAGGTATAGAAGTTGATCCCGCCAAGATACAAGCTATAGTGGAATGACCAACCCCCACCAATGTCTCAGAGGTTCATTATAATGCCCCACTATGGAACCCGAAAGAGATTAACCTAGAACATGATACTAAGTTTGATGAATAATTTATTTTTCTTCTAAAGTTTACATAACAAGATAACATTAATGAAGAAGAAATAAATATTTAATCACAGTGACACAATAACCAACACAGATTAAAAAACTCATGGGTCCCATGACGTAGAATTATGTAAGCAAAGAACCCATCCAAATAACCATAACAAAATAGTCCATAACAAAGATATAACAATTACAACTTACATCAATAATTACAAACCTCATGGACAACCATGAATCCTACATAAACTCACATCCACTACACATGTCATAGGGTATGCAGTAATCACTCTAACAATTTAATAGTACAATATCCAGATTAGGTATCACATGTGATACTCTAGTACAAGATTACAATAAATGAAGATAAGAATAATCCACCAATGAAGAATCATAAAGAATCCAACTGCAGAAGAACCATCAAGCACTGGAACAAGGACGTCAAATCTCAAATGGTAAAGAATCACTACCACCCATCCATGTAGATCCACAAAGGTCTACCCCACCATGTTGGGGAGATAACAAAAGACCCCACTCGGATAACCAATAACAAGAAAATATAAAGCCACTAAGCAAGGGAATCCTGAAATCTCTCTAACACCAGGTGTACAAAATAAAGTGATAGGTAAGATTTACTAATCTAGAGGCAACCGACACATGTAGGATAACTAGACTATGTATAGGAAGGTGTCATAATGTATGTCTAACCCTTAAGTATCATCTTGGTAGTCTTTTTGTACCCTGACACTCAAGTGACCATAAATGTTATCAATGACCTCTCGTACAGACAAGCCATTAGCTATGCCAGACTCATACCTCTGAAGGTGGAAAGCATCATCTCATCCTCCATCTTAGTCTATACTAGCACTCAAGCATGGGTGAGGAAACACATCTTATTAGGTTCATTTAATACCCCTTAATGATAAATTAGGTTTTCACTTGATTAAGATTACTTACAATAAGTGATCTTGGCAGCCACTTATGGGCCCTGACGCTTATTGTAAGCCACCCCCTACTACATATCTAGGTAATCTACCCTAGGCTCATAGATCCCATATAGATATAGCACAGGGATACAATCAGGTAGTCCCTAATCCAGAATCAAATACAAGAAGCAAAAATGACTACATATATCCATATACAGAATTCGGTACAACATGAGCCTACAAGGTCATTTAGGGTGATAAAACACAACACACACCCACACCATAACATAAATAGGAAACCTCACACCCCAGCCTCTGTATACCTCCTAGGTTAGCTAATGCCCCTATTAACACATATAAGCAATACAAAATGCTCAAGGATAAATAATTAACATTTACATCATAAGGATTGAAAAAGAACCAATTATGCATTTAAGTTCAAATAATGATGTTTACATAATCCATAAACCAAAACATTCATTTACTTAAAGAATCAGATTCCATAATTTAGTAAATACAATACTGATATATAAACAAAATGCTACATCGTTCCCAATTTTAATATCAATTAAAAATGAACATATTTAATGTATATATATATATATATATATATATATTTTAGTGTGTATATATATATATATAAATAGCCACTAATTTGAAAAATAAACAAGAAATCAAACTAAATCTAATTGCATAATCAAGTAATAAATTATATAAAATTATATTATTAAAATACATTTTAATAAATATAAATTTATTGAAAAAATTTTAAAAGGAATTAAATAAAACAAATTTTAATATTAATAAACTCTAATGTTAACAAATTTTAATAAAGTAAAATTTTTAATTAATATAAATTTTAAAAATAGATTTAATTTGGTGTGGGGGGGCCCACTACACCCCTCCCCACACCTGTCGGCAGTACCCTAAGGTATTGTTGCAACAGTCCCTATGGACTGCGCACGATAGTGCCTTGGGACAACTGTGTTAGTCCCCATAGGGCATTGTACACGACAGACCCCATGGGGCCCGTGTGGTAGTCCCCATAGGGGGTTGCACATGGCCCAAGGAGGTGCGCTAGTGGGGGTGGGGCTATGATGCCTGCCTCCAAAAATATATATATTTAAAAAAAAATTTATTTTATTAAAATCTCTTTTAACAACACATTTTTTTTAAAAAGACGTGAATCACAAAAACAAATATTATATATATTTAATAATTTAAAAATCCAAAATTCTGAAAATGGCATAATATATTTATTTTCAACACTTTTGACTTTTTCCATGTTTTGTTTTTTTATTGGCTTTACTTTTTTGTTTTTACTATGTTTTTTTTAACTGTATTTTTTTTTCCAGAATGTAATTTTTTAGCCCATAATTGATTTTTTTGCCAAAATTGATTTTATTTTCCACAAGCAAATTTTTTTTTGAAGGCTCAATAGTTAGACTATAGCCTAGTTTGATTTTTCAATTTTCTAAGGATCTGTCATGCCCTGACAGTCTTGGACTTGATCCATAGAATTCTGAGATTAGTTTATATTTTCTGGATGGTTTGTTACTTGTTTTGGAACATGTTTCGGTTGAACAATTTGTTATCTGGCATCGTTAATATGCTTTATAAACTCTTGGAGAATTCATAGTTCACTAAGTCTGATTCTCAGAATAATGGTCTAAGCATTTCAGTATGTGTTATATCAGAATTTTATCTTTTGAATCGGTTCAGATTCAAAATCCCGTAGTAAGAAATATTTCAGAAAGACATTTCAGCTTTCAAGTTTATTTGCTATAGTTTTAGTTCCATTTTATGTGTGTATGTTTCAGAATGGGTTGGTGAAAGGAATTATGATTCGGATATGTTCATTGATCAATATATATATATATATATATATATATATATATATATATATATATATATATATATATATATATATATATATATATATATATATATATATATATATATATATATATATATATATATATATATTTGTTATAATATTTCATTTGTATAAATTGGTGTACGCTAATATGAAATAATTATATGTGTATGTTTATATATATATATATATATATAGACATAGTTGATTTTATATATACGTACAAATGTTTATATTAATGAATGATTATAATTATATGTATAATATTGATGATTGTTATTGATGTTAATTTCTATGTGAAAGGAATTATAATAGTAATTAATATTAATATTAAGATAAATATTAATACTAATATTAATGACTATTAGTAGGATCATTATGTGTTTGAGGTAATGGTAAGGATTAGTATTTATATTAATATTAATATCAATATCATTTTATTGTTAGTATATTGGTAATGTCTTATTTTTAAATGTTAGTTTACTTAGCAGTTTTTGATGTTAATACTTATGCTAAAGTGTTAGCGGGTTTAGTGTTAGAAGATAGTTAGGAAGTTTTGTTTAAATCAATCTAAACTAAGTTAACCTAGCCTAAGTAAAGACTAAGGCATGATTTTATGCGATATTCCTAAACCTATCAACACCTAACCTAAACTAGCCGTGACTTAGCTGAGTTTAGTGGATTGTTATGGCGGCAAACTTGGCAATTCAAGGTGGCAAGTATTGGTATGCGAGCTGTACCGAAAATGCCAAGTGTGGAGTTTTTGGTGAGTGGGTTTTTTTGAGATTAGCTCGCAGTAATGAGCATTGATTGTATGTCTTATCGGTCATTTTTCTTGGTGATGGATTGCATTTTGATTTCAGTTCACCATTGATGAACTTCAGTTTGAAGGAAATAACAAACCCTCTGTTGAACAGGTTTCTCTGCGAGATTTTGGGAAGTTGTTAACCATGAGGGAGGTTCTTGTGTTTCACCAGTTCATTTTATCTTCACGGCAATGCATATCTCAGTTCTTCTGTCGATATCGTGGTTGCATTTTCTCTAAGTTGTTGTGAGGTTTATTTTGTGAAGCACGGCTTTGAGGAGGACAAAGACTTCATTTGCGAGTTGGGCAGGAAGCTCTACAAGTGGTCTTTTAGTGTTCACCCTCGCATTTTCTCAGGCAGGGGCAATTTCTTAACTCTCTCTCTTTGAATTCTTTGCTTAATCTGCATGATGTAAGGAAAATATTAAAAGTCTTTTGGAATAGTTTTGTGAATGAATTTATTACATGGAGGAAGTAACTGTGAAGGTGTAGTTGGATTGTAAACTTGTTTTCATTTATCTACGGTCTTTGTTATGAAGTTTCCATTTATAGTTAAATATGGGTACTTGTGATCTTGGAAACATAAAGAGTTTTCTATCATAGAAATACTGTGAAGAGTTATAGCTTCTGGGTGATGAGTCTCTGTTTATTTTGTAACCGTCATGAGCTTCGTCTTGTAGCATTCTCTGTCATAATAAAAATTTATGAAGGGTTGTGAAGTAAGTTTTCTTTGTCATCTCTGGCTCATTTTATTTATTGGTCTTAGTGGAATTAAAAAGGTTTGTCGAAAACCCATCTGCTAGTTTGAGAAAAGTGTCCAGAAGATTATTGGGTTGAATCTGTTACTATGGTTTCGGTTTTATGAGCTCAATGTTGTCTTATAGAAGTATAAGGGATAGTTTTATTCTCTATTCTTTTGAATAAGTCATTTACGGCTACATTATAGTTATCATTATAAAGGGATTTTCGAAGTTATGTTTCGTATGGCTTCGACATTGATAGCATAATCCTTGAGTGAAGAACCTGTTAGTCTTTTGGGTTTTCATTATCGATTTGTATTGTTATTCATCGGTTCAGGAAAAGAGTTCCTATGGAATCATTTTGCGGTTTTGAGTTTATCAATGATAGAATGTATTATTGTTATCGTTAACAGTTTCTTCTAAATTTATAGTAAGGGTTAGTTTTCAATAGCATCTATTTCTAGTTGTTCGGTTGTTTTAGAAGGTCTCTATTTTTTTTTTGTGAGTCTTCTTATAAATAGTCAACTGTGATAAATTTGAGGTGAAGGGAAACAAAATGTTAGTTGTGTTCATAGTTGTGGTTGCATAAATTATATTTATTAAACTGTTGTCGGGTCTTTGTTTTGATTGTAAATACAGTTGATTTCATAGCTTATGTGAATAGTTGATCCTACTCGTGGAAATTAGTATGATTCTCTGTGTTATTAATGACTGTCGGTTTGTATATATATATATATATATTTATTAATGCTTATTATTATAGATATGCATCGGCAGTAGAATGTCGACAGTTAGCAGTTCTTATTTATATATATATAGAGTAGTATAGTATAGCTGACTATATATATATGAACTAGATGTGTGTCAACAGAGTATTAATGACTAAATATAAATGCGATGACATTATAGTTTCAGTTGTAAAAAAAAAAGTAATATTTTGGGTGTAAACTTAGTAATAAGATTAATATAATTTGCTTTTGGTCTTTAGACTGAATATACAATCTTACAATTTGGTAAATTCATTTTCTAATTCTGAATTACTGAGATGTATAATTATATGTTTAGTTGTTTTCTTGCATTTTATGATAACAGTAAAATTAGAGATTTTACTTAGCACTCTGTAATGTTATGTATGAAGTTATAAGACTATATGCATGCTAGAATACATGTATGTATATATATATTGCCGTGATATATACATATATGTACGCTGTCATGAATATAGGGATATGAACGTATAGATAACAGTACAGAGAGTAAAGTCTGGAATGTTATGTATGAGGTTATATGACTATATGCATGCTAGAATACATGTATGTATATATATATTGCCGTGATATATACATATATGTACGCTGTCGTGAATATAGGGATATGAACTTATAGATAACAGAACAGAGTGTAAAGTACATTTATAATCTGTTAAAATCAACAAACTATTTAACTGATATCTGTAATGGGTTTTGTGGAAGATTTTTGTATATTTCAGATGGAGTCTGTTTATGATTAGATTTATTTATAATCATTGTAGATAAGATTCCAATGTGAATGAAATTGTTTATGGCATTTTGTATTGATGTTATTATGATGGAATAGATTATGGTTATAATTTTGTCAGGAGATTTGATACTTGTTTAAGTATAGAATGGTAATATGGAAACATGGTTTAATATGGATTTCCAGATTGTGGATTCAATTTTATTATTGATGCAATGGAGATAACTGTATATTGAAATGGAATTTTGTAGTTCATTTTTTCTCTATAGCAGTTAAATCATGTGTATTCTTAGATTATGCAAGTGTGATCCTTTAGATTGGGTGGCTGTCATGAATCGAGTAACTTGTGGTGATAGAATTATTTTGTCGGATGCCCTCTGACACTAGTCTAGATCCTTATGGGAAAGTTTATGACAGTTATTTAATCAAGTGATAATGTTAAAATTCATGGGTTGGGTTTCATATAATAAAATAATAACTTATGGTTTCATCTGACATACTGAATCTTACGAGTGGCTGAACGTAGGTTCTTATGTTGACACCCATGAACTACTAGATCATTTCCTTGTCATAATCTGTGGGAGTTTATTTCTGCATAACTGTTTGTAAGAAATCAAGTGCTTGCTTTAATCTGGTTGAGAAAAGAAAATTATATTTTCAGAATATCTGATATATGGATTACATGTTTATCATGCGATTACTATATCTAACATGCAGGTTTACTGAAGGTTTAAATAACTTGGACAATGTGACTAAGCCCTGTTGTGTTTGTCGAATGTGTTTGCTTGTGATTTTAGGTTCTATATATATATATTGGTAGAAGGACTTGGAAGGATAGTCTGCCGATAGAACATTAGGGTCTAGATGTAGTATGGTTCTTGGTTTTTAAATGTATCTGAATTTGATTCAATCAGTTAACAATCTGATTGTATTTGAATTTCTGTATTGTATTTGATTTGGAGTACATCCAAATACTCAGATGTAATTATCAGATATGTAATAATGCAATAATAATACTCTTGGTATCTGGTTGTAAAGATTCTATGTAATGGATTAATATTCAAAAAATAAAAAATAAAAAATTTCGGTGTTTATTTATTTTTCATTTCTTGTTAGTTGGTTTGGGGTTTGGGGTGTTACAGGATCTATGATGAATTTTTTAATGAAAATTTGACAACATAACCCTACACTAAATTGATCTAATGAGATAAATTGAAATTACCCAAACCTGAAAAACATTTGTATGCAAAATAGAAACCACAAAGAAAGATTTTCAAACCCTACCTTGGATCCAATGCAAACAACTGAAATTGAAACCCTTGAAGAATTGTAGACACCAGATTCCTCCAAGAATGGATCTAACCTATAGATTTGAATCCATTTAGAAATCAAGCACAAGAATCCAAATTCACATAAAGAGATTTCAACAAAAATCATGTAATCACACCCAAATCCTCCAAAACCCAAAAACACCAAGCTCTCCCCAATCCTCCAAAACCTGTCTAATCTCAAAATGAAAGATAATTTCCCCTAAAGAGATTCAATTTCCTCCTTTCATGCAAACCCTAATGACAACACACAAGTCAATCCCTAACTCAAGTCCAATCAAAATTGAAACAAATTCTAATTAAATAAATAAAATAACCTTTATTTGCACAACTCAACTTTGACTCCTAAAGACAAGTTGTTATCTTTTTGAAAATAAATTACTTTTTCAACAATGTTAATGCACTTGTTTATAATTTAAATATGTATTAAATAGATTAAATATTTAAAGCACAATCAACCTTGCAATCAAATATTTAATTATTTAATAAAGCACAAAAGAACATTTAACTCTAATTTCAATTAATTAATTAATTAAATCTAAATATTAAAATATTTTAATTTTAATTATTTTTCTCAAATAAACATAGGAACATAAATAATATTCAATTTTCACTATAATCATTAAATCAATAATCACAGAAAATCACCCACTTATGAAATAAATCAACTGAGACCAAACATAGCAAAACCAAACATGCTTAAGAAAGGGATCCATGAATCCATGTCAACTAGACGAATCCGGGTAAGGTAGTCAAAATGATACTCATCCAATCTTAGGACAAATGGGCTTAGGTTAGGTTTTCGAGTTTGACTGTTACCTCCCCTCTTTACCTTTGAGATGAATATTTATGGGCACGCTCACTCCTGCCAATTCAAGGAAGACAATGCTCTATACCTGCAAACTTGACATCACAAGAACAAGCATGTACATCTAATATAAATATAATAGACAATGATAGGGTATAGTCAAACATGTGGATCTCACCATGGAAAGTAATTACGTCTCCATCCTCTACCACAACAAACACACAAAATAGGTACACACACATGATAACCATACTCATGCAAGTATGGGGTCAGTAACATCATAAACCATAATAAACACAAAACATCACATCATAATAATATCATCATCTAACTAAGAAATCACATGATAAACATATAATAATAATCATCCAAAATCATCATCCATTGAAACAATAAATTCTCACATGAAATGTGGCCTAAAAGAATTCAGCCAATCAACTGAAATAATAGCCTAAAAGAGTATGGAAACTGAAACTAAAAGAAAACTATGAGTGGGTACCACATTCATAGTTTCATGGGCTTAGCCAAATACTATAGATGCTTCATCAAGGATTCTCTAGAATAGCTCATGCCTTCACTTCCTTGCAAAGGAAAGGGAAGAAGTTCCTTTGGACTGAGAAATGTTTAGAATATTTTTAGATCCTTAAGGATAAAATGACCAGTGCCCTAATTTTGGCAGTACCTGACCCCGCTAAAATTTTTGTAGTTTGCACGGATGCCTCCCTGGAAGGCATAGGGGCAATATTGATGCAAGAAGGAAGATTTATTTCTTATGAGTCTAGAAAGATTAGGGACCATGAGCTTAACTACCCCACACATGATTTGAAGTTAGCAGCTATAGTTTATGCCTTGAATCATTAGAGACACTTCATATTGGGGCATCAGTTTGAGTTACACACCAATCATTGAAGCCTTCAATACATATTTACTCAACCTAATCTCAATGCTAGGTAGCACTGATGGATGGAGTTCCTTTGGGAATATGACTTTGAGGTCAGGTATATCCAAGGTAAAGATAATGTGGTAGTAGATGCTTTGAGTAGAAGGAGACATGAGTTATCCATTCTCTCTCTTTCTACTCATTTGAGAAGTCAAATCTTGCAATCTTTCCTTTAGATACTTTGTATCAATAAGTTAAGGCTAAAATTAAGTTAGGAAGGGCCTTAGAGGGAAGGTTCTCAGGTTATTCTTTAGAGTTAGATGGATTGTTGAGACAAAAAGGAAAAATTTATGTACCACTTTTAGGTGATCTTTAGAAAGTTATCATGGTAGAAGCACATCGTGCTCCCTATTCACCTCATCCATGTGTTAAAAAGATGTATTCATATTTGTGATGGTTATACTTTTGGTCAGGTACGAAGATGTGTTAGTGCAATTAATTATTCCTAATTACAGTTTACTTAATCTTACATAGGTTAATGCATTGCATAGTAGTTTGTGATTGAGACACCTAGGAGTGTGCACATCTATTAAGCACATGGTGTAGGAGAAATTCCACTTTTGGTGTGATAGTTATCTTCACATACCTCATTGTGTGTGAGATCCACCTTTTGTGCTCTTATCACATTATCATCCTAATCTATTGCACATACTTTATTGCATAATGGAGGATGATCCACATTTGGTGGACATGTGATTACACCTAGCATAGGTGATAGCTTATCAACTCCTTATCATTCTCTCTTATTTCCTTTCCTATATAAGGAGGCCTATTACGTAATCATTTACATAGAAAATTGATTCATTAATCAATCAATCAAGGTGAATTCATTGGATCTGTTCAATCCATCTTTGCATTCATATTTTCCCTCTTGTGCTTTTCTTCAACCTCTAGATCCTTGGTTCAATATTTTCTATTTGCAAATTCTTACAAGATGGATATAGAAGATTTTGTGGCTAGGTGTCTAGAATTTCAGAGGATCAAGGCCAAGAATCATCACCTAGAAGGCCTCCTTCAACCATATTTGATTTCTGAAGGGAAATGGAATGCGATATCTATGGATTTCATTATGGGACTCCCAATCATTTATCAGAGACATGATGCTATCATGGTCATGGTGGATAAGTTAACTAAGGTAGAAAATCTCTCTCCTATGCAGTTATCCTATATGGCCACCTTAGTAGCTAGAGACTTCCTAAAGGATATAGTCAGATTGAATGGTGTTCCTAGAAAGGTTATTTCTGATAGAGATCAAGTATTCACTTTAGAGTTTTGGACCTCTTTACAACATGCCTTAGGGACTCAGTTGAATTTCAATTCTGCATATCATCCAGAGACCGATGGTCAGATAGAGAGAGTTAATTAGGTGCTTGAGGACATGCTTAGGATGTATGTGATGGACACACATACCCATTGGGAAGATTATTTGTACCTAGTGGAGTTCACATACAATAATGGGTATCATAGTTCTATAGGAATGTCACCATTTTAGGCTCTTTATGGTCATCCTTGTCGTACCCCTCTAAGTTGGGATCGCTTAGAGGATAGAGAACTAATTGGCCCTGAGTGTTACATGACATGGAGTAGAAGTTTTATAGGATCAAAGAGAATCTTGTGACAGCTTAGGATAGGAAGAAGAAGTATGCTGATGCTCACATGATTGATAGACAGTTCTCTATTGGAGATGGGGTGTTTTTGAGAGTCCACCCACGTAAGAGCCCTATCCATTATGGAAAAGGTTCCAAGTTGGCACCAAGATTTGTGGGTCCATTTGAGATCCTTGAGAGGATAGGACTAGTTTCTTAAAAAATCACCCTATCGCCTAGCCACACATGTGTACGTGATGTGTTTCATGTATCCATTCTTACAGAGTATATTCTTGATTTGACTTATGTGTTGGATTGGAACACTTTGTAGGTAGAGGATGGGTAGATGGATTTGGAGCTAGTGCATATACTCCAATAGCGGACTTTGATCATCAGGGATTGTAGCATAGAGTAGGTAAGGGTCCTATGGGACCCTATTGATGAGACCTTCACCACTTGGGAGGATACTAGTAGACTCAGATCTGAATATCTATACTTATTTGTAGGCTTCAAGGAGTAAGCCTAATTCTAGGGGGAGAGGATGTAATGCCCACTCTAGTATATACACATTTTGGATTGATAGGATTATTACTTTCAATGATTCGGATTTTATGTTTGGACTATGATTATTACCTAGTTATCATTTTATGATGAGACATTTGAGCATATTTATATATTTGGTTAATATATTTTACTTATAGATATAAATGATTTAACATTTAATGATGAATGTTTAGAAATAAACTATTTGTGAAATGTTTTATACTTAATTTATATTATGATGTTTACAATGGATCTAATCGTGCTAACCCCATTATGTTTTGATGATTCTACTAATGAGTGTGTGTGTGTAGGACGAGGAGAGGCACTCATAGTTACTCCTATGGGAGATCCACATGATGTCACACTCTCTCTCCTTGTTTGCCTCTGTCTATTTATATATATGTATGCATGTCAGTTGGTGATGTGGGTACTAGGCATCGACTCCACATGGCTACATAGGTCTAAGCGTGCCTTCAAAATCCTCAAACTATTGTGTGGAGATTTTACCAATCTCCTCTCAAGGCTACCCTTAGGCTTAGGTTTCTATTAGGAGGTTACCCTAGTTGGGGAATGTGAATGCAGTTTTATAATGTTGTCTTCTGGTTTATGTTTTAATGTTGTCTTGTGATTCATGATGTTGGTTTGATTTTGGTATAAAGTGTAGGTATAATAGAATTAGTTAATATCTATATTATAATTAAGTGTATGTTATATAGGTATGCGTATATGTGGGTGAACACACATATACCCATACATATATAAATAATATTATTTGTGTGTTTTAATTACTTTTGCGAAAGGTATTTTTAATGTTTAATAAAGTATATTAAATAAAAGTAAAATAATAATAATAATAGATAATAAAAATAACTCTTTTTGGTAAAACTAGCTATCTAGGGGGAGTTGAACTCAAGACCTCCTAGAAGTTAGGCTAGTTATTCCAATTGTTCTATGTGTTTTTCTTGAGATTATTATGTTTATTATAACCGTTATAGGGTTTTTAGAAAAGTATTTTAATTAAAATGATTAAGGGTTGTAATATTGTTTACAGGAAGTTTTGGTTAAGTATTTCAACCAAATATGGAAGCTAGAGAAGTTGCTTCCCATAAAGAAACTCCTCCAACCATATAGTTGGGGGATAAATTTATGGGATTTGGGAGATTTGAGAGTTAGAGTTTTTGGAGGAAATATTTGGAGTTTCTGCAAAGTATCATTCTAGAAGTCATTTGGGGAGATTTTTGTTTTGTATGTATTAGTTATCATCTTTCTATGACTACATTTGAGAGTTTTCTGAGGAAGGAGGAGAGGATTTATTACTGGAGAATACTTTACCCAGGAGGCTACCTTCTCACTCAAAGCTTGGAGGATTTGCAGAGGGTGATCCAACCATTGTGAAGTTTCTCCACAGGACTCCAAGTAGGATCTAGGTATAAAAAATTCTACTTCTTCCTATTGATTGTGTGTGTGTGTTTTTGGAATCATTCATATGTTTTTTTAATATATTAATTTAATAATAGAATGATATAGATTGTATTTAGTTGTATTAAAAATATCACTGCCAGGAAGATATGATGTGTATTGTGTTAATGGAATTGCTAAATTCCTTCCTAGGAGTCCATGAATATTTTTAATTATGTATTTTGGTTATTTTTATGTGTGCTATTGATTTAGGAAGAATTAGGAAGGTTTAGGGAAGATTAGAGTGGTTTAGGAAGAAGTATAGTGAGTTTTCCTTCCATGACTTTTGCAGATTTAAGTTTGTATTTTCAGTTTTGATTACTTGTATTTATTTCTAAGTGTAATGGTGTGTTGATGAGGTGTGTTGGATGTGGTACTAAGGTACCTAAATTAGGTATACCTTAGGGAACCTTACCCAAGAACTCTCCACACTTTAAACTCTCATCTTGGAGAAAATATGGACAAGTTTTTGACAGTCCTCGTATGAGTAAAGAACCTTGATCCTAGTTACTTGTATGAGTTAGGAAGTATGCTCATATGGGCCTATAAGGATGCTTGTATGGCCCTATGAGAATAATAGTATGGGCTTTAGGGGGTCCTAGGGTTTCCATTTGGCCAATTTTTGACTTGGGATTGGTCATATGGCTTGTACAATTGTTCCTTATGATTGGGTTGCAATTTGTATCACTTGTGTATATTTTTCACTTTTTTTGTTGATGTTATTATGTGTTAATTATGATGTTCAGTACTTGTATTATGCTTGTATTCTTATTAGGAGTCTAGGACTCATTCTGATTCCTTTTTGCTTTCCTCTGTATTCTTATCATCAAACTCATCAACTCGAACATTAGTACTTTCAATCATTTTATTAGTTACTCTATTCAGACACTTGTATGCTTTACTTTTACTAGAATATCCTAGAAATATCCCTTCATCACTTTTTGAGTAAAACTTTCCATTTCTTTCATCTTTTAGAATAAAACATTTGCTTCCAAAAATTCTGAAATAACTTACAGTGGGTTTGTGTCCAAACCATAACTCATAGGGTGTCTTATTAATGTCCTTCTTCAATTGTACTCAGTTTAGCACATAAACTACAGTGCTAACAACTTCTCTCTAGTAGGTCTAAGCAACATTCTTTTCTATCATTAATGTCCTTGCACAGTCAACAATTGACCTATTCCTCCTTTCAACAATGCCATTCTGTTGTGGTGTCCTCAGTGTAGAGACCTATCTTTTAGTACCACGCTCATTAAAAAAATTAGTAAGTTCATCATAGATAAATTCACCTCCTCTATCAGATGTTAAGCATTTCAATTCTTTATCGATCTCTTTTTCTACTTTTTCTTTATACCACTTGAACATCTTGAATGCCTCAAATTTTTCTTTCAAGAACATGACAGTCATCAACCTAGTATAATCATCAACAAAAAGAATAAAATATTTATCTCCATAATAACTCTGAGTTCTCATAGGACCACATAGGTCAGTATGCACTAACTCAAGTATCTTCTTTGTTTAATAATCTTTTCTTTTGATACTTGATTTATTCATTTTATCTTTCTGACATTCATGACACATAACATGATCAGGCTTAGATAAGTTAGGCAGACCTTTGACTCTTTTTTTTTTACTGATCTTAATCATGTTATCAAAATTCACATGACATAACCTTTTATGCCACAGCCATGCATCTTCATATTTCATCATTAAACAAGAAGACTGATCATTATCAAGATAAAATAGATTACCTCTAGATTGTGTACCAGTTCCAACAAGTCTTCCTCCATCATCAAATATTTTCACCTTTTTGCTCTCAAAAGAAACTTGGTGGCCTGAATTGTTTAATTGTGCCACACTTAGCAAATTATAGTTCAATCCTTTTACCCAATAAGAATTTTCACATTTTAATCTATCATTTATCATCGGGGATCCTTAACCTCTTACCATATAGGGTACATCATTTCCCATTCTTACAGATCCTCCAATGTATTCATCAAGATAATCACATTTTTCTTCATCACCAGTCATGTGATGTGTACGACCACTATATATAATCCATATATCATTCTTATTAACCTTAGAGATAAGTGTTGTCTCTAAATACCTTTCATCTTCTTTGGAATCATCCTTCATTTCCACAAATACTACCTCCACATCATCATCAGTCTCAGTATCAGTTATATCTTCTTCCTCAACAATGTAGCATACCTTCTTGCCTTTATCATTATTGTCTCAATTATCTCTGTTGTAGTGTTGGTATCCTCTGTTGTTTCTTCTCCCATAGCTTTCTTCGGATCGGTCTTTGGTTCTTTCATCATCTTTCTTGTGTGGACATCTAGCAACAATGTGGCCAACTTCTTTATAGTTAAAGCATGCTAAAGGTAATTTACCTCTATACCTTCCTTTAACTTTAGGTAACCTTTTGGCCATAACAGCTTCAAGTTCATAAAGCTCATCATCAGTATTGCTATCACTATCATAATTCTTATTTCTAGACTTACCAATCTTCAAAGAAGACATAAAAGTGGATTCAACATTCGGTACAACACTATTATCATAATTGTTCAGTTCAAATGTTGTAAGCTTTCCAATCAGATTATCAAGAATGAGTGTGTTGTTAGGTGCTGACCTATTTTTATGAATTGCAGATATTCTGATGGCATAGATAGGCAATAAGGTCCTTAGAATTTTTCTTACCACAATGTCTTCATCAATAACTCCATCTGATGCTCTAATAGCGTGAACTGCCTCCTTTATTCTATTTATGTACTACACAATGTTTTCACCTTCTTTCATCTTCATATCATTGAATCTTCCTCTTAAGCTTTCGGCTCTTGCTCTCTTGACATTCACATCACCACTATAAACTTGAACAAGTCTATCCCACATCTTCTTAGTAGTAGTATAGTCCATGATGTCTTCAAATTTAGCATCTGAATAGGTAGCAACAATCTCCATCATAGTAACATTATGTTCATGCCTATCTCTTAGTTGATCAAGGGTCAAGGGACCATTGGGCGGTGCAAGGTATCCATTCTCCATCAAATCTAGGGCATAATTCCCAACCCTAGATATATGTAGCTTCATTCAACTTTTCCATATTATGAAGTTATCCTTTTTAGCTTTGGCACTTCCCTCTTAAACATTTTATGACCTTTGTGCTGAAGTCCTTAAAACTCTATTCCAATCAACCAATGCTCTGATACCAATTGTTAGAATAACTAAGAGGGGGGTGAATCAGTTATCCATAGTCCCAAATCAAAATGTATAATCCAAAATAGTTTACTTAAACTTCTGTAGCTTAGTAACATAAAATACTATATTGTCTGTGCTTTTACTGATTACCAGTCAGTAACAAGTAATGATTACCGATCAAATCCAACATGTAATATGTAAAGTATGATAAAAAACAATCAACATAATGAACACATAACACACAAGATTTAACATGGAAACCCTATGAAGGGAAAAACCACATGGGACTGGCAACCCAAAAATGTTCACTCTTGTGAAGTGAGGTTGGTGAAGACCCAACCTTGTTAAAGGTTACAAACACACTATGAGGTGTGACCTTGTTAGAGGATTTTAGACCAACCATTATCATCCAACTAGCATTCACTATGGGGTTGACAAGACAACAATGTTCATTCTATGAATGAAACATATAAGAATTTTAAGTCCACTCTGTTAAGAGATTTCTCTATTTACAATGGTTAAAATGTAACAACAGTTGATCTGATTACAATACAACTTCAATTGCAGATGTTTAGATCTATATTATGTGTTGGAAACTGCAATTGAAGAAATTGTTCTATTGTCATTGATGTCAAACCTTAACTGGTAAGACTGTTGCTATTTAAGAAAGTACTATATCTATTTGATTGTTGCTAAGGGGTAAGGCAAGGTTGGTAACAATAGCACCTAAGGAAAGGTTGAGTTATCTTGATACTTCAATAAGTACTTGATTATGTGGCACAATGATAAGACAATATATTATTTATCTAAGTAAAAATGAAGACTAAAATGGTAGGCTTAACTAAGAAAAAGTGAAGAAATCTAGTTTAAGCCAAGTGTTGTTAGTGTCAACTGAGCTAGTATATGCTGAGTAAATTTAGTGTTGACTAAACACCAGTTAATTACCAAGGAAGATAGTATTAGTCGAGGAAATAGTTTATGAGGTGACTGAGCTTTCTAGTGAAGAGCAAGAAGTTGAACACAATATTGACCAAGCGTTAGTATTTTGTATTTGAGGAAGAATTCAGATTTCCAGCCGACATCATTGAATTCTTGGATTATGTAAAATATGTTGACTTTATTTATTGATTGTATGAAAGCATTTAATGCACTGTAAAATGTTTTATTATAAATCTATTAAGAGATTCAAGATATTTCTAGAAGGATAGTTGAAGAACATAATGTAGGATGGATTTGATGAATCTAACCTAACCCTAAGATCTACGAAGGAGATTAAGAAGCAAAAGATGTATTGACTTAAGAGAGGAAGTATTAAGGAAACCTAAGCTAGAGGTTGTAAGAGAGAGGATGTTGGAAGTGTTGTTGATGTTATTGACTATCTAAGAGGAGAAGGTTGAAGGAGAAGTGTTGTGATTGCTTGAAGAGATTTCTAAGTAGATCAATGATGGAGATGGTAAAGGTTCACAGTCAGTAAGCCATCATATGTGTACAAAATTGGATCTAATATTTGCAAAGAGAGTTGTATGTTTTTCAGATCAATATTACTGCTACTTTATAACCATTATATCAATCAAAATCCTTTTAACAAAGGTTGACCTAAAAATCATAGGTATAAATCCTTTGAACAAGGTTGCATTCTAATGGAGTGTATGTAAGTCCTATAACAAGGTGCACTTTTAACAGAGTGGTTTAAATCCTTTAACCGGGTCACACTTGATAGTGTGTTTGTAACCTTTGACAAGGTTGGCTTTTCACCAAGCTCACTTCAGAAGAGTGAACATAATAGTAACATGTTATAAAGTGGTTTTTCCCTAATTGGGTTTCCACTATAAATCCTAGTGTTGATACTTGTGTGAATGTTTTGGTTTGAACATTTATGTGTTTTACAAGTTAGATGCTATTGGATAAGTGGACTGCTCTGTTATATGTTTATGTTATGCAATCAATAATGACCGAGTAGTTGTTTGGTTATTAGATCTGATTTGTTGAAGAGTTTTAAAGTTTTTTTTATACATCTGGACTTGAGAAAAACTGATTCACCCCCTTCTCTATTTTTCTAAATCATATTAACAATTGGTATTAGATTTGTTGGTGCTTACAAAGAACAAGTTTAAAGGTACTTGAAGCAAATGATCAGGATGTATAAGAAGGAGGTACCAAAGTTGAATAAGGAGAACTTCCCTGCATGGAAAAGCTTGATGAAGCTGCATCTCGCTAGTATTGGTGATTCTGAAAAGTATTACATTGAACATGACTATGTCACACCTGCTACACCTCTGACTGCCGAGGAAATGAAAGCTAAACAAGAGCACAACCAAGAAATGTTGGAGATTGTGTCTGCCCTAAGTTATCCATAATTTGAAGATGTCAAGGACTACATTAATGCAAAGAAAATGTGGGACACCCTTGCAAACATTTATGGCGGTGACATAAATGTGTTGAGAGCCTAAGAGGTAAATTTGATTAAATTAGAATGCAAGAAGGTGATAATATTGCACAATATTGTGGTAGAATAAAAGAAGTTGTAAATGCTATTAGAGGAGAAAATGGAACTATTGATGATGAAACTATAATAAGAAAAGTATTGAGAACTCTGTGTCCTATCTATGCAATCAAAATTTCTGCAATTTAGGAATCTAGATGTAACCCTACAAATGCTCTTACTTTGGAATGTTTGGTTGGTAACCTCACTTCTTTTGAACTTTCTAACTATGATAACTTCACTGTTGGTAATATTGAATCTTCTTTTAAGTCATAGATGGTTCTGAGTAAGTCAAAGAAGGAAAAATAAAGATGCATCAGTGAAAGTGAAAGTGAAAGTGATAGTGAAACATCTGATGAAGAACCCGAGGATCTAGAAGCTCTTATGGCTAGAAGACTGAAAAGGGGAAAATGAAGGTACAAAGGTAAACTCCCTATTATATGTTTTTCATGTAATAAAGTTGGTCATATAGCTGCTAGATGTCCAGACAGGGATAACAAGGATGAAGAAAGAGACAACAAGCATAAAGACAAAAGAGAACATAGAGGTTACTGGAGATACAAGGACTACAAAAGAAAAGGTAAGAGATCCTGCTACATTGCCGAAGAAGAGACTGACATTGATAGTGATGATTTTGAAATTGAAGTTGTCTATGTTGCAATGAAAGATGAATTTGATGAGGATGAGAAAAATTCATTGATATCTTATGTGAACAAAAATGATAAATGGATTATTGATAGTGGTTGTTCACATCATACAACTAGAGATAAGAGTAAGTTTGATACGTTAGATCATTATAAAGGTAAGAGTGTGAAATTTGGTAATGATGCACCATATCCTGTTAGAGGCAAAGGATTGATTAAGTTGACTAATAAGATCACTTCTGAAAATGCTTATTGGGATGAGGGTCTTAACTATAATCTACTGAGTGTTGCATAGCTTAATAGCATTGGCTACCGAGTGGAATTTCATCCTAGAAAGGCCAAAATATTTGATGCCACTAGTGAGCTGATTGGAAGTGGAGAACAGACAAGAGGTATTTTTTCTATCTAGACCTATCTAAAGAAACATGTATGATTGAACAAATTGATGATATTTGGTTATGGCATAAGCGGCTATGTCATGTTAACTTTGATAATCTGGCAGAAATTAGTAAGAAAAAGAAAGTGAGAGGTCTACCTAGATTGAAGAAACCTAAGAATGTAATGTGCAAAGAATGTCAGCTGGGTAAGATGACAAAGTCTAGTTTCAAGAGAAAAACTTTTACTTATGAGAATATCCTAGATTTGGTTCATACTGACCTTTTTGGACCAATGGGTATACAAAGCTATTGTGGTGCTAGATATTTTATCTTTTTTGTTGATGATTATATGAAAATGATGCATGTAATGTTCTTAAAAGAAAAATTTGATGCTTTTCAATTTTTTATGTAGTATGTGGCTAAGGTTGAAAAATAGATAGGTAAGAACCTAAAGTGTCTGAGATCTGACCAAGGTAGGGAATTTATATCCAATGAATTTAATCTATTTTGCAATGATAGAGGGATCAAAAGACAGATGTCTGGACATAGAACTCCTCCAAAGAATGGTATAGTAGAGAGAAGGAATAGATCTATTTTGGATTGTGCAAGGACATTAATGATTGAAAAGAAAGTTACACAAAAGTATTGGAAAGAAGCTATAAGTACAACTATTTATACTCTTAACCGAGTACAAATAAAAAAAGGTACAAATCTGATAGCTTATGAATTAGGGCATGGGTATGTACCGAATGTAAAGTACTTTAGAATTTTTGGAAGTAAGTGCTACATATTAAATGACAGTAGAAATGGAAAAATTGATGCTAAAAGCAATGAGGGTATATTCCTAGGCTATTCCACAAAAAGTAAAGCTTATAAGTGTTTGAACTCTAACACTAACAAAATTATGGAAAGTGTGAATGTCAAAGTTGATGAGTATGTAGAGAAAAATGAAGTTGTCAGTAAAAGAGAACCAAAAGATTATAGATCTTTTGTGAATATAGAGGAAGAAGAGGCAAGTGACAGACTTTCACCTGATGTTGAGTCTCAAGTAAGCAATGTCAAGCATTAGGAAAACAATGATGAGAGATAAGAAGAACATTTTGAGTGATAGAAAGAAGCTGCTAAGTATCAAGAAGAGGTTGCCAAGCATTCAGAAGCTGAATCTAACAATCTTGTGGGTGAACCTGATGAGCAAAATGAAAGAAGAGAAGAATCTATTCTAGCACAATATGTAAGGAGACATCACAAGCCTAAAAAGATTATTGGAGATAAAGATATTGGAATTCAGACCAGAGGCAAGGCAAGAGATCCAAAATGTTTACTATGTGAATTTGAGCCTAAGACAACAAAGGAGGCATTAGAAAATGAAGACTGGATAGAAGCAATGAATGAAGAGATAGACTAGATAGAGAAGAATGATACCTAGACTCTGGTGCTGAGACCAAAAAATAAGAATGTCATTGGGAAAAAGTGGGCATTTCATAATAAGTTGAAAGAGCATGGTCAAATAACAAGAAATAAAGCTAGGCTGGTATGCAAAGTCTACGCACATGAAGAAGCAATAGATTATGGGGAGACATTTTCCCCTATAGCAAGATTGGAAGGAGTAAGAACTCTTCTTGCATATGCTGCCTATAAAGATTTCAAGGTATACCAAATGGATGTTAAGTCTACATTTTTAAATGGTATATTAGAATAACAAGTGTATATTGAACAACCAAAAGGATTTGTTGATCCAAATAGAAGACACATGGTTTTCAAACTGAATAAAGCACTGTATGGACTCAAGAAAGCTCCTAGAGCATGGTATGAGAGACTGCACAACTACCTAATATAGATTGGATTCTCAAGGACAAATGATACAAGCAATCTGTACATGAAAGATGAAGAAGGTAAAGGAATCTTGTTAGCTAAGATCTTTGTAGATGATATTATATTTGGTGGACAAGATGCCTTATGTAAGAAATTTTCAAATGAAATGCAAATTGAATTTGAAATGAGTATGTTTGGGGAGATCAAATTTTTTGTTGGCTTACAAGTATATTAAATGGAGAAAGGAATTTTCATCACCCAGTCTAAATATGTTCATGAGATATTGAAAACCTTTGGCATGGAAGATTCAAGGCCAGTAAGTACTCCCATGGCTACTGGACAGAAGTTGTCTAAAAATGATGATGATGTAGAAGTTAACTAGACTTTGTATAGATCTATGATCAGAAAGCTACAGTATGTTGTACATAGAAGACCAGATATTGCATTAGCTATTGGGATTGTGGCAAGATTCTCTAACAATCCTAAGGAAAATCACATGATGGTGGTTAAAAGAATCATGAGATATTTGAAGAGAACTACTGAATATGGATTATACTACAAGAAGCATGACAAGTTTGAACTAAGAGTATATACAGATGCTGATTGGGCAGGAAATGTAGATGATAGAAGAGTACTAGTGGTGGAGCTTTCTTTCTTGGATAGAGATTAGTTTCCTAGACAAGAAAGAAACATAATTGCATTTCCCAATCTACTGTTGAAGCTGAGTATGTGGCTGCAGTTGTGAACTATTCAAATTTGATATGGATAAAGTAATTGTTGCGAGGCATGAAAGAATAAATAATTGAACCAGTTGTCATTTTCTATGACAACACAAGTGCTATCAACATCTGTAAGAATCTAGTGATTCACACAAAGACCAAACACATTTCCATCAAGTATCATTACTTGAGAGAACTGGTACAAGACAAAGAGGTCTGAATGGAATATGTGAATATAATAGAACAATCAGTAGACATATTCACTAAGGCTTTACCTAAAGAAGCTCATGAATACCTGAGAAGTCAATTAGGGGTCCTTCCCCTAACTTAGGCTACCTAGTGAAGCTAGGAGCACTGCATCAAATGTGCTACAAAGAATATCTAACAAGTTGATGCAGAGAAAGGTCACACTTTAGGAGCAACCTTGAGTTGTGAAAAGTATAGCATAGACAAGAATTAGTCATAAGAAAAGATGACAGAGGGAGAAATATTGTTACTAAACTAAAAAGATGATATCTACATCTACAGGATGTATGTTTTTGTTGTTGCTTTGGCATTTTTTCAAAGAGGGAGATGATCACAGATGAATACACAGAATGAAAATTTTCACAGAAAATCAAGACAAAGGGAGAAATTCAATGGACGGTCATACAAATATGGCTAATTGATTCTATATCAGAATGAAGCTAAGGATATTATAAATATTTCTGATGGATAGATAAGTTTTGGATTGGTTGGTAATTCATGTGATATTCATATGGTGTTTCCATTAATGCTAAAGAGGGAGATTGTTGGAAAATACAATTGAAGCAATTGTTGTATTGTCATTGATGTCAAACCTTAACTGGTAAGACTATTGCTATTTAAGAAAGTACTATATGTATTTGATTGTTGCTAAGGGGTAAGGTAAGGTTGGTAACAACAACACCTAAGGAAAGGTTGAGTTATCTTGATACTTCAATGAGTACTTGATTATGTGGCACAATGATAAGACAATGTATTGTTTGTCTAAGTAAGAATGAAGACTAAACTGGTAGGCTTAACCGAGAAAAAGTTGAAGAAATCTAGTTTAAGCCAAGTGTTGTTAGTGTTGACTGAGCTAGTATATGTCGAGTAAATTCAATGTTGACCAAACACCAGTTAATTGCCGATGAAGACAGTATTAGTTGAGGAAATAGTTTATGAGGTGACCGAGCTTTCTAGTGAAGACTGAGAAGTTGAACATAGTATTGACCGAGTGTCAGTATTTTGCATTTGAGGAAGAATTCAGATTTCTAGTTGACATTGTTGAATTCTTGGATTATGTAAAATGTGTTGACTTTATTTATTGATTGTATGAAAGCATTTAATGCACTGTAAAATATTTTATTGTAAATCTATTAAGAGATTCAAGATATTTCTAGAAGGATAGCCGAAGAACATAATGTAGGATGGATTAGATGAATCTGACCTAACCCTAAGATCTACGAAGGAGATTAAGTGGCAAAAGATGTATTGACCTAAGAGAGGAAGTATTAAGGAAACCTAAGCTAGTGGTTGTAAGGGAGAGGATGTTGTAAGTGTTGTTGATGTTATTGACTGTCTAAGAAGAGAAGGCTGAAGGAGAAGTGTCGTGATTTCTTGAAGAGAGTTCCAAGCAGATCAGTGATGGAGATGGTAAAGGTTTATAGTCAGTAAGCCAACATATGTGTATGGAATTGAATCTGATATTTGCAAAGTGAGTTGTATGTTTTTCAGATCAATATTACTGCTACTTTATAACCATTGTATCAGTCAAAATCCTTTTAACAGAGGTTGACCTAACAGTCATAGGTATAAATCCTTTAAACAAGGTTGCATTCTAATAGAGTGTATGTAAGTCCTATAACAAGGTGTACTTTTAATAGAGTGGTTTAAATCCTTTAACCGGGTCACACCTAAGAGTGTGTTTGTAACCTTTGATAGGGTTGGCTTTTCACCGAGCTCACTTCAGAAGAGTGAACATAATAGTAACATGTTACAAAGTGGTTTTTCCCTAATTGGGTTTCCACTATAAATCTTGGTGTTGATACTTGTGTGAATGTTTTGGTTTGAACATTTCTATATTTTACAAGTTAGATGCTATTAGATAAGTGGACTGCACTATTATATGTTTCTTTTATGCAATCAGTAATGACCAAGTAGCTATTGGTTATTAGATCTAATTTTTTGAAGAGTTTTAAATTTTTTTTTTATACATTTGGACATGAGAACAACTAATTCACCCCCCCTCTTTGTTGTTATAAATCATATTAATATTATGCTCAATCAAATCTTCTGATCAATATATCAATTTTGTATCAACAACAATCAATGACTTATTGTTGCTTAGTAATAGCTTTCTGACACTCGGTAAACTCTGTAGTTCAGTTCTCCTTAACTAGTTTGATCAGGCATACAAGAAGCCTATTCATGTGATAATTTTGCAGTCTCCTTCTTCCGGCATAAGTTTCATAAAAAAACTCTAGTCTCTTAAATAGACAAGTAAACTATTTTCTTTTCCTCCATAAGATTTTGCCGCTTATTCTCCTTCATCCATTTTTTTTCTTAAACCTTCCTCGGTTGATGTACCAATAACACATTTTAATTTCATCCTTTAGATCTTCCTTGAATTATGCTAGCCATTGATCTTCATAACAAACATTATCTCCATCTCTAATTTTGATGTACTTTCCATCTCATCAATCCTTATCAACTAAACTAATCATTTAGTTCCTTCTCTTCTGCTTGGTTAACAAAGAAATGTGTCAGTGAACACAAGCTCAGTTTATATTGTGTTTGGTATACACTACACTACTTGGTGTATACTATGATGCTTCATCAACCGACCACACTGCCTTGTGTCTTTCAGCTCTTTTCCTCATCATAGATGAATGAAACATAATCAAGTCAATAACATAGGGTCATAGACTCATCAACAAGTTACCTAATGCATTCCTTATCCTCATCTGTCATATACATCTTGCTCATGTAGATATTTATATTCTTCATCTCTTTTACTCCTTTTCTACAGATTTTTAGGTATTGTAACTTACAAGATAAGTGTTGTCAAACTAGTTGACATCAATGACAACATATTACTGATTTAATCATATGTCATATCTAATCAGCAACTTAGTGATCTCTAACCATAGATCTTCAATTGGGTTCTAAATCAGTTGTAGTTCATCATATATATCTTCCAGGGTGGATCCCTATTTAGAAAGGGGGGACTGGGGTTACATGGTTTCCAGGGTGGATCCCAATATATAGGATATGTGATGACACTCACCTAGAGGGTGTTAGTGATTTTTCTCACCGAATCCTATTACAAGCCTTAAATTATTAAATTGAACTCTATGATTCCTAAACTCCTGACTCAAGCAAGAAAAAGACTAATTGACAAGGAGAAAATCCTTCTACACTTTGGGCTCCACAAACCTAGGTGGGTGTACCTAAAACATACTAAGTCTACATACATAAAAAACTCTCTCACCTAACTCTTGATGCAGGTATGGAAAATAGTGGATTATGACAAGGATATTCACCCTTCTTCTCTTCGAACCTAGAGGCTCAGGCAAGATAACCTATTAGATTCACTTCTACAAGGAATCACCAACAATGTCTGTACTATTCAATATAGATTCTGAACATTCATGCTTTCAAACAAGAAATGTGAAATGATTTGAATTCATGGTTTGATGATGAAATTGCAGGACAAGCAAAGACCAGTGCCATATCTAATGGGCAATAGAGTCATACAATGTACATCAACAGAAATCACTTAATAGGAACACAAATAGAATGCCTTACAATCTATATGCAACTCAGATAGAATGCCTTATAGACTATCTTTTCATTCCCAAACTATTGTATCAAATCCTCATACAAATGCTTATCCCTTTGAAATTACTCATGAGATTGACTCCTTCCTTGAAGGAAACTCATAGGTGATTGCATAGTTACCTTGTAACTAGTATATTCAGAATGCCTTAGAAACTAAACATACAAGAGCATCAACAAAATATAAAAAGACAACAATTATCTGAAACAAGAACTACACTATGTTTTATTAAGATCTTTATGCTTCAATACATCCAGAATGACAAAAGAAGCTCAGAAAACATGACCCTAGAATCAGAAAGCTTCCTTGTGGCATTAATTTCACCATCCTTTACAAATGAGAAGAAAAACTGAGATATAGAAAATGAGAGTTAGTTGAAAACTAATTGACACCTATCCATCCTTGGCATGAAAATATCTCCAGGTTTTCCCACACTTTGCTTTGTAGCTAATTCCCAAACTGATCCACTAAGTGCAATCATTTCTCTAACCAACTGATCTTGATTCTGATCCTCGGATTTCAAACCCAGACCGCTCTTTCACACTTCAATGAAACTGAAAATAATCATCACCATGAGATTCCTTGTCTTTTCCCATTTTCGAAAACATATAACACTTATATGTTCTGATAAAAAATGAATTTCTAGGACATTTTTTCATGAACGGGCTTGGTCTTTTAAATTTTTGAATATTTTCAAATGTTTGGACTATATCATTTCTCTAAATTCTTTTAAATCTAACATTTTAATCATTTTTAAATTATTTGCCACAAAAGCCACTAGATTTGGACAATTGTCACCTCCTTATTGGATGCTTGGACTAACCTCAGGCTTGACCACCTCATTTGGAGAACTGGTGAATGCATGCAATCTCCAAGTCTTTGAACATATTCCATGACCATGGTTAAGCTTTGAGATCACACAAATAAGCTATTCTCTAATTCTCTAAATTATGCCTTGACCTCAGGTTAGATCTAGAGAATGGGTGACTGAACCCATTCTCCCAATCTCCAAATGAATTTTCATTCACTACCAAGACTTGGAGAATTGGTGACTAAAGCAATCTCCCAATCTTGGAATGAAACTATCTAACCACCAGCCATTTGGATATCTTGCGACTGAAGGCTTGCCAAATTGTGGAATGGTTTGGTCTTAACCACCAAGATCTGGTGACCCGGTGACTAGGCTATCTCTGAAACTCAAAATAGTCGGTCCTTAACCGTTAGCGTTCAGTGACTTGGTGACTGGTGGTTAACTAGCTACTACCTCTTAATCCCCAGGTTTTTGGCTAACTCCAGGCTCTATTCCATGACATAGCAACCTCATGCCATGTGTCCTTCATTGTCCTCATCATCATCATGCCTCCTGTTCTACAAAATTTACTTAGCGCTGGGCCGCCAGCATGAAAACTAAGGCACCAACATGGAGAGTTGCATGAGCATAGCCTCCAATCTTCTTTCTATTTCACTCTGTGTGTGGATTTTCTTATATTCAGTATATTTTCCCAATCTGGGATCAATGCAGGACAAATACTTCTTAGTTTTTAAATCCTTCACTACACTTCATTCCAAAATTAGTGTGGCCCTCTATGCACAGAGACCTCTAGCCAAGAGGGCCCACCAAGAGCCTCTTGGCATCATACTTACAATGCATTGTGGGTGTCTTTGCATTTAAACAAAAAAGTGGACCTTCACCTAGCCAATGTGGGATAAAACCAAAGAATGTATATTGAAGCCATGGTGTGCCCAGACTACATACTCACGCAGGCTTCTCCATGAATCTACGAGCATCCCCACCATATTGCACTGGTCTTCATTTGTTTGTGTGGGTTCTATCTGACTTCGTGATCTCCCTTTCTCATACTTGCACATGGCCTTTGAAGCTATTGACATCCCCCCACTCTATTAATGTAGGTTCCACTCTAATCACATAAGGCATCATATTCATGGTGGTTTCCAGTGGTCTCCCCCATTGCAAACTTGTCCTTACCTACTGCGTGAGTTTTTTTTAACATTTCTTAGTCCTCGCACTTAACGCAGGGCCTCCTCTTCAAAGTACTTGGGCCTCATTACATAGGCTATCAATGAATCTACCTAGGCTTCCAAATTTGGCATGAGATTTCCATTCACTTGGCTACTTATACAACACCCCTTGTCATTTGCGTAGGCCATTGCCTTTATGGTATTTTCTACATCCAAACATTGAATGATGCCTTCAAACAATTACGTAGGCAGCTCCTCTAACTTGGCATCATCCAAATCACTTACACTAGGCATTCTTTTATTTATGCTGGTCATCTCCACCTGAGACTAGTGCATGAGCTTCTATGAATGTAATTTTTTGCAGCCCCCCTTTTCTAATGCGGGCCCATTCTATGTTCCCCTCCACATGTATCATGTGAAGCTCTCTTCAAACTTCACGCAAGGCAGCACCCATTTCCTATATGCCATTTGTGTGAATCCTACATGCTTTGCACTAGCACTTCTCTTTTCCTCATGCTAGACATACTTAACAAGAACCCCCTTTACATGTTTGCATAAATCTCTTCCTTACACAAATATTCATTTCAAAATGCCAGTCGGCAGCTTCCATGTACCTCCATTCACTTGGCACTTTCTTCCTGCGTAAAGACCGATGGTTGAGAGGTAGCACATACACCATCAATAGAAGGATGACCCATGTTCCTCCATTTTATAACATGTTGGAACATTATTTGGCATGTTTTTTACCCTTATGTCTACCACTATGGTACCCTTTCTCTTCGTCATTTCCATCACATTTTGACTTGCTCTGCAAGGTAATATACAAACAAAATGTGTCATTATTTTGTGAATTTAATTGAAGTTCAAAAAATATTTGAAAATGATGTCAAAAATTCCTAGGGTCCTCAACAAAAGGGTCTGGCACCTTTTTCACTTTTGCAGAGTCACCAAATAACATCCGCTAGCCTCCGGGAGTGGCTTCAAAAATTGACAGATCGGCCTCACAAGAACATGCCATCTGGAGGACAAACTGATTTCCAACATCGCAATACACCGGTCAAAGGAAAACTTCCCAGAAGACTTTAGCTGAAATTTTTCAATAATCAAACATGGCCACTTGGAAACACTTCCTATCCGTGTTGCCCAAAATCACATTAGTTCGCTCTGGAACTGGCTTTAAAAACTAAGAAAAACACCTGACAGAAACCTGAAACCTGGTACATTTATTCTTTCCAACATACTCCATTAGCACGCCAAATTTTAGCCTATGAGGAACTTCTAGTCAGAAGATATTGATTTCCGAACATGCCTACTTCAAATTATCCTGCAAATCAAACATGCTAGAAAACACAGACTGGGTTCGGATTCAGCTTTGAAAAAAAGGCTAAACATGACATTAGGATCCAAAAATAGGGGCATTTTTTCTTTGTCATACAAAGAGTATAATTCCACAATTAGGGCGCATGATGAATAACAGGGTGCATTAGGTAATCAGGCAAAGATAGGCTCTCAAAATTACAAACTAGGAAACATAGTAAAACAATGATTTGTGCATACGGATTGACCCTGGGAAAGTATGCTAAAAGATTCATCAAGACTTCTAACTTGGCATACTTGTAGTACTTTTAGTGTAGAACATAGTGGTACAACCATTTAGGCTCATCAATCATGGATCAAAAGTCATAGCATCACGAACAGGGGTACAAATCAATCTGCACATTTCACAACTTGTAAAACAACAAAAGTTGTATTTGGAATCGCATTTGCAAACTGAGTAAACGGATTTTTCATGACCTGAAAATTGAAACATAGTAAGTATTTGACCCTTGGAATATGATAAAAAATTAATTTTCTCAATAGGTTCAACTGGGTCAAAGATATGACTGGTCAAATAGACCCTTCCAAAATTCTGAACAATTACACAAGTGCATGACAACAACTACCAACTTTGAGGGGTTCAAAGCCTAATCAAATGGATTCGAAATGACTTGAAAATTGGAACATAGGTTATTTGATATGCATACTAAACATCCTGAAAGTGTTGGGTCATGAAACATTTCTGGACCAAAGATATTCAAAGGCAAACTGGGCTACTGTACTCTGTTTGACACTTAGGCAAAATTGTGCAATTCGACACTTGCTCAAAATGGGACTTCACTAAAAGATTCAGGATGATAAAATGGTGTAGGAGCACCTACTCTACAATCATCAAACAACACCACTAAGGATCCTAAACACATCTAGTGTCTTAGAATTTCTAATCAGGCATCTAGACCAAGTTGTAAGGCCTAGCCCCGGGATTGGCACAATTATAAGCCCCTGGCTAGCTATGGTCAAAAGTGGTCAATGGGCCTTAAATCTTAGGATCTTAGTTTATTTTGTGTTTTTAAGGTCTTTGATCCATGTTGGATCATTGGTTAAGGTTAGGACCAATTTTGGTCACTAGTTTTGCAATTTTGCAATTTAGGCAAAAGTTGCTCTAAAGGTTGTCATGCAACTTTCGAGCAACTTTGTAAAAGTTGTCATAAAATTGTAATCAAACCTCCCAAATGGCTATTTGGTTCAAAACAGTCATGTAACCATTGGGAGCATCCTATATAAGCCCTTATAGGTGGGTGATAGGATAGAGACATGTAATTTGGCAACCAATCAATAAAATCAACCATTTTCCTTGCAATCCTCGAGAACAGTGCCCTAGTATGGATGGGTACAGACTTGTATGCATGAGTGTTTGATTTTGGAATTTTTTGTGTTCAATCTATTTTCAAATGCAGTTGGTCTCAAGATCTAATTCATCCTAGAGCAGAAGATATCAGGATTTTAGTGTGCTTGCCCGGATTGAGGGTTTCTCCAGCAAGTTTTCAATAGGGCTTTCTCTTTTGACCCTATTCCACCATGGGAATTTGATTCCCCTTGGTGGAATTAAACCTTTGTGTATATGCTTTCATAAAATTCAGGTTAGAGGTGGAGTTCTGTAGGGAGGTGAGTTTGCCACAAAGCCCTAGGTGTACAGGCCCATATGTGTACCTAAACTGTGACTTAGGATAGTCATGATAAAATCTGATTGGGGATTCATCAAGACCCTAAAATAAGGAATTGAAACCATTTTACATGCCCCTAAAGGATCCCATAATTGATCTTGGCATTATCTTGGAGGAAGAGACACTTTTAGTGCAAACTAGCCATAATTAGGCCTATTAGCCCTATCATAAAATTGGCTAAAATAGTAACCTCCTTTTGGTTTCAAGTCCTAGTGCTTGGATATGCTCCATAAATTCCAAAAGAGTATCAGGATCCTCAATCAAATCTACTCCTTTTTTGGAAGGATTTTGAACTAGGTTCAAGATACTAGTTTCAAAAGGCTACAAGCCAGATCCTAGGATTGTGCTGCAGCATAACCTTGTGAGTTGTTCAATGGTGAAAGAACCATTGAAACTATCATAATAAGACCTAAATAGGCCAGAGAAATGTTTATAAGCCACCCTTGGTCTTATTATTCATTTCATGGAGTTTGAGTACTTATTTCCCTAAGGAGACCTCTTAGTAAACTCCTGGTTGTTGGTGCTTGGGACTTTGGCAAACCTAGTGATTAGGTTATATTGTCTTGCAGGGTTGTGATAACCTTCATAAAGTCCTTTTTGATACTTTTGATAACTATTTCAGCACTAGACCCTTCACCTTGGGTGTTGAGGGGTTCAAACTCACCAAATTGCTCATTGTTGGAGGCTTCCGTTGACCACTGTTGCGTCATAAAATAACATCATAGAATACATGCATATACTGAGTGGAGTGTGTTAAACATTTGGAACATCTCACAGTCTTCAAAATGACAGCTAGGTACATATGCATGAAAAGCATTTAAAGGGCTTCAAACTATAAAATTTAAACATGGTACTCAAAACCCATGTTGCATTTTTTAGTCCCAACAGAGGGTATGCTAGAAATCTAACCTATGTTTATGGTTAAGTGATATCTTGTTATGTCTTTTATTGTTTTCAAGTCATATTTTGTTAAGCATTATATTTCTTAGGGCCTTTTGAGTATCTTGGTTCTATCTCCTAACATGGGGGTGGAACTTCATTAGTTTCACATGGTTGGATGGTAAATATATTTTGAGGTGGTTCGTGACTTTGATGCTTTCAATTTCATGTGATGATAAAGATCTTTCTACTTTCTATCATGTATTATTAGATGAGAAGATGTAAAGATATCGATGTAAAACCTTCAAGACTTTTCATGTACTTATTATTTAATTTGAATTCATTATCAAAAATTGTATTTGAAAAAGGACAAGGCAATGTAATCAAGGAGGGATAGTTCTAGGGGTTTTCAAGGGATATTATTTGAAAGTTCAAATTTGAAATAAGAAATGTAATGTTGATTTATCTCCTCTATCTCTCTTATATTAAAATGATAAGCAATGTTTTCTATGTAAAGGTTTAAATTTGAATTGTAAAGAAGTTATGAAATGTGTAGGAAAAAAGAATTAAAGTGAGTTAGGAAGTAAAAGATATAGTTAGGAATGAAATATTACTTTATATATATATATATATATATATATATATATATATATATATATATATATATATATATATATATATATATATATATATATATATATATATATATATATATATATATATATATATATATATATATATATATATATCTTATTCTGAAATGCAAAAGTAAAAGAAATGAATGGAATTCATTTTAATTAAGTTATGAAATACAAAGCTTAATGTTGGTAAATGAATTTTAATAGGGAACCTTAAGGAATATACTTGCAAATGTAATAATGAAATGATATAATGTTAGAAAAAAAAAATTAGTTGTAATTTTAGGTCAAAAGACCTAATTCCTTATGGGTTCCTTGGCAGGGACATTACACTATCAACTTCCACTATCATAGTCTAGTAACCAGTCTTCACTAAATATTCTGTAACTCAACTAATATAAATTATTACAGCCTGTGATCTTGGATATCAGATCACAACACTTCCCTAACACAAATCTAAGTTCTCTCATTTTGAATCAACCATACAGTATTTGTACACTGTAATAACCAATCTATTTTTCTTCATAGAAACATATGTTGACATCAGTGATAAAACACAAATGACAAAAGTATTGATTCCAACAACACTCAACAATATAATGTAGTGATTAAACATATTAAATGCATCAAAAATATCTAACACTTAGTTATAATTTGTTGAGTGTAGCACAACTTAATAATAAAGGTCACCGAGTTGCATTTGAGAATAGAAAGGTGAAAATCTATGATGAGACTAGATAGTTGGTCGGTACTAGTAAAAAATCTAAAGGTAATCTATTTTATCTTGATAATGTTGAAACTTCTTGTTTATTGGCTAGAAATAAAGATATGTGGTTATGACACAAAAGGTTATTTCATGTGAATATTGAAAACATGGTTAAAATCAATAATAAAAGGAGAGTTAGAGGTTTACCAAGCTTATCTAAACCCTACCATGTCATGTGTAAACAATGTCAAATGGGACAAATGTCAAAATCTAGTTTTAAGAGAAAAAACTATTTATCTAATTCTATTTTGGAGTTGGTTCATATCGACTTGTGTGGTCCTATGAGAACTCATAGTTATTATGGAGACATATATTTTATCTTGTTTTTGGATGACTACTCTAGGATGATCACTATTATGTTCTTGAAATAAAAATGAGAAGCTTTTAAGATGTTTAAATGGTTTAAAGATAAAGTGAAAAGAGAAAGTGGTAAAGAGTTAAAATGATTGAGATCGGATAGAGGTGGTGATTTTATTTCTAATGAGTTCACTAACTTTTTTAATGAGCATGGAATTAAGAGACAAGTTTCTATACCAAGGACACCTCAACAGAATGGGATTGCTAAAAGGAGGAATAGATCTATTGTTGATTGTGATAGAATGCCAATGATTAAAAAAGATGTTGCACAGATATAATGGAGAGAAGCTGTTAGTACTGTTGTATACACATTAAAATGAGTTCAACTGAAGAAAGATTCAAACAAGACACATTATGAGTTATGGTATGGTTACACACTTAATGTAAGTTATTTCAAAATATTTGGAAGTAGATATTACATTCTGAAAGATGATAGAAATGAGAAATTTGATTTGAAAGGTGCTGAAGGAATATTCTTAGGATATTATACTAAAAGAAAAGCTTACAAATGTTTGAATAAGGCTACTAACAAAATGATTGTAAGTGAAAATGTTAGACTTGATGAGTTTGCTGAGAAAAATGATGAAGAAAGGAAAAAGGAACTGAAAGATTATGGTATATTTACTTACATTAAAAAACATGACATTCTACCCAAGAAACAACTTGGAATTACTGAGCAACATGGTAATGATACTAAGCATTAGCCTATATAGACTGAGAATAAGGAAATAGTTACTAATGAATATCATGATCCTACACCGAATGAAGAACACAATGAAGAATAAAGAACTAAGCCTATACTTGAAAAATTTGTGAGGAGACACCATCCACATTAACATATTATTGGAGACAAGAAACATGAAATGATGAAATGAAGTAAGTTGAGAAACAAAACATGTTTAGTTTGTGAATTTGAACCTAAAACTGTTAGAGATGCACTTAAAAATGATGATTGGATTAAAGCCATGAATGAAGAAATAGAGAAGATACTGAAAAACAAAACATAGACATTGGTATCGAGACCGAATGATAAGAATGTAATTCGAACCAACTGGATATTCAGAAACAAGTTGAATGAAAATGGAGAAGTTGCTAGGCATAAAGCAAGACTTGTATGTAAAGGTTATGCGCAAGAAGAAGGTATTGATTATGGTGAGACTTTTGCACTAGTTTCTAGACTTGAAGGAGTTAGAATATTTATTTCTTATGCTACCTAGAAGGGATTTAAAGTTTATCAAATGGATTCCAAATCTACATTTCTAAATGGAATACTTGAGGAAGAGGTATACATTGAATAACCTAAAGGTCTTGTTGATCCTAATCAGAAAAACATGGTATGTAAGTTGTACAAAGTACTATATGGATTGAAACAAGCACCAAGAGCATGGTATGAAAGACTACATTCCTATCTTATCAATACTAGATTTGTTAGAACAAGTGACAACAACAATTTATACTTGAAAGGTGAAACTGATGATAAGATTCTTATTGCTGAAATTTTTGTTGATAATATGATATTTGGAGGACATGATAATCTATGCAAATCATTTGCTGAAGAAATGAAAAAATAATTTAAAATGTCAATGTTTGGAGAGATTAAATTCTTTCTTGGATTGAAAATTTTACAACAAAGTGAAGGCATATATTTTACACAATCAAAGTACATAAAAAAAGTGTTGAAGACCTTTGGTATGGAAGATTCAAAACTGGTCGATACACCTATGGTCACTGGATGCAAATTGACAAAGGATAATCAGTCAACCAAGGTAAAACAGACATTATACATATCAATGATTGGTAAATTGATATATGTTGTACATGGTAGACCATATATTGCACATGCAGTTAGAATTGTAGCAAGATTTTCTTCCAATTGTAACGAATCACATATGACTGCTGTAAAAAGAATTTTGAGATACTTGAAAAACACTAAAAACTATGATTTATGGTAAAAGAAAGAGGGAAATTTTGAATTGAAAGTTTACACTTATGCATATTGGGTTGGAAACATTGATGACCAAAACAACACTACTACTGGAGCATTCTTTTTGGGAGAAATATTAGTTACTTAAATAAGTTAAAAATAAGGATGCATTTCTAAGTCCACTACCGAAATAGAATATGTTGTTGCTGCTACTAATTGTTCAAACATTGCATGGATAAAACAAATTTTGAAAGGTTTGAATGAAGAGATCACTGACCCAATGATAATATATTATGATAACACAAGTGCTATAAACATTTCCAAGAATCATGTGATGCATGCAAAGAAAAGGCATACATCTATAAAATATCACTACTTGAGGGAACAAGTACAAGAAAAGAAAGTGAAATTGGAGTTTGTGAAATCAAAAGAACAACTTGTAGATATATTTACTAAACCCTTACCTAAGGATACATTTGATTACTTGAGGACTAGACTAGGGGTCCATCCCCTATGTGTCAGTCACTAAGGTGATCATGAGGTTGCATTAACCTATCCTTTATTATAATATCAAATGATGTTGATGCATATTGTGTACACTTTAAGTCTCCTAAGGTTGTGAAATCTGAAAGATGGAGAACAAACTGAAATTGCATGTGAGGCCTCACCCTGACCCATCATAGCATTATTGACCCATTCACATTCAGATACTTTATGATTTGATACTTTGACACACCTTTGATCATTTTGATAGAGACTTATGATAATATGTTTTATGATTATGTTTACATTATGCAGACTATATTTTGATGTGGATTAGAACCTAGAACACCTAGTTGATTTTGGTCATACATGCTTAGATATGTGAATTGATGAGAAGATTTAATCATGACTTTATTTGATTATTTTATGGATTATGCTCTACATTAGGAAGTAGCATGGATAATATTTCATGATGATTTATGAAGATAGTATGTTTAAACATTATTGAATGAAAATTGTTGTGTTTTTGTGCATTATATTTTGGGCATGACATTTGGTATCAGAGCACATTTTTTGACACTAGGACCTTAGAACCTTCATGTTTCACTTACAACTTACAACTTACAACTATTGTTTAGGATGGTTTTTGTCATGCAAAATGGTCATATACATGGATGAGGGCATAGGAGTACCCCTTCAGCACATATAGATAGGGGACAGGAGGCTAAGGCTCCTAGGGAATCTCAAATTCCCCTACCTGAGCCACCTCCAAACCCCAACCACGATATTCTAGATACATTGTAGAACTTATTGGGCATCATCCAAAAAATATTACCACCTATGGAGTAGCAGCCCTCAAAGGACCATGTGACAACTACTAGAGAGATGAGTAGGATCCCTCCACCAAGATAGTCTGAGGGCCATGTAGATTTTGAGGCTAAATCTATACATTAGATAGAGTGCCCATGTTACTTGGGTGCTTGTGAAATTGAGAGAGAGACTCGTGACATTAGGGATCAAATCAGGGAGTCATTGAAACTCCAACCACCTCTATTTTTATGAGTTACTGATGGTGCCAGAGTAGAGGCATGGCTTTTGAGCTTACAACGGTGCTTTGGATTGCATTCTTACGAAAGCAATCTCAAGGAGAGACTTTCCATTCACCTTATTTGAGAGGGAGCCTCCACTTTGTGGTAGCAAGAGGAGGCCATGGGTGGTGTAGATATAGATACACTCACATGGGATTATTTTCTTAGTAGATCTAGAGAGAGATACCTATCAGAGCACTTTAGACATCAACATATTAAGGAGTTCCATGACCTCCAGCAAAGAGGCCTTACCATAATGCAGTATGAGAGTAGATTCCTTGAGCTTCTTCCTTATGTGGATTACATGAAGGATGAGAAGCTACATATGCATCATTTTTTTGGTGCTTGAAAATGATTTTGCCATCTAGGGCTGCCAATATTCCTTGAGACTGATGTTAGGACTGGTTAGCTCCAAGTGTGAAAGCTCTGCAAGACAACTGGACCAACTATAGGGACAAGACTGCCCTCTTCACTTCTGGCTCTGCAAAACCATGGTGGGTGCACCTAATCTAGTAAATTATGACATTTTAGGACTTTGGACTAGACTAAACAAAGCAAATGATAGAAAGAGACTACTAAATGCTAACTAGGCATTCATTGAATCTCTATTGCTATGAAGGGTAAAATGGCCTTGTGACCTCAAGACTATGAGGGATTGCAGGATTGGAGATATTAAATATAATTGGGTTTCTTGCCAGATGCAGACAACTATGCAACACTTTGCATTAGCATAGGGATACTAGCTTAAGATCAATGCCTTATCCATTGGGCATCATACTTGAAGTGAACATGGAACACAAGGACAACTACTAGATTCATCTGAAAATCCAAGCCATAAACATAGTTAAACATCTCTTACACTACTTAAAAGTATCCTTACTGATTGAACCAAGTGAATCTATGCTTCACTCAAAGACTTTTAACCTGATTCTAAATCAAGGCTGAGAGATGAAACATATACATAAGCAACCAAATGCAATGAGCCAGAAAATTCAGAATTCATCAAGAACAACTAAAGGAGAGATCCAACAATGAGAAACTCTATTAAGTATGTGGATTCAAATCCCTGTATTACAAGTTAATTCAAAAAAAAAATAGACAATATGCAAAAGATACATGAGGTTTTTCCCTAATGTTGATACAACCAGCATGAAAATGTTTACATGAAGAAACTGCTCATGGAACCAGAAATTGGAACCACTAGAACTAAAAAAATTTAGAACCCCTTCTAAGTCAAAAAAGCTACAACTTATACCACTAGCTGCCTTGGAAACCCAAAATAGGTTGCAACAAGCTATGGATAGCTAGGGCTAGGGTTTCACCCACTAGAACAACCAGAAAAACATCAAAATTTACTGTAGGGGTAGGAAACATAGGCAACCTGGTAAGAACAGATCCAAAAATGATCTTCATTTATGCCAATCCTCTGAAAATGTACCAAGGACCAAGAATTTGTCATGCCAAATAGTCCTTTCACCCACCTGCAAATACACCTCGAGCCAAGATTATATTCATTCCTTTAGGACACAAATCCCTACAATCAACTATCAAACATTTTAGACCACATCACAACAACAAGCACAACCAAATCAATCAAATTTGGCCATGCAAGCATTCAATACTATTTCCTAGGGTTGCAAAGTCATTTTGATATTCTAATTTGAAGAGAAATAGCTTTCCCAAGCTCAACAACTTGACCATTCACCCCTAGTCACAAAATCATGCAGTCATAAACTTCACCGCTATAGGAAACTTGGCTCCATCTTATGCTTTGGTAGCGTGATCACAAGGCACCAAAATAACCCTTGTGATCATGCGACCATAGTCTCCTAGCCATGATCAACGGTCACAAACCCCGTTGAAAAGTCCCCAGCCATGCTAGTACCATGGACCCACCTTGAACTCCACAATAGCATAATCAGACCATTGTCGCATGATCGCATAGCCTAGAAATGGGCTATGCAAACATGCAACAAGCCGCACCCCTTTACCTTGCCACAATCACCACCGCTGCTAACACAAAATGTTAGTCACATGATTGCATAGCCTTGAAAAAGGCTATGTGAACATGAAACTAATCGCCAGCAATCACCACCGTTGCCTACCCACCAACCAATCAGGAACCACCACATCATGGAGACTGAACAACTGGGCCCTCCCTTCAAACATTGCAACCCTCACCCCCACTAGTAATCTTCCAAGTCACCCTTCTCTCTGGATCTCCCAGGCCCATTGACGAAATGCCACCTCACTACCATGAACACATGTCAACCAGTCGCATGATCGCATAGCCAGAAATTGGGCTATGTGATCATGCGACAGCCAACCAAAGGCTACCACATAACTACCAATGGGACCACCAGACTACTCAAACCCCACAAATGAGCCTAGGTCACATCCCAACTCATCACATATCAACCAATAGCAGACTGACACATCAGCACCAATCTGACATGGACCCAACTGGACCCACGACATGCCCATACAAGAAAATCCAATGGCCTATCACAAAAGCATAAAGGTTAAACATCATGCATCTTTACCATGTGAACATATGACAGCCACCGATCTTGTCTGAACTTTAACCACACCAGGAAATGGGAAGAACTGGGACCCACCAATGATTGCACTTGCCCAGTTAAGATCGAGGTCAAAAATACACAAAGTTTTTCACACAGTGAAAGACTGAAAACACAGATTTTTTGATGCCAGAAGACAAGCATGCAAAAATAGGAAGCACAAGGTCAAAAACAATGAAGTTTTTCACACGGACCGAAAACATCATGGATTTTCAAAAACACTGTGGGTTTTCGACACTGTGGCAGATTCTTGAAATTGTTTCCTGCAGACCTTAGAACTTGAATAACTTTCTGGATTTGTGATTCAGGAGATGCGATCTGAAATGGAGCAAGGTGACACAATGAAGAACACAGGGTAGGACACTTCAAGAAAACTTGCAAGGAAATGGGCCATTTTCAAAAGATTTTGCATTGATAGGAAAATGGACCAACAGTGGCTCTGTTTGGGGATGCATGCCTCTTGCAGGCATGGCAAGAATCTAGATCTCTGGGAAAAGTAGACCACCCACTGGAAAAACATAGAGACCTCAAAAAACATAGGGAATAGACCAAGAAAGAAACACACAATAGGAAAGGGAAAGATATTTACAGAATGTACATTTTTTACAAAAAACCTGCAGCAACAAACAAGAGTCAGTTCTTGCCTCTGTTAAAAATTTGATTCTCATTTCTTCCTTCATGTGGCACACCATATTTTTTACTTTCACCTTTTTCACTAGGCATGTCAACATGTTCAATCAGCATATCAGAAAGAACAAAGTAACTGTCTTCATAGTGCATGTAAGAAAAATTTGCACTCTCTTCTCCTTGCTCACTATGAAGAAAAGATTCAGCATGCCAATGATCAGCACCACCATACTGAAACTGATTTTCATCTACTGACTCATGCATGCTATGAATTGGAAACACAAAAGCCTCATACTCTTCCTGTAGAAAGGCCTCATTCATATCTTGACTTTGCATTTCCATATGTGTAACCGGATGGACCTCAAATGAATAATCAAACTGATACCCACAGATGGAAAATGGGCATCCTGATTCAACTGAATATGGGACCTCCACATGTTCTTCAAACAAAGGATTGATAACTCCATGCAATACACCATGCTGAACATCATGACAAAAAATGGGCTGATAATCATCATAGTCTTCATCATATAAAGTGTTAGTGAACACTTTAAACTCACTACCCATTTTAGGATTATTTAATAACCCATCACTTAAATCTTCATGTTCAAACTCATTGACATCACATTCAATTATTGCTTCCTTATCTTCATACTCCTCACTAAAGGAGTGTTCACTTTCATCATTACTCTCTTCCTCCCATGCCTCATCTGATTCACATGAGGACACATCAACATCACTGCCTTCATCATCCTCACTTGAATAACCATTGAAATCACATTCAGACATTTCTGAATGATTGGAGAATCCTGCACACCTTGACTCTGATTCATGCTCACTGCCACAATCTGAATACTCCTCTGACAAAGATTCATCTGAAGTACCCTCAACATTAGACATGGGTTTCTCTGGAATATAACATTCATTCCCCTTTTGCTGACGGTCTCTTTGCAACCTTTTTCATTCATCATCATCAGAAAACTCCTCTAAGAACAACCACTTGAATTCAGTCAAAGAAGAGATGCATTTTGGGGGTAGGTTTAGATACCAATTAGATGCAACCCCTTTGAGGGATCTCCCAAAAAACATCATACTAACATCCTCATCAAAAATCTGATATTCTAAAATAAATCTATAGAATGTTAGGACATGCTTCACTGCTAAATCATACTGGCAATCAAAAATAGGATTCAAACCCAAAAGCTCACCAGGGAAAGAATGAGGGGACCTTGGAAGAACATAGCTTAAAGGTCTATCCAACTTGAGGAAACCAAGCAACCTAGATTGACTTTTCCTTTGATTTGAAACAAGATGAGAGCCACTCATCTTATTTTAGTCTTCCCCTTATACTAGCACTGAATACTTGATAGGGAAACATTGTAATCATAAATACCTGGAAGTTTTGTAGCAAAAATAAAACTTTGTTGACTGGGAAGACATGGCAGATCTAAAGCTCACCATGCAGCTCCATCAGGTTCTTTGATATGTAGAGTCACCACCTCCTTGAAGAGGAAAATATTACACTAATTTTGTATCTTCTTCCAATCAATACACAAAAATTCACAGGGTTCACTGCTTATCAGAAATTGCACTGATCAAAAAGAGAAAAATTAGAGCCGCCACTCACAACTAGGTGAGAAAATTTAGCAAATACTTATTTGTTCATCTGACTCTTTCCAATGGCTCCCCAGCAAAGTCACCATCTTGTTGGTGTTTGAAAATGCTTATGCCATCTAGGGCTGCCAATATGCCTTGAGACTGATGTTAGGACTGGTTAGCTCCAAGTGTGAAAGCTTTGCAAGACAACTAGACCAACTATAGGGACAAGACTACCCTCTTCACTTCTAGCTCTACAAAACCATGGTAGGTGCACCTAATCCAGTAACTTATGACATTTTAGGACTTTGGACTGGATTAAAGAAAGCAGATGAGAGAAAGAGACTACTAAATGCAAACTAGGCATTCATTGAATCTCTATTGCTATCAAGGATAAAATGGCCTTGTGACCTCAAGACTATGAGGGATTGTAGGATTGGAGATATTAAATATAATTGGGTTTCTTGCAGGATGCAGACAACCATGCAACACTTTGCATCAGCACAGGGATACTAGCTTAAGATCAGTGCCTTATCCATTGGGTATCATACCTGAAGTGAACATGGAACACAAGGACAACTACTAGATTCATCTGAGAATCCAAACCATAAACATAGTTAAACATCTCTTACACTACTTAAAAGTATCCTTACTGATTAAACCAAATAAATCTATGCTTCACTCAGAGACTTTTAACATGATTCTAAATCAAGGCTGAAAGATGAAACATATACATAAGAAACCAAATGCAGTGAGCCAGAAAACTCAGAATTCATCAAGAACAACTAAAGGAGAGATCCAAGAATGAGAAACTATATTAAGTATGTGGATTCAAATCCCTGTATTACAATTTGATTCAGAAAACACCATAGATAATATGCAAAAGATACATGAGGTTTTTCCCTAATGTTGATACAACCAGCATGAAAATGTTTACATGAAGAAACCACTCATGGAACTAGAAATTGGAACCACTAGAACTGACAAAATTTAGAACCCCTTCTAAGTCAAAAAAGCTACAACTTATACCACTAGCTACCTTGGAAACCCAAACTAGGTTGCAACAAGCTATGGACAACTAGGGCTAGGGCTTCACCTACTAGAACAACCAGAAAAACATCAAAATTTACTATAGGGGCAGGAAACACAGGCAACCTGGTAAGAACAGATCCAAAAATGATCTTCATTTAAGGAAATCCTCTGAAAATGTACCAAGGACCAAGAATTTGTCATGCCAAATAGTCCTTTCACCCACCTACAAATACACCTTGAGCCAAGATTGTATTCATTCCTTTACGGCACAAATCCCTGCAATCAACTGTCAAACATTTTGGACCACATCACAGCAACAAGCACCACCAAACTAGTCAAATTTGGCTATGCAAGCATTCAATACTAGTTCCTAGGGTTGGAAAGTCATTTTGATAATTAAATTTGAAGAGAAATAGCTTTCTCGGGCTCAACAACTTGACCATTCACCCCTAGTCACAAAATCACGGAGTCATAAACTTCACCGCTATAGGAAACTTGGCTCCAGCTTATGCTTTGGTTGCATGATCACAAGGCACCAAACTAACCCTTGCGATCATGCGACCATAGTCTCCTATCTGTAGTCAATGGTCACAAACCCCACTGAAAAGTCCTTAGCCATGCCAGTACCATGGACCCACCTTTAACTCCACAACAATGTAATCAGATAATTATTGCATGATTGCATAACCTAGAAATGGGCTATGCGAACATGCGACAAGCCGCACCCCTTTACCTTGCCACAACCGCCACCACTGCTAACACAAAATGTTAGTTGCATGATTGCATAGCCTTGAAAAAGGCTATGCAAACATGTGACTAACCACCAACAATCACCACCGCTACCTACCCACCAACCAATCAGGAACCACCATGTCATGGAGACCAAACAATTGGGCCCTCCCTTCAAACATTGCAACCCTCGCCCCCACTAGTAATCCACCAAGTCACCCTTGTCTGTGGATCTCCCGGGCCCACCGATGAAATGCCATCTCACTACCGCGGACACGTGTCAACCAATCGCATGATCACATAGCCAGAAACTAGGTTATGCGATCATGTGATAGCCAACCAAAGGTCGCCACATGACTACCAATGGGACCACTAGACTACTCAAACCCCACAAATGGGCCCTCATCACATCCCAACTCATCGCATATCAACCAATAGCAGACTGACACATCAGCACCAATCTGACATGGACCCAACTAGACCCACGACATGCCCATACAAGAAAATCCAATGGCCTATCACAAAAGCGTAAAGGTTAAACATCGTGCATCTTTACCATGTGAACATATGAAAACCATTGATCTTGTCCAAACTTTAACCACACCAGGCAATGGGAAGAACTAGGACCCACCAATGATCACACTTGCCTAGTTAAGACCGAGGTCAAAAACACACAAAGTTTTTGACACAGTGAAAGATTGAAAACACAGAGTTTTTGATGCCAGAAGACAAGCGTGCAAAAATAAGAAGCACAAGGTCAAAAACAATGAAGGTTTTCACACAGACTAAAAAAATCATGGATTTTTAAAAACACTGTGGGTTTTCGACACTGTGGCAGATTCTTGAAATTGTTTCCTGTAGACCTTAGAACTTGAATAACTTTCTGGATTTGTGATTCGGGAGATGTGATCTGAAATGGAGCAAGGTGACATAATGAAGAACACAGGGTAGGACACTTCAAGAAAACTTGCAAGGAAATGGGCCATTTTTAAAATATTTTGCATTGACAGGAAAATGGACCAACACATTTCATCAAGGGTCTCAATGCATCTCTTCAGGGACTAGTTTGTCTATATTTTCCTAGCACCTTCAGAGAGGCAGTTGAGAGGGCTTTAGTAGCTGAGGATATCCATACTAGATAAGAGTCCTAGGATCAGTCTCAGCATCAAAACCCCTCATCCCAGCAGTTAGGATAGTAGAAACCCTCTTGGAAGGGGAATCAAATTCATTCAACAAGGTCCTTTAAGGGCCAATAGTCACAACAATGACCACAACAGGACTCTAGGAAAAAATCATCTCAGGGAAAGCAGGGGTCTAAGCCCAAACAATGGTAGTCTCAGGGTCATAGGAAGGATCAGAGGTCACATGCCCCTTACACACAACCATCTAGGAATTAATAATCCTCTAGAGGTGGATATAGTGGTTCCAATAGGACCAGAGGATCACAACAGCCTAGGACATAGGGAGTGTAGATTCAGACTAGAGGGCCATGTTACACTTGTAGTGGTATGGGCCATATAGCGAGAGAGTGCCCATAGGGATAGTCAACTGGTGGTTAGAGAAGGGTTGCCTTAGAGCCTATAGTAGGTGATTTGGGTAGATCTCATAAGGTATTTGTAGTGTTTGATAACCACCAGGCTGAGAATTAGGCCACGGTCATAGAGGCCACAGGTATGATTCAGGGTATCAGTATTTTTTTCTTGTTTGATTCAGCAGCCACAAAATCCTTTATTTATCCATATGTAGTGGAGCATCATGGGCTGGTGGCAGTTAGATAGGATGTCGGATGGGAGATCAAGTTAGCCTCAGGAACTAGGGTTTATGTTAGTTCCTTAGTTCATAGTTGCCAAATTTAGATTGGGGACTTAATCATGATGTCTGAACTCTACATTACCCCTCTAGGTTATTATGATATAGTCCTTGGCATGGATTGGCTATATGCCCACAGCACCAAGATGGATTGTGGAAAGAAGAGGGTTGAGTGCATTGATGATCATGGTACTTTTATGGTGATAATTGGGGTATAGATACCCTTATCTCTTTGCATGATTTTTGATATGTAGCTTAGGCAGTGCATGCAAAAGGGATGTCAATGATTCTCCATCACCATTAGTGATAGAGATGAGGATTCAGAGGGGGAGCCCTTTCTCGAGGATTATCCTATCCTTCAAGAGTTTACAGATGTATTTCCTTTCAAGCTACCTAGTATGCCTCCACCTAGGGAAGTTGATTTTCATTTATACCTTTAGCTAGGAGCTGAGACCATATCTAGAGAACCTTAAAGGATGACCACACATGAGCTCAAGATTTAGTTAGAAGAGCTCTTGGAGAAAGGGCACATTTGACCAAGTGTATCACCTTGGGGTGCACTTGTGATTTTTCTAAAGAAGAAGGATGGATCACTCATGATGTGCATTGATTATCGATAGTTAAATAAAGTAACAATTAAGAACTAATACCCACTCTCTAGGATCAATAATTTATTTGATCAGTTGTAGGGTGCCCAAGTGTTCTCAAAGATAGATTTGAAGTCGGGGTACCATCAGTTGCAGATAGTGGAGAGTGATATCTACAAGATTGCTTTTCATACGAGTTATGGTCACTATGAGTTCACAGTGGTGCCATTTGGCCTCACAAATGCTCTAGTTGTACTCATGAGCCTCATGAATGGAGTATTTCATACATTCTTGGATAAGTTTTTGGTAGGTTTCCTTGATGACATATTGATATATTCTCACGATGAGGAGGACCATGAGGAGAATTTGAGATAGGTTTTGCAGTGCTTGAGAGTGAATTAGTTAT